>JAJFZO010000336.1:0-92237 GCA_021397835.1 Moringa oleifera
GTAAAGTCCCCAGTGAGGGGATTGATACTGAAAACAGAGGCAAACAGACAACAAGTAAACTGCAAAGCTGCAAAGTTGAATACACTATTTATATACAATCTGATCCAATGATACACTGACATGTGAGCTTAACTAACTTAACTAACTCTAATACAGCAATCAACGAAACAAACTGATTTCTGTTAAAAATAATTTTATGAAATTTGTAATCACTACTGCAACATTGAAGATCTGTGACAAAATTTCAGATTAGAGCAGTCCAAAATGCAACTAGCTATAAAAATAGTAAAATTACTTAATAATGTATGCTTTCACTTTGAAATATGAGGAAAAGAAACAGTAAAATTCGAATCAAAAGCAAAATGGATAAAACAGGAGCCTCTCTGAAACGCTCTGCCTCATTTGCAGGTTCAGCCTCAACAACCATAGCAGGTGGTGGAGGTCCAATAAATAGTTCAGTATCTTCCTCCAACTCAATCTCTCTAGAAAAATTTAATGCAAAATACCATATTAGGTTCATATTACCATTGCGTACTTTTGATGGAAAATAAAACTAAGCAGAGAAAACATAAAACAAAGCAAGTGTTCTTAGAAATATTTTTGAAAAATAACTGAGCTCAGCTTGGGCTTCAATTAGTTTGGCTGCAGCAGCAAGTAGCTCAGCTGATGGCATTTCAGGGCCAACTACCCTAAAACAGAACGCAACATAGGGTAATGCCACACCACCATCAGTTCTTCAAAAAGAAAGGAAATTATATCAAGAGATGGAGTCAAGATATAGTATCATGCATGATTCTCTAGTTTGGAGCCAAAACCATGTACAACTTAACTCTTAATTTTCAACTGCTAACATTTTGATAAATGTTCATAGTTCACTCAAAGCTCAACTTTAAGACTTACTCCAGCAACACACATTTACTTGACTGAGTCTATTAAAACCTGGTTCAGTCACCTCCCAAGTTCAACTTGGAGACTTTTACAGTAACTGAAAACTGTAAACACTGTGCTAATTGAATCCACATATCAAGTTTATAAGTGTATCTAAGACCTAATAAAAACTCTAGTAGTTGGTTTCTGTTAAAGCCTATGATAAGATTAGTATTAAACTCTAAAGGTAAACTTTTGCGCCTGAATTTACCTAACACAACATTCTTGACAAGTAGTTTTAGTGAAATGTGAACTCGTTTGGCCTTCTCTCCCTCATCCTGTGTCTCCGCGAGCTGCAATCCCTTCTTTCCCGCTCCTTTCTGAATTTTTGTCTGTTTATTTTTTAATTATCCAGCACTTAACCAAACAAACTAAATTCTTGGTTAAAAATGATTTTCCTGCGTGGCAAAATAAACCAATTAAATGATGACACGTATGAGAGTGTACTACTCCTTTTAACATTGATTACAGAACTTTATGACCGTTGCATCTCATGCTCTGTTTCCTTCCTAAAGATAATATAGTAACTAGAATTTTCTAAACTTATAGCTCACACTTTTTGTTGCTTTTCTTCCTTTAAATTCTTTAATTGAAAAGTAAATTCTAAACTTAATTTTTAAGTTCATCTTGGTTAAATAATTAGCCCATTTTATATCAAAAATAACCGGCTCATTTTTAGTGAACCTCACGATCAGATCATTTATAGATCTTGCTAACCAAGTTCAATTGATTAGAATCTTGCCGACGGGTTTTACCTATCAGGCTTAATTATGTTAGTCTTATTTATAGGTCTTTTTTAGAAGACCTTAAGAAATGGGCTCGTTACCCATTTTAGTAGGCATCACAAACCAGATCTCTGTGGCTGTGTTTGAATAACTAGATCCGTTAAACTAGACTAAGTTAGATAAGTTGGTGACGGAGTAGAATTTTTTTATGATGAATCAGTCGTTTGTTTTTTCTAATTAGTTTATTCAAAAATGTTATCAAATTCTTTTGAATACGTTGTTTGTCACAATTATTTCTAATGTAGTTAGTACTTACAAATTCTTATACTTTTTATATTATTTTTAAATTAAAAAAAAAAAACTCAACAACCCTACCCATAAGACTATTCCCCTAGTGCCCACAAGGTAACCTAAGGGGTAATAAGACCTGGGTTCTACTTCTTGCCCAGCCAGACCAAACGCTGATCAAAAGCCCAACAGGGAGGTGAAGATCTTTTCCAACATTTCGTCTTTTGTGGGATGAAGGAACAGACAAGGAAATTTAATCCCTTCAGTCTAGGTACGCAGGCTCAAGGTTAAGGAGTAAATGTTCAGTTTGATTATTTTTTATCAATTAATATTTACTTAAAAAAATTTTAAAGTTCAAGATAAACATTAAAAATATAAAAAATATTTTTTAAGATTTAAAATGATATTTGCTTTCTAATTTATTTATGTGATCATTAAATATATATATAATTAAAAAATTTTAAAAATAAATAAATTATTTTAAAATTTTAATTATAAGTTTTCACAAAAAAACCATTGATAATTTCTGAAAGTTATTTCAATATTATTTTTACAAAGATTTTCCGTTGAGATTCCATAAAATAAAATATTTTTAAACATATTATTTTATTAAATAATTTTAAAAATACCATCTTCTTAAATGCATATTGTAAAAAAAAAATTATGTGAATCTTTGAAGGGATTATTTTTCATTGAAAATCAGAAAACATTTCCAAGTAAATATTTTTGGTTGAACTTTGTTATTAAAATATATAATATTTACTCATTTCAACAAAAAAAAAATTAGGATTTAAAATGATTTACTCCATAATTTATTTGCATAATCATTAAATATAAATATATATATATGTATAATTAAAATTTTTTTTAAAAAAATAAACTATTTTAAAATTTTAACTTTAAAATTTCAATAATAAGTTTTCAATAAAAATTTTAAAAAACAAATAAATTATTTTATTAAATAATTTCAAAAAATACGTTCCTCTTAAATACTTATTGTAAAAAAAAAAAATTATGTGAATCTTTGAAGGGATTATTTTTCATTGAAAATCGCAAAACATTTCCAACTAAATATTTTCGGTTGAACTTTATTATTGAAATATATAATATTTACTCATTTCAACGAAAAATAGTTAATTCAAATCAATAATTAAACTTTAATTTTTTCTTAAATTTTGATGGTAATATTTTGTTAAAATTTTCAAAATTCTAGCAAAAAGTTTGTCGTTAAGATTTTTAAAAGTTTATCTGAAATATTAATAGTTTGAAATTTTATTTACATAGTATATATTTTTAAAATAATTTAATTAAAAAATTTCTTTATATCTCTAATGGAAAACTTTTATTTGAATTTTGTTACAAATTCCAAGATTGAATGACTTTTGCTCAAAATTTGATTTTTGATGAGGATTAAATTTCCTATTCTAGGAAATCAAATTGATTGTTTATGTTGCTTTTATTCCTAGATACTCAATGTTTATGTAGTAAGTTATTGTTATTGTTAGCTCCCCTTCCATTCTAAAATTGAAGTAAATACTATGTTTCTATGTATATATATATATATACATATAAAAGTAGCATATAGTTTGTGTCCTCTGCTTTTCTTAGTCTTAAGTCTTGCTCAAAACTTTCAATTATCTTAAAAATTTTTATAGCTTTTCTTACTTATTATTGATTCTCATTTGACGGTTGATATTGATGACATTGATTAAACCATCAAATCTTTTTTACCATTATTTTTCTCTCTTTCCCCCACTTTGCTACATTGCATAAATAAAACTTTATTTTTCTAGCTATCTTCGATGGTTTTTTTAGAAGATTGATTATGTTATTTTGCTTCCTTAGGTGCAAATTGTAATGCTCGGCCTATGAAGACTATATTTTTTCTTAAATTATTTGAATGATGTAGTGATCTATCACATTTTTGTTCTCTTCTACAATCTTTTAGCCATTGTTGATTTGAAATTATGACTTATCAAAGGAAGCTTTATTACCAGTAAATAAAATAGTTTTTTTTTTTTGTCAACTATCTTTCTACCACTAGTTTTATTTATTTTGTATGCTTTGAACCAGTGAGGATACTATTCACTCCTTTATGAACTTTCTTTTTTCTTCAGCTTACAGTGGATAAACTACTCAAATTTGAAAATTGAAAGTTGAAAATAACGAATAGAAAAAATAGAGAAATCCAAAAAAGATCATAAAAAAGTTTAAAATAAAAGTAAATAAAAATAAAGATATATAAAAAAAAATCAAACGAAATAAAGAATAGAACAAAATAAAATTTAATAAATCCAAAGAATCATAGAAAATTAAGAAATAACAGAAGATTTTAAAAAATAAAAAATCATAAAAATATTCAAAAATCATGAAAAATTTTAATTTTCTTTTGTAATTGTTCTTTTATTCTTGTGTAATGAAATTTTCTCTCGAGATATCTTAATCAAACTATTTAAAGAAAATTCAATTCAAAAACGAAAAAAGATAATACAAAATAAAAAATCTCATATAAAATATCTCTAGAGAGAAGTTCATTACAAAAATAAATAGAAAAACAAGTACAAAATCTCGTCATTCAAAATCATTATTTATTATTAGGGTTATTTCCACATACCATTTTTTGTAATTGTATTTTATTTACTATATTTATAAAATTCTTTTTCTTGCTTTCTTCTACTACTTCCTTTCTTTCCATTGGATTTTCTAATTCTTGATTTTCTTTAAGGGCTAATACTTCTGTTTTAATTTTTGTATTGTCCCTTTGTAATTCACTAACTTGTTTCTTGAGCTCGTTGATCCTGTTTGCAAGTTTTGAAGTTTAATTGTTTCTATCTTTTTCCTTTTTGCTAATATTTCTTGCAAGTTGTAAAGTTTGATGTTTTACTTTTCTTTTTCTTCAAATATAATGTTTTTTTTTTAAACTTTAGTAAGTATTTTCTTTTTATTTTTAGATCTTTTATTTTATCCATAATATTTACTAATAATTCTTTCTTACTACTCATATTGATCATTTTACATTTACATACTTATTTTTTCATTAGAGGTTTAAATCTTTTCTTACTAACCCTGAATCACTTGGTTTTTCTATTATATATTCGATTTTTTTCGTCTTGTAAAGTGTCTTCTTTGTCTAATATACTGAGTATGTTGCCTTTCATTTTTTTTTTGTTTGATATTTCTAAATTATTAATTTTTTTACTTTACTTTTCAATTTTTTGCATAATGTCCTATTTTTTCACACTAAAACACGTAATATTTTGTTTCTTCTTTATAAACTTCTTGGGCTTCTTGTTAATAAATAAAACAGTAAAAAAATAAAAATTATAAAAGTATCTGAAATGAATAAACAAAAGTATAAAAATTAAAATAACTTCAAAACTGATATGAATAAAAACAATAATAAAAGCTAAAAGCTAGATAAACTAACAAAATTACATTCACTTGGTGAGGCTCAAAATTTGTTATTTTGTTCAATTAAAATAGTTAAAGATGCCAAAAAAATTTTTAAAATAAAAATTATAAAAAATGCCAAAAAATAAAATAAAAGCAAATACAAACTAAAAAACCAAATAAACTATGAAAAAATCCAAAAAAATAAAGTTACTAAAATAAAATAAGTGAAAGAAACTAAAAATCCCTAAAAAATAAAAGAAATGAATGTAAGAATTTTTTAAAACAAATCTCAAAGTAACTAAAAAATAAAAATAAAGTAAAAATATTCAACAAAATCAAGACAATAAATATATTAAAAATAATAAAGAAAAAAATAGTTTGCAGAGGTAGAAAATAGATTTTGTTAAAAAAGCTAGTAAAAATAAAATAATAAGAAAAAGAAAACCATAAAAAAACAAAAATCAAATCAAGTCAAATAAAAAATAAAATGTTATAAAATCTAATAAGATAAATAAATAATTGAAAAAAGCAAAAAAAGAAACACAAAAGATTAGAAAACTTTTAAAAAATGAAATGTGAAATTATAATGAGAAATAATTTGAAGTAATTTAAACATCATAAAATAAAATATATCAAGACAAAAAAAAATTTGCAAACCAAGAAGATAGATTTTATAAAAAGAAGTAGAAAATAAAATAAAATATTAAATTAACATAAAAGAAAATATATCAAGTGAAATCATTAAACAAAAAAATTGACTAAAATAAAAAATTAAAAATGTAATAAAATTCATAAAATTCAAAGAAAATAATAAAAAACACAATATATTAAAAACTTAAAAAATAAAAATTGATTTTCATCTTAAAACAATAGTTTTAATTGACTTAAGAGTAGACCAAAATCGTATTCAAAAAGATTAATACCCACGCAATATTAAGAAAAAAAACGTCACAAAAACTATGTGAGGCCAATGGAACTAGACTCCAAATACAATATAAACTTACCAAAGCCAAAATGTGTAATGAAGGGTATTGAAGGATTACATTCAAATGGATTAAGACAACCTATTATCCTTAGGTTCATAACTTCACCAACAAATAAAGAATTAAATCTATTAAAAGAAAATTTATTTCAAAAATAAATAAAGATAATACAAAATAAAAAAGTCTCATATAAGATATCGCCATAAAGAAGTTCATTACAAAAGAATAGAAGAACAATTAAAAAATCTTGAGATTCAAAATAAGATAAAAAATAATAAAAAATTTTAAAAATAAAAAAATCATAAAAATATTCAAAAATCATGAATTTTTTTTTCACATTTCTCTTTTTTTCTAATCTTTTATGTTTCTTTTTTTTCTTTTTAAAATATTTATTTTATTTTATTTATTTATTTGGATTTTATAACATTTTATTTATTTTATTTTTATTTTTCATGGTTTTCTTTGTTGTATTTCTTTTCCATTTTATATATTTTATTTTATTTTTTACTTTTCTAATAAAATCGAATTTCTTGCTTTGCAAATAGTTTTTTCTTTATTATTTTCTTTTTTATATGTATTGTATTGATTTTGTTGGATTCTTTTTCTCTGTTTTCTTGCTTTCTTTTAGTTACTTTGAGTTTTTTTAAAAAAAAATTCTTACATTTATTTTTTTATTTTTTAGGTATTTTTAGTTTCTTTTACTTATTTTCTTCTAATAACTTCATTTTTGGATTTTTTAATTTAGTTTTATAGTTTTTATTTGCTTTTATTTTATTTTATTGATATTTTAAAATTTTTTATTTTTTATTTTTGTTATCTTTGACTACTTTAATCGAACAAAACAACAAATTTTGAACCTCACCAACTGATTGCAATTTTGTTAGTTAATTTGGCTTTCAGCTTCTTTTTACTTCTCTTTATTTTATTTATTTGAGTGTTGAATGTTATTTTAATTTTTTATACTTTTATTTATTCATTTTAGATAATTTAATATTTTTTGTTATTTTTTTAATGTTTGCTTTGTCACATTTTTTTGTATATTTCTTTAAAAGATTAGTTTTTTAAAACTCTATTTCAATAGAATATATTATTATTCTTGAATTTTTTTAAAATTATTTATATTATTTTTGCTTATTTTTAATTTTTACGTTTTTAATATTTTGTGTTTTTTAATCATTTTTTATTTCTTTAAATTTTTGGATTTTATTAATTTTTTAATTTAATTTAATTTTATGATTTTTTGATATATATTTGTTTTATTTTATTTTATTTTATAATAAAATCTATTTTCTTGCCTAGTAAAGAATGTTGTCTATTTACTATTGCTTGTTTTTTTTTTCTTTTTACAAGTATTGTTTGATTTTGTAGGATTTTTTTACTCTTTTTTTCTATTTTCTTTTAGTTATTTTGAATTTTTTAATTTTCACCTACAAATATATATATATATATATATTATTTTATTGTATATTTTAAATTTCTTTCACTTATTATCTTTTAGTCAAATTATTTCTGTTTGATTTTTTATTTTTTTTTATTTAAAAAAAAATTTACTTGCTTTTATTTTATTTTTTATTTTAAAAAATTTTAATTTTTTAATTTTTTTGAATTTTTGTCATCTTTGATTGCATTAGTTGACTAAATTAACATATATTAGACCTCACCAAGTGGTATAAATTTGTTAGTACATTTGATTTTTAGTTTTCATCACTTTTTATTTATTTTATTTTTTGAATTTTATTTTATTTTTTGCATATTTTTATTATTTATTTTGAATAATTTTTAAATTTTTACTGTATTTTTAAAATTTGAACTTTTTCATTTATGTTTTATTGCAATTTTTTTGAAGGATCAATGCAAATCTAAATTGTGGTTTTAAATTTTTTTCTATAGAATATTTTATGATTCTTGAAATGGTTTAAATTATTTTATATTATTTTTTTCTCATTTTTATTTTTTAAAATTTTCTAATATTTTGTGCTTTTTCTTCATTTTTTTCAATTATTTTTTTATTTTTTTATTTTTAGATTTTTTACATTTTATTTTTTATTTTATTTAATTTTTAAGAATTATTTTTGATATTTTATTTTATTTTATTTTCTATTATTTTTTCAACAAAATCTATTTTTCTACTTTGCAAAGAGTTTTGTTTCTTTACTATTGCTTTTTTATATGTATTTTCTTGATTTTGTTGGATTTTTTGAACTTTTTTTATTTTCTTTAAATTACTTTGACTTTTTTTAAAAAAATTTCTTACATTTATTTTCAGGTATTTTTAGTTTTCTTCACTTATCATTTTTTTAGTAACTTTATTTTTTAAAGAATTTTTAGTTTATTTAGTTTTTCTATAATTTTTACTTATTTTATTTTATTTTATAAAATTTTATATATTTCTTTTTTCAGTTTTTTCAATTTTTTTATTTTTTTAATTTTAATTCAACGAAATAATAAATATTAAACCTCGCTAAGTGGTTGTAATTTTGTTAATATTTTTAGTTTAGCTTTTGTTTACTTTTTGTTTATTTTATTTTTTGAATTTTATTATATTTTTATATATTTTATTTTTTGGATATTTTTATTCTTTTACTATTTGATTTATTTTATTTTTATTATATTTTTCTTTAAAATTCAATGCAAATCAAAATAATTTTTTTTAATTTTATAAAATATGTTATGATTCTTCAATTGTTTTAATTTTTTTTACATTATTTTATTTTTAGTTTTTATTTTTGAAGTTTTTTTTAGTTTTTAGTGTTTTTTAATTATTCTCTTTATTTTCTTTTTTTATTTTATAATATTTTTTCTATTTTCATTTTGTTTTGATTTTTAACGATTTTTAAAGATATTTAAATTTTATTTTATTTTTCAATAAAATCTATTTTCTTGCTTTGTAAAGAGTTTAGTTTCTTTACTATATGTATTATCATAATTTTGTTAGATTTTCTTTTACTTTTTTTTTTCTTTTTCAAAATTATTTTGGATTTTAAAAAAATTCTCATATTCATTTTTTTACTTTGTTGAGTATTTTTATTTTCTAACACTTATTTTTCTTAGATTTTTTTTATTTTATTTGATTTTTTAATCTTTTATTTTTCAACCTTGTTTATAGTTTTTTTTTTATTTTTAAATTTTTATTATCATTAACTACTTTAATACAAAATGAAAAATATTAGACATCACCAAGTGGTTGCAATTTTATTAGTTTATTTGGTTTTTAGTTTATTGTTATTTTTTATTTTTATTTATCTGATTTTTGAATTTTGTTTTATTTTTTACATATTTTTATTTATTTATTTTATATACTTTTGTTATATTTATATTTTTTTAATTGTTTGATTTGTTGTATTTTTATTTTACATTTTTCTTTAAAAGATCAATGTAAATCAAAAATATTTTCTATTTTATCTATTGAATATTTTATGATTCTTCAATTTTTTTAAATTATAAAATATTTTACATTACATTTTCTGATTTTTTAGTGTTTTAGTTTTCTAATCTTTTGTATGTGTTGTTTTTTTTAATTTTTTATTTTCTTTGAATTATATTGGATTTTATCACATTTTATTTTAATTAATTTTTTTCTTTTTAATGATTTTAATTACTTGATATATTTTCTTTTTAAATTTAATATTTTATTTCATTTTTTAGTATTTTCTTTTTCAAAAATATCTATTTTATTTTATTTTATTTTATTTATTTTTATTTTTATTTTTTATTTAAATTATATTTTTCTTTGCAAAGAGTTCTCTTTTTCTATGTATTGTATTGATTTTGTTGGAATATCTTTACTCTTTTTTTTCAATATTTTCAGTTGCTTTGGGTTTGTTAAAAAAAATTCTCATATTTATGTTTTTATTTTGTTGAGTATTTTTATTTTCTAGCACTTATTTTTTTAGTAGCTTTATTTTTATTAGTTTTTTATTTTATTTGATTTTTTTAGTTTTTTATTTGCTTTTATTTTTTTAACTTTGTTTATAAATTTTGTATATTTTTAATTTTTTTAAAAAATTTATCATCTTTGATTAGTTTAATACAAAAGAATAAAAAATATTAGACTTCACAAAATGGTTGTAATTTTACTAGTTTATTTGGTTTTAAGTTTCACATTTATTTTGCATTAATGTTATTTATAAATTTTTATATTTATTTTTTCTTCTTCAGGTTTTTTTTATGATTGTCTTGTTTATTTTGATTGATGAAGTTATATAATAAATCAAGCTATAATATACTTATTTTACTTAACAAAATCTACTTTTTTTAAAAAAATATTAATAAAACTATGAAATATTATTTTTATGTTATAATTAGTATAAAAAGTATAAGATTATTTTTAACATGTTTACGGAATGTCCTAAAGATATCCTCCTCCTACCAAAATATATTAAAAAAAAGAATAAACAAAATTCATAGACAAACTTATTCATCCTAATTTGTTGAATTAAAATAAAAAACATAAAAAATTATGTAAATATAAAAAAATTTATAAAATAAAAGTAAACAAAAGTAGATAAAAATCTTAAAAACCAAATAAAATTAAAAAATAAGAAAAAGAAAATTACTAAAAGAAAATAAGTGAAAGAAACTAAAAATATCATAACAATAAAAATGATAACTAAAATTAAAAAAAAAACTCAATTAACTAAAAGAAGTAGAAAAAAAAGTAAAAAAAAAAAATCTAACCAAATCAATACTATATATAGGGTAATAATAAAGAAATAAAACTCTTTGCAAAGTAAGAAATTGATTTTGTTGAAAAGAAAAAATAAAAAATAAAATAAGAAATATAAAAATATATGTCAAGAAAAATCATAAAAAGGAAAATATAAAAAATAGAAATAAAAAATAAAATGTAACAAAATCCAAAAAATTCAAAAAAAATAAAGGAGAATAATTGAAAAAAAATAAAAAACTCAGAAGATTAGAAAACTCAAAAAATAAAAGATGAAAAAAATAATTTAAAATAATTTAAAACAATTCAAGAATCATAAAATATTCTATAAAAAAGACTTTAAAACCCAATTTAGATTTGCATCTATTTTTTAAAACAATTGTAATAAAAATAAAAAATTTAAAAATTTAAAAATACAATAAAAATATAAAAAGTATACAAAATAATAATATAAAAGTATGTAAAAAATAAAATCAAATAACTAAAAATAAAAATCAAATATACTAACAAAATTGTGACCACATGGGTATAATATTTGTTAATTTTCTAAATTATTGTAATCAAAGATGATAAAAATTCAGAAAAAATAATAAAAAACTTTGAAAAATTAAAAAAATAAAATAGAAGTAAACGAAAATTCTTTGAAAACCAGAAAATTTAAAAAATAAAAGAAAAATAATTTGACTAAAAGAAAATAAGTAAAAGAAACTAAAAATACACAACAAAATAAATAAATATATTCATTTATAAGAAAAAATAAAAAGAAAATTCAAAATAATTTAAAAAGGAAAAATAGAGTAAAAAAATCTAACAAAGTCAATATAATACACGTAAAAAAGAAAATAGTACTCTTCATAGAGCAAGCAAATAAATTTTATTAAAAAAGAAAATAGTAAAAAAAATAAAATAAAAGCAAAAATATATTTAAAAATCATAAAAATTAAAAATTAAATAAAAAATATAATAAATAAAAAAAGAAAAAATAAAATAAAATAATTTAAAACAATGCAAGAATCATAAAATATTCTATAAAAAATTTAAAATTATATTTGCATTGATCTTTTAAACAAAAATATAATAAAAATATAATAAATCAAATAGTAAAAAATAAAAATAAAAATAAAACAAAAATAAAAAATATCTATAATAAATAAATAAAAAGATAAGAATTAAAATAAAATTCAAAACTCAAATGATTAAAAAATAAAAAATAGCCAAAAACAAAATAAACTAACAAAATCACAATCATTTGGTGATTTCACTTATTTTATTCTAGTAACTTTATTTTTTTGGATTTTTTCATAGTTTATTTGGTTTTTTAGTTTGTATTTGCTGTTATTTTATTTTTGGAATTTTTTATAATTTTTATTTTTAAAAATTTTTTGGCATCTTTAACTATCTTAATTGAACAAAATAACAAATTTTGAGCCTCACCAAGTGATTGTAATTTTGTTAGTTTATCTAGCTTTTAGCTTTTATTATTGTTTTTATTCACATGAGTTTTGAAAGTTATTTTAATTTTTATACTTTTGCTTATTCATTTCAGATACTTTAATAATTTTTATTTTTTTACTGTTTCATTTATTAACAAGAAGCCCAAGAAGTTTATAAAGAAGAAACAAAATATTACGTGTTTTAGTGTGAAAAAATAGGACATTATGCAAGAAATTGTAAAGTAAAGTAAAAAAATTAATAATTTAGAAATATCAAAAAAAAAAATGAAAGGCAACATACTCAGTATATTAGACAAAGAAAACACTTTACAAGACGAAAAAAATCGAATATATAATAGAAAAACCAAGTGATTCAAAGTCAGTAAGAAAAGATTTAAACCTCTAGTGAAGAAATAAGTATGTAAATGTAAAATGATCAATATGATTAGTAAGAAAGAATTATTAGTAAATATTATGTATAAAATAAAATATCTAAAAATAAAAAGAGAATACTTACTAAAGTTTAAAAAAAAAAAACATCATATTTGAAGAAAAAGAAAAGTAAAACATCAAACCTTATAACTTGCAAGAAATATTAGCAAAAAGGAAAAAGATAGAAACAATTAAACTTCAAGACTTGCAAATAGGATCAACGAGCTCAAGAAACAAGTTAGTCAATTACAAAGGGACAATACAGAAATTAAAACAGAAGTATTAGCCCATAAAAAAAAATCAAGAATTAGGAAATCCGATGGAAAGAAAGGAAGTAGTAGAAGAAAGCAAGAAAAAGGATTTTATAAATATAGTAAATAAAATACAATTACAAAAAATGGTATGTGGAAATAACCCTAAAAAATAAATAATGATTTTGAATGACAAGATTTTGTAATTGTTTTTCTTTTTTTTTGGTAATAAACTTCTCTCTAGAGATATTTTATATGAGATTTTTATTTTGTATTATCCTTTTTCGTTTTTGAATTGAATTTTTTTTAATTAGTTTGATTAAGATATATCGAAAGAAAAGTTCATTACACAAGAATAGAAGAACAATTACAAAAGAAAATTAAAATTTTTCATGATTTTTGAATATTTTTATGATTTTTTATTTTTTAAAATCTTCGGTTATTTCTTAATTTTCTATGATTCTTTGGATTTATTACATTTTATTTTGTTCTATTCTTTATTTTGTTTGATTTTTTCTTTTTTAATGATTTCTTGATATATCATTATTTTTATTTACTTTTATTTTTAACTTTTTTATGATCTTTTTTGGATTTCTTTATTTTTTTTATTCTTTATTTTCAACTTTCAATTTTCAAATTTGAGTAGTTTATCCACTGTAAGCTGAAGAAAAAAGAAAGTTCATAAAGGAGTTGATAGTATCCTCACTGGTTCAAAGCCTACAAAATAAATAAAACTAGTGGTAGAAAGATAGTTGACAAAAAAAAAAACTCTTTTATTTACCGATAATAAAGCTTCCTTTGATAAGTCATAATTTCAAATCAACAATGACTAAAAGATTGTAGAAGAGAACAAAAAATGTGATAGTTTACTACATCATTCAAATAATAAACTAAAAGTTAACGCAAAAGTTGATAAACAAATTTAAGAAAAAATATAGTCTTCATAGGCTGAGCATTACAATTTGCACCTAAGGAAGCAAAATAACATAATCAATCTACTAAAAAAACCATTAAAGATAGCTAGAAAAATAAAGTTTATTTATGCAATGTAGCAAAGTGAGAGAGAGAGAAAAAAATAATGGTAAAGAAGATTTGATAGTTTAATCAATGTCATAAATATCAACCGTCAAATGAGAATCAATAATAAGTAAGAAAAGCTGTAAAAAATTTTAAGATAATTGAAAGTTTTGAGCAAGACTTAAGACTAAGAAAAGCAGAGGACACAAACTATATGCTACTTATATATATATATACACAGAAACATAGTATTTACTTCTACTAAGTTAGAATCAATTTTAGAATGGAAGGGAAGCTAACAATAACAATAACTTACTACATAAACATTGAATATCTAAGAATAAAAGCAACAGAAAAAATCAATTTGATTTCCTAGAATAGGAAATTTAATCCCCATCAAAAATCAAATTTTGAGCAAAAGTCATTCAATCTTGGAATTTGTAACAAAATTCAAATAAAAGTTTTCAATTAGAGATATAAAGAAATTTTTTAATTAAATTATTTTAAAAACATATACTATGTAAATAAAATTTCAAACTATTAATATTTCAGATAAACTTTTAAAAATCTTAACGACAAACTTTTTGCTAGAATTTTGAAAATTTTAACAAAAATATTACCATCAAAATTTAAGAAAAAATTAAAGTTTAATTATTGATTTGAATTAAATATTTTTCGTTGAAATGAGTAAATATTATATATTTCAATAATAAAGTTCAACCGAAAATATTTAGTTGGAAATGTTTTGCGATTTTCAATGAAAAATAATCCCTTCAAAGATTCACATAATTTTTTTTTTACAATAAGTATTTAAGAGGAACGTATTTTTTGAAATTATTTAATAAAATAATTTATTTGTTTTTTAAAATTTTTATTGAAAACTTATTATTGAAATTTTAAAGTTAAAATTTTAAAATAGTTTATTTTTTTAAAAAAAATTTTAATTATACATATATATATATATTTATATTTAATGATTATGCAAATAAATTATGGAGTAAATCATTTTAAATCCTAATTTTTTTTTTGTTGAAATGAGTAAATATTATATATTTTAATAACAAAGTTCAACCAAAAATATTTACTTGGAAATGTTTTCTGATTTTCAATGAAAAATAATCCCTTCAAAGATTCACATAATTTTTTTTTTTACAATATGCATTTAAGAAGATGGTATTTTTAAAATTATTTAATAAAATAATATGTTTAAAAATATTTTATTTTATGGAATCTCAACGGAAAGTCTTTGTAAAAATAATATTGAAATAACTTTCAGAAATTATCAATGGTTTTTTTGTGAAAACTTATAATTAAAATTTTAAAATAATTTATTTATTTTTAAAATTTTTTAATTATATATATATTTAATGATTACATAAATAAATTAGAAAGCAAATATCATTTTAAATCTTAAAAAATATTTTTTATATTTTTAATGTTTATCTTGAACTTTAAAATTTTTTTAAGTAAATATTAATTGATAAAAAATAATCAAACTGAACATTTACTCCTTAACCTTGAGCCTGCGTACCTAGACTGAAGGGATTAAATTTCCTTGTCTGTTCCTTCATCCCACAAAAGACGAAATGTTGGAAAAGATCTTCACCTCCCTGTTGGGCTTTTGATCAGCGTTTGGTCTGGCTGGGCAAGAAGTAGAACCCAGGTCTTATTACCCCTTAGGTTACCTTGTGGGCACTAGGGGAATAGTCTTATGGGTAGGGTTGTTGAGTTTTTTTTTTTTAATTTAAAAATAATATAAAAAGTATAAGAATTTGTAAGTACTAACTACATTAGAAATAATTGTGACAAACAACGTATTCAAAAGAATTTGATAACATTTTTGAATAAACAAATTAGAAAAAACAAACGACTGATTCATCATAAAAAAATTCTACTCCGTCACCAACTTATCTAACTTAGTCTAGTTTAACGGATCTAGTTATTCAAACACAGCTACAGAGATCTGGTTTGTGATGCCTACTAAAATGGGTAACGAGCCCATTTCTTAAGGTCTTCTAAAAAAGACCTATAAATAAGACTAACATAATTAAGCCTGATAGGTAAAACCCGTCGGCAAGATTCTAATCAATTGAACTTGGTTAGCAAGATCTATAAATGATCTGATCGTGAGGTTCACTAAAAATGAGCCGGTTATTTTTGATATAAAATGGGCTAATTATTTAACCAAGATGAACTTAAAAATTAAGTTTAGAATTTACTTTTCAATTAAAGAATTTAAAGGAAGAAAAGCAACAAAAAGTGTGAGCTATAAGCTTAGAAAATTCTAGTTACTATATTATCTTTAGGAAGGAAACAGAGCATGAGATGCAACGGTCATAAAGTTCTGTAATCAATGTTAAAAGGAGTAGTACACTCTCATACGTGTCATCATTTAATTGGTTTATTTTGCCACGCAGGAAAATCATTTTTAACCAAGAATTTAGTTTGTTTGGTTAAGTGCTGGATAATTAAAAAATAAACAGACAAAAATTCAGAAAGGAGCGGGAAAGAAGGGATTGCAGCTCGCGGAGACACAGGATGAGGGAGAGAAGGCCAAACGAGTTCACATTTCACTAAAACTACTTGTCAAGAATGTTGTGTTAGGTAAATTCAGGCGCAAAAGTTTACCTTTAGAGTTTAATACTAATCTTATCATAGGCTTTAACAGAAACCAACTACTAGAGTTTTTATTAGGTCTTAGATACACTTATAAACTTGATATGTGGATTCAATTAGCACAGTGTTTACAGTTTTCAGTTACTGTAAAAGTCTCCAAGTTGAACTTGGGAGGTGACTGAACCAGGTTTTAATAGACTCAGTCAAGTAAATGTGTGTTGCTGGAGTAAGTCTTAAAGTTGAGCTTTGAGTGAACTATGAACATTTATCAAAATGTTAGCAGTTGAAAATTAAGAGTTAAGTTGTACATGGTTTTGGCTCCAAACTAGAGAATCATGCATGATACTATATCTTGACTCCATCTCTTGATATAATTTCCTTTCTTTTTGAAGAACTGATGGTGGTGTGGCATTACCCTATGTTGCGTTCTGTTTTAGGGTAGTTGGCCCTGAAATGCCATCAGCTGAGCTACTTGCTGCTGCAGCCAAACTAATTGAAGCCCAAGCTGAGCTCAGTTATTTTTCAAAAATATTTCTAAGAACACTTGCTTTGTTTTATGTTTTCTCTGCTTAGTTTTATTTTCCATCAAAAGTACGCAATGGTAATATGAACCTAATATGGTATTTTGCATTAAATTTTTCTAGAGAGATTGAGTTGGAGGAAGATACTAAACTATTTATTGGACCTCCACCACCTGCTATGGTTGTTGAGGCTGAACCTGCAACTGAGGCAGAGCGTTTCAGAGAGGCTCCTGTTTTATCCATTTTGCTTTTGATTCGAATTTTACTGTTTCTTTTCCTCATATTTCAAAGTGAAAGCATACATTATTAAGTAATTTTACTATTGTTATAGCTAGTTGCATTTTGGACTGCTCTAATCTGAAATTTTGTCACGGATCTTCAATGTTGCAATAGTGATTACAAATTTCATAAAATTATTTTTAACAGAAATCAGTTTGTTTCGTTGATTGCTGTATTAGAGTTAGTTAAGTTAGTTAAGCTCACATGTCAGTGTATCATTGGATCAGATTGTATATAAATAGTGTATTCAACTTTGCAGCTTTGCAGTTTACTTGCTGTCTGTTTGCCTTTGTTTTCAGTATCTATCCCCTCACTGGGGACTTTACAGTTAGTTAACACTGTATTAAACAGCTTTACAGTGTTAACTTTTCCAGTTGAGGCTATACTTACTTGAGATTAGGTCTCATATAAAGCTATTTTTTATTAGTTAATATCCCTGGGGATTAATTGCATTTTGTTTCTTCTTGTGTTGATGGAGTTTGACTTGGTCAGTTTGGTTGATACTGTTATATTTGTTCTTGGAATGGATGTTCAAATTTATTTGATTTTCATGAGCTAGAAGCATCTAGTTAACATCCATTATAATGGTAATCCCACAAATTTACTGAAATATTTGGACTATAAGTGAATATTACCATCATAGAAACCGAAACTTGATGCTGCTGTAGTGAGAAAGATGTCCATTGACTACAGACAGCTGCCGATCCAAAACAAGTGACAGATAAGAGCAAAGTGGATCAGTTTCAAGGGATGATTCTTCAGCTTCTACTGCTACTTTTTCTCCATAGTTTAACTTTCTAGTTTTCACAGGAATGTTTGGGTGGACTCTGTTTCTCACTTATAGTTTACATGTTCAATGCAAATTCAATTCTCTTCTCTATGCTGCTTATTTTCTTGAGATGTTATTTTCTTTGAGTTGTGATCAGGCTTTTTGGTTTCTGAAGGTTGTTGTCTTCTCATGGTGGACATTGGTGGTGAAACCTTTGAGTTCACTGTAGAGCGGGGAGAACCAACTCTGGTTCCTCCGGCTCAGGAGACAGAGAAGAGCCTGTACTTCCTGTCTAACCTTGACCAGAGCTTTGCAGTCACAGTTCGTACTTTCTACTACTTCAAGTCGGAGTCAAGAGGAATCGAGGATGCTGCTAATGCCATCAAGACTGCCCTGGCCAAGGTTCTTGTTCATTACTACCCAACTGCTGGAAGGCCAACAATTAGTTCAGAAGGAAAGCTGATAGTGGACTGCATTGGGGAGGGAGCTGTTTTTGTTGAGGCTGAAGCTAATTGTGCAATAGAAAAGATAGGGGACATGACAAAGCCTGATCCTGTTACTCTTGGAAAGATGATTTATGACATCCCTGGTGCACAGAACCTAATTCAGATACCTCCTCTGGGGGCTCAGGTTTAATGCTTCTCCTAACTATTTTTCACTTCTTCTCTTTTATATTGCAATTCACTTTGCTCCTTGGGCAGTTGTTTGGCGTGTTAAGTCTTGAAGTAAGTAATTTCCAGTTGATTAGTGATTCATATCACTTGTTAATCTGCTATAATCATTTATTTGGTCTCACATGATGAATCAAAGTATTTGAACAAAGTGAAAAATTGCAGCTTTGGAAGAAAGATTAACAGTTAGCTTTGCAAGGCATTTGATTTCTCATACATGTCTTCAACTGAAAAGTCCAAAAGGATTTGTCAGCTGTAGCTTACACTGAATTTTAACTTTCTGATTGAAATTTCCCATAGCAAGCTTCCCCAGTTTGAAAGAAGTTTCTGTTTTCATCACAGTTTATGTAGATTAACAAAAAAATTAAAAAGGGAAAATGAAAGGAACTGCAAGTTCTATTGCTCAAAATTGTCTTTGAGGATGACTTCTGCTTCTCATGTGTGTGTGTGTGTGTGTATATATATCTTCTTTCAAGTTGACTGAATTCAAGTGTGGAGGATTTGTTCTTGGGCTGTGTATGAACCGCAATTTATTTGACGGAATACCTGCTATGGAGTTTCTGAATTGCTGGGCTGAGAGAGCCCGAGGCCTGCCTCTCAATATCCCTCCCTTCCTAGATGGAAGTGTTGAGTATGTGTGGAGACTTATCCACAAAAGGGTTTATATTTATATGAAAAGATATATATTTATCTGAGATGGCATATACTTATCTGAAAGGATATATATGCTTATCTGAAAAGAAATATACTCATCCAAAGAGTATATACTCATCAAAAAGGATATCTTGAGATTCTCACACATCTATCTTTTGGGCCTTGGGCTCTACTATATAAAGGGGGGGCTTCTACCCATGTAAACATAACAATAGAGAGAGTGAGTAAGAGTCCTAGGGTTCTATTCTAGTAGAGTGAGGGCTAGGGAAACAGTTATCTCTCTTGTAATCTATTTTCATAGTGAAAGGGTTTCCTGCAGTGGCTGCAACGTGGATGTAACTCTCAATTGAGGGTGAACCACTATAAATCTTGTGTTCCTGTGGTTGTTTACTTTCTTCTTGCGTTGCTTTCAGGTTATAGGAATTTGATATTTGATCCATCAACTAAGGATCTAGTTGTCAAATTCCCAACAGGAAGCCCTCTCAAAGCCAGAAACTCACCTAAGATAGAGTTTCTGCAGCCTGAATTTGCTGAGATTGAAGACAACAAATACCAGCAAGCTTTACGAGAAGTGATGCTTTATAGGTCCTTCTGTTTTGACCCAGAGAAGCTTGAACTACTCAAGAGAAGAGTCCTGGAAGACGGAGTTCTAGCTAAATGCAGTACATTGCAAGCCCTCTTAGGCTTTCTCTGGAGAGCTCGATGCCAGGCACTAAGAATGCAGCCTGATCAATAGATAAAGCTTCTCTTTGCTGCTGATGGTTGGACAAAGAGGACACATGCACTGCTGGGTAATGCAAAAAGCTCTAACAGATCCGTAATGTATTAAATGGTGACAATTTGTGCAGAAAAAAGAGAAGTAAATGATGGACATAAAGTGAAGAGACATGGGAGCTTGGGTGGAGATCAGTAGAAAGGAAGGGAATTTCATTTTTGATCGTCCTTATCCAGTCTGTTGCAGTAGTGATTACAAATTTCATAAAATCATTTTTAACAAGATTCAGTTTGTTTAGCTGATTTCTGTATTAGAGTTAGTTAAGCCAGTTAAGCTCACATATAAGTGTATCATTGGATCAGATTGTATATAAATAGTGTATTCAACTTTCCTGCTTGACAGTGTACTTGCTCTCTGTTTGCCTCTCTTTTCAGTGTCAATCCTCTTTCTGGGGACTTTACAGTCAGTTGAGTTAATACTGTATTAAACAGCTTTACAATGTTAACTTTTCTCTTTGACGTTATACTTACTTGAGGTTAGATCTCATATAAAGCTATTTTTTATTAATTAATATCTCTGGGGATTAATTGCATTTGTTTCTGGTTCTGTTCATGGAGTTTAACTTGGTCAGTTGATACTGCCATATTCGTTTTTGGAATGGATATTCAAATTTATTTGATTTTCATGAGCATCTATTTAATATTTTTTATAATGGTAACTCACAAAATTTACTGAAATATTTGGAATATAAGCGAACACTACCCAATAGAAGCCATAAGATGGCTGCAAGATAACAGAATGCAGTAGCTTCTGTTGGAGTAAAGGTTACATTAGGCAATGTGAGGCTGTAAACATTTTGTTTAATAGGGGGATGTGGGAGAGAAGAAGAAGGTGCAGGCGTACATGCATCCCTTTCTAGAAAGGAATTACTTAGAAGGCATGCAATGAGAATACTTAAAAACTCTCTCATAAAATTTCTTTTTCTTTCTTTTGGTCAAACAAGCATTTGATTCATTTTTTTGCATTCTTTTTCTTATATTCTTTCTTCTTTTTCAGCTCTTTTAGTTCCCTCGTAACAGACAAAGCATGAAAGCCATGCCAAGGAGACATGACCACTAGTGTCCTCCGAAAATATGGCTTCAAATGGACTAAAGTGGTTTAATTATATCAATGATGGAATGATCCGTTTGATGCTTGTTTCAATTTAAATATATCAATATGGCTGCAGATTAAGAGAAATATGGCTATGCTGGAGCTTTACAGAAAGTTTACCAATGCCCTTGGAGCATCTGTACTGCTTTCTATTGCTTGGATTGGTTTTGAGGTAAGAAATTTGCTGGTTCTAACAGGATAATTTATTGTTCCAAAGAAGCTTTTCAATGATGGATCTTGAGGAAGTTGATAGAGTACTTTCCATTTATGCATTAATTCAAATTGTGCCAATGACCAAAGCTTTCCTTTGTTTAATTTGTTCAGCTATACTTTAAGGCGACTGACCCACTAAGCGAGCTGTGGAAAATTGCTTGGATCATTCCAGCTCTCTGGAATATGCTTGCATACTCTCTGTTGCTAGTGATTTGTTTGCTCTGGGCTCCTTCTCGTAACCCAAAAAGTTACTTTCTTTGACATGGCATCTTAATTTTTAGTTTGGTGTCCGCCACTTGCTGCTACTACTACTTTTGGTGTTAGCCTGGTTTGTTTTTGCCATATACTTTTCTGCTGGTATGCCCCCTTTCCCCCAATACTAGTGGGTTTGTCATATGTATATTACCAATGATGGAACTCGTGATGAATGCATTGATGCAAGTTATAGTATGTGTTAGTGTATGTGAAATTCCATTGAAAGGCTTTGTACATATGTGGTTTGGACCTTGCAGACTTGCATATTCTGAAGAGATGGGAGAGGACTTTGATGAAGAAGGTATATCTCCTCGACCAGCAGTGTGGATATGGTTAATAAGCTGGAAAGAAAGGATCATGAGTATGGACTTGCAGAAGATGTCGAAGAGGATAAGCGAGAATAGATGAAATTCTACCCACCCCGATGGTGAGTCCCTTTTGATGCATTGGTTGCACATCCAGCAGTTTGTCTGTAAATGCGAGTTTCAAAATTTGAATCATATGTATAAATGATATGAGTTAAAGCTAGTCTGAAAAGGATGCCATCAATAGAATTTTACAGCTGAAGTGTAGTAGTCTGACCATTACTAATGTAGGCAACAAAGACAGCAGAGTTTGAAATGCATGATGAGTTTTTCTATGTTTATCTGTGTGATTGTTGTATACAACCACAATGACTTGACCTGACCATGCTTCATAATAGATCCCTCAGTTGGGAAGATGGTTCGGCGATACTTAAATTCTCTGATTTGCTGCTCTCAAGAAGTTACATCATGTTTTGTGAAATAATTCTTTGTTGTTAATAACTTCTACCTAGTCAATTTAAGCCCTACAGCCAAAGTCACAATGAAGAACTGGGCATTTGAATAATTAGATGTAAAAGACAGCTTTTCTGCATGGAGAATTAGAGGAAACCATTTGTACAGGGCAACAAGAATGCTTTGAAGAGAAGGGGAAAGAAGATTAAGTCTGCTTGCTGAAGGAATCCTTGTATGGCTTGAAACAATCACCCAGGTAATGGAATAAGAAGTTTGACTCCTTTGTAATCCATGAAGGAGGCTCATCTCAGCAACAATACCTTGTCAATGGAGGAGCTGGAGTTAGCCATAAGATCAAAGGAGCATGAATTAATGTATAACAAGGAGGGTGGAAGCCTTGAAAGTAACAACGAAGCCTTCATAGTTAGAGAAAGACT
The DNA here is from genome assembly GCA_021397835.1 of Moringa oleifera. Taxonomy (NCBI): domain Eukaryota; kingdom Viridiplantae; phylum Streptophyta; class Magnoliopsida; order Brassicales; family Moringaceae; genus Moringa; species Moringa oleifera. The sequence goes on from JAJFZO010000336.1 coordinate 23,156, forward strand.
TGAAAACAGACAGAATTCTCAAGGGAAGGATTCAACTAAACACAAAGTTCAGCAAGGTCTAAATCAAAGGGAGCTAGAAGCAAGTGCTATTACAATGGAAAATTTGGTTATATTAGAAGGTTTTGCTCAAAATTAAAGAAAAAACAATAGGGGCAACAGAAGAATGAAGGAGATGTTGCAGTTGCAACAAAGTATCTTGAAGAGGGAGATGTATTAGCAGTAACTGAATGGATTCTGCTTGTAGCTTCAATATGTATCCTTAGAGTAAATGGCTAAGGGACTTTAAAGAAATAAACAATGAAAGGATGATCACGGGGGATGATCATTCTTGTGATATCAAAAGGATTGGCTTCATATCTTTCAAGCTTGATGATGATTCAACAAAGACACTTACACAAAAGTGAGGTACATTTCTCAGTTTAAGAGAAATTTGAAAAAGTCTATGTGCCTAAGGTTGAACATGGTATTCCTAAAGTGATAAAAGGATCACTAGTTATGCTTAAGGGAGTGAAGCAAAATGGGTTGTATGCTCTTTAAGGAGAGGCAATTACTGGAGATGTTGCTGTTGCTGTTGCAGTTGAAAGTGAGTAGAATATTGCTCTACTTTGGCCCTAAGAGACTTGGCATATTTCTAAGAAAGGACTGTCGGTCTTGAGCAACAAGGGATTGTGGGCAAAGGACAAAGTAGAAAGCGAGAGAGATAGGGCAAACAAACCACTGAAAAGTAGAAAAGAAGTCGCTAAACATAGTTCAGAGTGGTGGAAGTGATAAACGTTATCATTGGTGTGCACAAATAATTTTCTTTTGACTACAATAGCACCAACAAGATGATAATCGATTTTTTAAATGAGATAGTAAGAGTGTCTTAAAAAGAACGACAAATATGATATGACAATGTTCTGCAATCTACAATAACACATAAAAGAAAGTAACAGAGTGAAAGAATAAGGAAATGATGAGGCAATCAAGGAGATCAACAGAAAGTCAAAAATGAATATCAAGAATAAGAAACACAAGTTCAGAAAATGTATCGCTTGAAATAGCCAACAAATATATCTGGTGGAATTTTACGAAATGCATCTGTATAGAAAAGTCAAGACAGATTTTACAAATATATTTAAGGAAAAAAATCTCCATAAAGGATCCAAAATAGAGATTTTAAAAAAATCATCTCTATGGGCAAGTTGACAGAGATATTCCTCCCAATAAAGAGCATGCTGCTTAAAAGAATGTAACAATTGAAGAGTTTTCTTAGGCATAACTAATTAGCAAGCTTAAAAGCATCAATAAATAGGACATAAGTGAAACCCTCTTGAAGTTTTTTAAGAGAACAACAGGAAAAGTTACCTTGGATCCACTGTAATAGAACTTTGTAACATATTATGTTAAGAAAACACGTAATACAACAGTGAGAATATCACTAACTACTAGAGCTCTAAATGATAAAGAGATTTTTTTTTCTACCATATAAAAGCCATCCAACAAAAAGATTCCCCCAAAAATTGCTTACTATGGACTACAGAAGTAATTCCTATAATTACTACAAGAAACAAAATTTGTGCATTCTAACTAACACATGTAGTGAAAGACTGTTAATGTTACAATAAATCATTGTACTAGCATTGAAAAGAAATATATTACAAATTATGCAAGTGAACCACTTTGATAATCCACAAACAAAAAAAAAGAAAAATCCAAACAAACTAATGATTTCTGCCTAAAAAACCACTTCTGCTCTCCTGTGCTAAATTTTGAAAACATCAAGATGAAGTAATAGAAAATCAAATGATGAGAAGCTCATCAATAATCAAAATATTCATAAAATAATTACCATCATGTTAAGATCCTTCGTTGATCAATATCTACATCCTACATCTTAGAAGAAAAAATCAAATCATTTAACAAAAAAAAAATCAAAAGGTAAGATAAGAATCAAGACTTATTTTAATACAAAAGGAAACATCATGGATTACCAAACAAATAAAAAAAGTAAAAGAAAAGCTTGACAATATTTTTTCAATAATAAAGACTTAACAACACTAAACTATCAATACTCTTATGATTTTTTGCATTTACTAGTCATTTTGCCCTTTAGCTAGATAATTTCTTTGAATTAAATTACATAATTAGATTGAAAGATAAGTCATTTAAATGTCACAACAACCTTCTATAATTGATCTAAGAACATTGATGTATTGTCAATGATTGATAGAAGAAGTATTCACAAATGCATTTTGTTTTTTCCCAAGAAAATAATGAATCAAATGTAAACAATTATAGAGTACCCTGTACCTATGCATGTGTAGGACTACTTGCTTTGAATGATAGAACTCTGATATTATAGAAATTGATATAACAATGATTTTGTTAACTTAAAATTCAGGTTGAATACCTAAAGCATATTTGGCGTAACAATTTAAAATTCTCAATACTTTGAATAATCTTTATGGATGTTTGTTGAATTATTCAGACCAAACAATGGTTTATTCCACTCAAGATGGATACAACAATGTCCTCAATGTATCAAAAGTGAGTTGTAATGCTAAGGATGATTTCTGTTACCTGTGCCACTGTGAAATTACCTTGATAAATGGTGCAAGATTTCTAAAATGGTAACTTTTCACCCAAAAATCATGTGTTGATTGAGCTTGATTTTCTTTAACTAGATATAATTCTAATTCGGTTCTAGCAAACCTGTTCACTTTCCTCTGTACTCTTAATATCAACTCTTTTTTGGTGGCCACCATTATCCTTAAAACCTTCCCCTGCTCCATTATATAACCGTAATTAGAAGTTTCTAATCAAGCACAATCAAATTCAATTACTTAAAGCAATCAAATTCAGAAACCAAATTTTGAGATAACAACATTCAAATTCTCTCTATATAGCACATTATCCACAAAACCTTCCCTTGCTTCATTCTGTAACCAGTAACCAAAAGTTTCAAATCAAGCACAATCAAATACAATTACTTAAGCAACCAAATTATAAGGTAACAACATTCAAATCCTCTCTACATAGCATGTTATCCTTAAAACCTTCCTCTGCTCCATTTATAACCAGTAATCAAAAGTTTCTAATCAAACACAATCAAATTCAATTACTTAAGCAAGAAACCAAATTCTAAGATATCAACATTCAAATCCTCTCCATATAGCGTGGAAGAATATATTAGACAAAATCTCCTAACTAATCGATGCCTTCATGGTCAAGTAGCCAAATCGCACAGCCAATTCTCAAATACAAATTAATTTGAGTGATAATCATCAAATGTCTCCAGAGTTTCTACCTATGACTTTTCCTCTCAAACTTTCTTTCTCTAAATTTATCCCTCTCCAATACATCTCTTTTTCTCTTCCAAGCTATGTAATTTACAGTATGAACACACAACGGTCATATTACCGTTAAAAGCATTAAATTTCGAAAATCAACAAAACGGTATTGGTCCAGCATTGAGCATTTGCCATTGGTAAGAAAATGCTTTTACGTGTTCGCATGCAAGTGACCTTTCCCCATCGGTTCGGGTCGAGTATCCTTTAAGCCATGCCTTCTTCCTTTTATATAAACGGCCTCGCATTTACTAACTATAGGGGAAAGAGAGAGACATGGCCTTCTATGCAGACTAATCTCTCTCCACTCGTGACTACCAATAAAAGACAAAAACATCCCCGTATCAAGCACTACAATAGGAGTGGATAAGAGGGGCTTTCTAATTGAGGGAGAAGTTCAAGGTTGTCTTTACGAGCATGGTAAGTGAAGTTCAAGGAGGAAGGCATATTGTTTAGGTGTGCAATTCATATAGTCAAATTCCTATCCTCTGTGGTTTACCTTACTGAACACACCAATTTAAGGCAATACTTTCACGCCACATGTTGAAATTTTTTCAATCCTTGCATTTTAAGAGAATTGAAAAGAAAATGTGAAATGATGAGGTTTGCTAACATGTGAAGTTGGTGGAATATGAATCTTGAGACTTTTAAGCTTAAAAAGGAGATATGTATGATATATGTTATAATTTAATGTATAAAATATGTATGTGTTTATATATGTATAAATATGTATTTTGATATATATGTCTTTGGAGGCAAGGGAAAGTGACAAGGAAAAAAAAAACATAAAATTATTTTCCTAATAATTATAAAAATATTATTTAACTTCTTTTATAAATTAAAAAATACAAAAAGCACAAAAAATTTAAAATAAAAAATAAAAAACAACATAAAAAACAAAAAATGCAAAACACAAAAGAAAAGAACAAAAATTTAGAAAAAATAAAAAATCATAAAATAATTTTCTTAACTAAAATAAAGTAAATACTCAAAAATATTAAAAATCAAGTCAAATTAAAAAATCTAAGAAAAATAAAGTTACTAGAAGAAAATAAGAGAAAAAATTAAAAATACACAATAAAATTCTAAAAAGAAAACATATATGCAAGAAAAAATGAAAAAACTCAAATAATTAAAAGAAAATAAGAAAAAAAGAGAAAAAAATTCAAAAAAAATCATGACAATACATATGAAAAAACAATAGTAAAAATACAAAACTCTTTACAAAGTAAGAAAATAGGTTTTACTGAAAAAGAAAATAGTAAAAAATAAAATAAAAAAATAAGAAAAAAATATATCAAGAAAAATAATAAAAAATATATATAATATAATATAATTGAAAAAAACAACAAAAAGAGTAAATAATTAAATAAACGCAAAAGATTAGAAAACTTAAAAAATAAAAAATGAAAAAAATAATGTAAAATAATTGAAATCAATGCAAAAATCATAATATATTTTATAAAAAAATTTTAAAAAATTTGATTTGCATTGATCTTTTTTTTAAAAATATAATAAAAGTAAAATAAATCATATAATAAAAAATAAAAATATGCAAACTAAATAAATAAAAGTATGTGAAAAAAAAAATAAAATTCAAAAAATTAGATGAATAAAAATAAAAAATAATAGAAAGTAAAAAACAAAATAAGTTAACAAAATTACAACCCCTTGGAATCTACATTGCAGACTTCTATGTTATATACATGTTTGGCAACTAAAGCCTGCCTCATAGGCCGCATGGGTTTGTAGGACGGATTGTTTTAAAATTTATGCTTTTAATATACAATGATAGATATACATGGACAATCGAAAAGTCATCGCAGCATACTTTCGAAGGCTGAAAAATACGAGGGTTAACTCTTTCAGCTTTAAGAGTGGGAGATTTATAATAAAGAAAAATTTTAATCCGATTTTAAAAAGCCTATGATTCACCCGACCAGTTTGTGCACGTTCTTTTAAGAAGTCATATTGAACCATAAAAATAAAGGATAAAGGTGAATGTTAGAATGAGTGATGAAAGACACACTATAAGTGTTAGAACGACAACAACACAATCAACATAAAGTTATCATAGCCGAAGACTAACAGCCAGAAGAAACAAAAAAATAAAGGAAACAACCTGCAGGTAATTCAGCATTTCATCCAATAATGTGAAGACAAGTCATATTTGTGATGAAATGACATGAATACCCTTCGAACAAGTATATAGCACATCCACATATATAAACCTTATTTTCGATCACCCAATGCCCTTTTAATGGTGTCTCTATTTTGCAGATTCTTTACCAAAACATCTATATTTCACACTCATTAGGAGATTTCATCCTTATGCATCAACATCAAGCCACTAGACAGTTTTTAGGCTACATCGATAATTTTAAAAATAAAAATTATTAAATAATTTTTTAATTATATATATTATATAAAAAATAACTTAAAATTAAAAATAATTTTTTTTTGAATGGCACTCAAATTGAAGGCCTAATGATCCAATGATCCAGTTCAAATAAAGGCTCAATAGTCAATTGATTAAATATTATAATAATCACATTAATCATCTTTCACGTGAATACTTTCCCTTTTCACTGTTAAAACCGAAACATTGTTAAAACAACGATGATTTGCAAATGACACTAGATGGGATAGAGGAAAGAAAAGAAACGTTTAGCAAGGTCGGTTCTTAGGTAAGGACACCTAAGCAATAGTCTAAGGCCCCATTTTTAAATTGGGTCCTATTTTAATTTTCAGGTCACTTAGGTAAAAGGTAGGTAATGAGCCATAAAACTGGTTCATGTTTCTATTGTTTGGTCTGTGATACATAGTAGAGCTCCGCAACTACCATATTCATGTAATTTGGTTAGGATGACATTGTTTAAATTTTTATTTTAACTCCAATAATATTTTAATTTTTTACCATTTAAAATCTAATATTTTTATTGATTTCTAATATTTTTATTAATGGCAAGATAATGTTAGAAAAAATTCTTTTAATTAGTTATTATTTTCAATTAAAATTTAGATATATTGTTTATTTTCATAATTATTTAAAATTTGTTGTATAATAAGTTTTTATGATGAAGATTATTATTATTATAATTTTAAAATATATTTTAATTCAGTATGCATTTTTTGTATAATTTAGAAAAATTATTTACATTTAATGATAATAATTTTTAGAACAAGTTGTGCTATAATATATCAATTGTTTAAATTTATCTAATGAATCAAAAATCTAGAAAGAAGTTTTATAAAAAAAAAAATGAAAACATTATTACAAATGCATCTTACTTACAATATTTTATTAACACTACATGTATTAATTTTTTTAAAATTAAAATTAATAAAAATTTATTGATATTTAATTATATAAAAAATTTTGCCTTCATATTGTTTATGTTCTTTTGAAATTTTGACTCATTCTTAGTGGTTAATCTTAAAGTATTTCTTATTTCTTATTTTTGCTTCGTGATATAAACCCTTGACACTACACTAGCAATGAGCTGTAAATGACTCACCCTATAAATTTTGATCTGTCCTAACCCCCAAAATTTCGCTCGTATTCTCGAAAAGCTATTTTATGTAAGATTTTTTTTCGTATGTCTATCTTTTTTTTCTTTGGATTTTTTACCTTTTTTTATTTTCTTTCAGTCACTTAAGGGTTTTTTATATTCTTTTTACATATATTTTTTTATTTTGTTGGGTGTTTTTAATTTTTTTCTTATTTTCTTTTAGCAACCTTATTTTTCTTGAATTATTTAAGTTTATTCATTTTTCATTTTTATATTTATTTCTATTTATTTTCTTTTATTTTTCAAAATAATTTTATGATCTTTTTTATTTTTGTATTCTTGTTATTTTTTGAGTTTTTCACTAATTTTTTTATGAACAAAATTTAAATAATATCTTTATCATTATTAAAAAATAATTTTAAGTGATTGTATCTTTCCATTGATTCTCAATAATAAAAAGTACAAATTTTAAACATAAAATTAAATTTTGCAATTGTACTCTTTGACTACTTTAATTCAGTAAAATAATAAATATTATATCTCACCATGCGAGCACATTTTGTCCATAAGTGTGGACTTTACCCTTGCCCACAATGCAAATCTTGAGGAGTGTGGGGTCTACATGCAGACACATTCCAAAATCCACACTGTTGACTCTAATGCTGTTTGCACATGTTGACCTCTAGGCGGGGTTTGTGTGTGAACACACCTTATAGTCCATAATGTAGACTCCGATGTTGTTCATACATGCGAACTTCGTGTGCGAACATAACTCGGAGTTCATAATATGGACTCTGATGTTGTTCGCACATGCAGACTTCTAGGCGAGGTATATGTGCAGGCATACCCCAAAGTCTACAATGCCAACACTGATGTTGTCCACACATGCAGACTTTTAGGCAAGGTCCACGCGTAAACCTCGAGGTACCCCACAGTATAGACTTATGTTGTCCGTAATACAGACTTTGTGATTGTCCTTATTGTGGACTTCGAGGCTTGTCTGCATTACGAACTTCATGGGTGAGGTCCACATTGTGGACTCCAAAATGGTCCACCATGTAGACCTTAGTTGTTTGCAATATGAGCCTTATCTTCCACTTTCCTTATTCCTAAAACTTTCATCATTATTGTCTCGTATATTGCATGAGATAACCTTTGATTGATGCGTGTTTTGTCAAGAATTTAAATTTCTTTTAGCATCCTGCATTTTTTTTTTCATTGACTAAAGTTCAAGAATGCTAATCAAGGAATCCAATTATATGCTGATAAATAGATGATATTTTTCGGGTAGCATGTGCAACATTTCAACAACAATTTTTCCAAATAAATAATAAAAACTATATGTACAGTTGAAACATTTGAGATGGAACTCAAGTTCTTGTCATTCTTGAACATACAATTTCAGGCATTCCTTGCACATCAAAGACAAATTGAGGGTGAACTTCAATAACATATTGATGAAAGAAATCAAATCATCATGAATAAGAAGTGACAACAATAAGTCTTCTTCAAAGGGTTGATCAATGGAAGCTTCTTTGAGCAGATAGCCAGAAGGCAAACAATCCTTCCGTTGCTCACCTAAGAAGCCAAAAGTCAAGTCTGTTCAAATTCTAGGCATCGAATTAAAGGGCTTCCATGAATTATTTATTACTCTAATGTGGAATTATTCTTCTATCTAGAAAATTGAGCAGCATCCCACAATTCAATCCTAATACAAAAGGCAAAGAGAAGCATATTGAAAAAAAAAGGTCAAGATGCATAAAAAATTTGAAAGAAACAACCTTAATGATCATAAGTAACATTAAGATATATTAATATTGAAAATTCCTAGCAACTCATAGCATTTTGTCAACATAAACCGTTGGTTAGAAATGTAGTTAAAAAGCAGATAAAGAGAGTGAATTTACTAAATGCATACTTGTTGCATGCTTTAAATGACAAAACTCCTAACCATTTCTTATGCACAAAGCGCTATGTGCAATAACGCTTTGCAATTGCAATCTCATCCCAGGAAGGATCAATAGAAAAATTCATATTAAATAGTAGGGACAATGGCACAGATTAACTTTTGAGGATAATAAAGAAGAATTTGTAAAAATCTTTTAAAGCAAGAAATTTAATAACTCATGCTAGCTTACTTTAATTCCACCAAGAAAAGGGCAATGGAGAGAGTTTTTAAGAACAGGCCAAAACTACATCCAAGTTCCCAAATTCAGATATATAAATACCAAGAATTTCTTCAAGGTAGGACAAACAAGTAAAATGGAAGCTACTTCTAGATAAGGTATTTTAAGTATAGGATTCTCCTCCACTCACAAATGCTATAGGATGGCAAAATTGAAACAAAATATATGTTTGTAATGAGAATATGTAAGAGTAACATTCTTTTAGCCCATAATAACACATCCTCACCATTCCATCTTCAATACTTCTATTATAAAATCATGTATATGAAATAGCATGCACAAAAAGTAAAATAACTTAAATATCTAACTAAATCCATTAGTCAAAACTCCAATAGTGATGATTGAGTGAAAAAACAACAAGACCAATTGCCTAGTTTTAGTTTTAGATTGTAAGAGCATATACCAAATTTAGAAGTTTGGTCGCCATTAACTATCAAAATTACAGCTCAAAGTTATACTTAATCATCATTATGAAATACATTTTAAAACAACTGATGAGCTAAATATTACTACCTTCCTATATAAGTACCTTATCTCAAACTTGTGAGCATGCATGTAAACCTATTTTAAATTGCATGGAAGTATTAGAATACATGTTTGAACATGTCTTATTGAATGCTTTGATCTTTTTCTTTCGTAAGACCATGAGCTACATTTTATGTGAAGCATGAAATGGTAGCAATATCAAGTAGTTTGCTGAGCAACAAAAAAACAAGAGTGGACCATAAAGGCCAGTGTCAGAAAAAGCATGCATAGCAAATCAGGTATGTGATAGAGGTTAACAAACATAAAGGATAACAACTGAGAGTAGGGAAACAAGACAGAGTAGAGGCAATACTAACCTTAAAAAGTAAAAAAAGAGAATGAAATGAGTTAAGGTTGGTTTGGCCACTAGAAGTTTGTGTTTTTTATACTAACCTCACGGACTGGCAAGTATGGGAAGCCCATCAGAGTTGATATTTTGTTTTTACTGGCAGCTAAAACTTGTGAACAAATTAATAAATAAATGGATTTAGTTATGACTAGAAGACAAATAAATAAGCAATCATACAACTAAAATAGAAAGAATACCTGTAGTCTAGCTTAATTGGCCATTGAAAGAGAGTTTAATTTATTTTGAGCAATAGAAAAGAACTAAAGGGGAGAACAGATTCACACCAAATCAATAATTATTCTGACATGAATCAAGAAGGCCTAAAGCTTTCAATGACCAAAGCAGGAAAAACTTTTAAAGCCTTACCTCTAAGTTACGCAGCTGAATCAGGCTTGCAAGTAAAGTGATTTGACTTCTAACAAGATACAGTTGCTACAAAAGTGATACGTGGATGAAGATCCTATTAGATGATGAACTCTCTTTTTACTGACAGGACAACAAAAATGAAACCACATAAACCTCTAGTGCTTTGCAATTCTCAAGCAGTTCAAATCAAGGCCTTTTAAGATCATTTAAAATCAAATGAAGAACTTGGCAAGAAAATAGTCGTACAAATCATCTATTAGCTACTTGTGACAAATCTATGAACAGAATAAATAAACTTATGGTAAACATTAAGAACCAAGAATGTATCAATTTAAGGGTTGTTCAATATCTTCAAACAAATAACAATAACAAAAATGGTGACAGTAACTTCATAACAAGGATAAGAGTAAATCTTGAGCTAATAAACCTTTACTTGCTTAAGTATCTCAGCTCCTTCAAGTGTAGATAACATATTGTTTCTGAGATAAACAAACTAAAAATATGACTATTAGCTTCAAGAAACTACTATAACTAATTGAAACAAATAAAAGAAAATTGTTATGTGATAATATGCATATATCTTCATTATATCCATATCAATATTTGAAAATTTTCTTTTTTAAGTAGGCATGCCAAAGCAAGCAGTAATCAGTGACATACTTCAAGATTGAGGATAGCATATCTGTTTCACGCATTTACTTTTCTCAAATTATTAATAAAACTATTAGAGAAACATGACATCAGCTACCACTTCTCTGATAATTTTAGGCAAATAACTTCTCTAGTATACAGACAAAAAACCAATAAGGCAAGAAACATGCACATAATATCCATCATTCATATAGTCAATCCCCAAAGCCAATATCAAAGCACAATATAAAGACCAATAGTGTTAATTTAATATCAAAATATATTTCTAAATTTCATGCTTAAGCTATTTATAGACAATTATAGGCACAGTTTATACAAATGTTGCTTCTGAATTAGCATTATCTTTAAAGTATTTCTAAAAAAACTAGTGCATGCCCTAAATTTTTTAAATGCTAATGCTATCAAGAATACTTACTTGTACTTGTAAAATAAGAGCACCAAAATCATGAAATTCTTAAGAATTGGAAATAATACATGTATTTATATAACATTTACGAATGCAAATGTGTATGTATTTAGATATGAGTGTATGGATGAATTCATGGATGCAAATATGTGTATGCATGCAAACAAATTAGATATGATATGTGGGAAAAAGAAATTAAACAATGAAGAACATTCATAGGGGCTATACTAGTTACTAAATAAAGTGCAAACCTTGAAAAGTCACAAACACCTTACATTGTTAAGACATTCTCCCAACATAGCCAAGTGGAGGCAAATCTAATGATAAAAGTACTTGACCACACGACTTGCCACATGATATTAGATAAGAGCATATGACATCAAACATAGCTCCTTTTCTTCAAATGAGTAAAGTCCTTACTCAAAATGATGAATGGTTAAAAGAAGCCACACTAGTCAACAAATTATGAATTGTCACAAAACGAAAGTTTATATTCACATGATGCTTACACAATAAGAGGATCCATGCAAAGCTGACTAGTTATAATAAAATCAAGTTGTGAATTATTCATTGTCATATAAAATTTCATAAAGATGTGTCAAACATGAGCCTTTCCAAAATAAAATGAAGGATCATATTACCTATTAAAAGGGGCTGATGCAAATGTTCTTCTTATCTTGAAATTGAAACACAAAAATAAGTATCACTTAACAGAAAACCTCACAAAAATGCAATGAAATGATGTGTGAATATTAAGTAATTGTCTTTCCTCATACTTAAGCAAATACAAGTTTAAGTCCGTAAGCTATTGGCCTGGAAGGAACAAACTTTTTATAACTTATTAAAACTTAAAGTAGATAACAACGATAACTTCAAGTAAAAACATAACTATAACAATGATTGAGAAAACACAAAATTAAATAATAAAGAGATAAGTACTTATCCACACAACTACACCTCTTTACTAATCATATTGATCAAGCATAATTCTTTAGTTAAGTAAAACATCTTATGAAAAAGAAAATTATGCGTTGTGCACCCTTAGTAACAATAAAGATATATACCCTATCATTTCTCTCACAACCTATCAATTTTCTTACATGTTAATCACATTCAATGGCTGCAAAAATTCTTCATTACTTTTACATAAACTTTTAAGATGAATAGTAAAAGCAATCATAATTAGAAATACTAATATTTTTCTACTTTTAGTCTGCCTCGGCCTTATGCTGTGAGAAGGACCAAATAAGCATGTGAAATCCACATAATAAAAAGGATAAAGAAGAATCATAATCTAAAGCAAGTTTCTCCATTAAACCTATGCTCACTACCTAATCAGAGATACCGTGATTAAATACTAAAAGCCATAATCCTAACATCTTGAATCCTAATGACAATCCTCCATTTGCTAACTTAGCTGTTTATTTCTATTATCCATTATGGTAAAAAGACCTAAGTTGCATGACATGCATCACATTCAACAATGGACAAGCTTGTTATTCAACATTCAGTGCTAAATTATTAGTTTTTCAAGATAAAGGAATCTAAATTAAAGAATTATACATACCTCTTCCTCACTCTCTCTTTTAAGCTCTAAGGTAGCAGAGTGCCTCCCCCTTAGTGCTTCTAGCTCTACCATTATGCCGAGCAACAAGACAATTTCAACCCATAATTTTTTTACATTGCAAGTACACATAAGGAAAGTTTATCAGTTTAAGAAATTTGGAGCCAAACATAAAGCATAAGCATGCAGAGAGACACAACCACATGGAGTAATAACACGTACATACAAGTATCCATAGAGAGACATGGAAAAGTAACGTAAGCATTCAAGCAAAACTGAAAGAGAAATAACATAAATTTGACAAAGTTAAAGAACATTAGAAATAGTTACTTCACATGATTCACTTACGCAACAACAATCCATGACAGCCAGCCCTAGCATACACAATCCAAATATACTATCCTTGTCAACTCAGGTTTAGGAAAGTATATCCCTTCATCAAGAAGTGCAAAAAGGAAAATAATAATGAAGACATGCAATTTATTTTGAGATAGGTTTTCATAATAGTCAATACCCATGGAGATTAAGGTGGATTTAATTGTTGTATATTCTAGTGGTTACAAGGATCTAAGTGTAAACACTAATTCCTACAAGTTCTAAAAAATGAGGAAAGTGATTTTCAAATAAACATTTTTGTTCTATAGATCTTGTCGTTTCTTAGTAGTGGTGCTACATTTATTCTCTTTAGCTGCAGTTTACTAGCATTCTGCAAACATCCTCATCTTTTTCCTCAATTTCTTGCCAAACTTTCCAAAAATTTCCATTGATTGAAGTTCAAGAAGGCTAATTAAGGAATCCAATTATATGTTAATAAATAGATGATATTTTTGAGGTAGCATGTACAGCATTTCAGCAACAATTTTTCCAAATTATATACAAAATTCTTCAAATAAATAATAAAAATATGTACAATAGAAAAATTTGAGGTTTTGATTCTAGTTTCTGTCATTGAACACACAATTTCATGCATTCCTTGCACATCAAGGATAAACTGATAGTGAACTTCAATAACATATACTAAGTTATTTTTATACAAAAAACGTAGTATTTGCTTCTCATAAGTTAAGAACCAATTTCAGAATGTCAAGGCAACTAACCCAACAATAACTAATGACATGAACAATGGGTATCTAGGAATAAAAGCAATGGAAAATAGTCAACATGACTTCGTAGAAATATGAACTTTTCTTTTTAATTCTAACCTAAGAAAAAGCTAGTGTGAAAGCACACCTTCATGTTGTGCCCTTCTTTTAAATTGATGCTAGTGGTGCAACATACCTACCATCTAAGAAAACTTCATGGTTACTAAATATAGAGAACTTGAACTAAAATTCTTTTCACTATGTTATAGTTCTATTATGTTACCTTCAACATATACAATCAGTTGGTCCTATTAATCAACTTAGAAACCTTCATGGAAATTTGCATTGAACCAATAAATTTACAAATGCATCAAACAGGAAAACCTACATGGTTTAATTATTTTTAAAATTATTGTAAGAAATATTAGGAAACTGTTTCTGAACTTTAGGCTCACCTATTCATGACTGATGGACAGCATGTGTGAGAAGTCTAAACTTTGAATCCAATCTATATGCTTTTTTAACTTCGAAGCATGAACAACCTAGAAGTATAATTACAAAAAAAAAAAAAAAAGAAATAGTGGCTAAATGCCACATAACAGATTTCTTTTGAGAAAGTAATAGATAAAACAAAGAAATGCAAAGTTAAATACCTTTCCAATTCCCTCCAAGTTAAATTTTATCATCCAAGGCCCCTATTGCTAGGACCAAATTCCCAATATTATTAGGTAATTCTAGTAACGGAAGGGCCACCATTGGTTTTAAACATCAAAAAAAGATTTCAAGCATAAGACTAGACATTGATGGAGAATAAAGGAAAAAAGGATTAATTATAACGAAGCATTACAAGATAAGATCAACTTGCTTACTCCGTTTGTACAAATCACAATGGCAGACACAAATATATGTAGATTATTATTAAGCAACAAGGCCTACTAATGTGATGTTTAGTCATCAAGCATGACCCATATATGATCATCCTCGATTCTCTCATCTTCTTTTGAAAAATTGGTTTTGCTGTTTTTATCCTTAAATGCCTCCATATACTGCAAATGTTGTCTATTAATATGTCCAAACCAACCGTAAAGGCTTCTGCATCAATTGCATAATAATAACATAAAAAATTACTAGCTTGTTACCTTGTTAGTGAGGAGGCTACGCATGGTCAGGACTGGATTAAGTACGTCACAGAGTTGTGGAGTCAAAAGTTATCCACAAAGCAAACATTAGTATCTATTGTGTTGACGAAAAGGTTTTACATGAGCACAATAATGGACAATGTGAGACAAGGGAAGAACATGAAGGACAAACCTTCTTTTGAACTACAGGCAACAGAATGAGATAGACACGGAGCTTCTTTGGAGTCTGCAAAATGAGGATTAAGTAGTAGAAGATAAGGACAAGTGGTCTTCATAGCCACAAAATTTTAACAGGAATCAAGAAATGTAATAAAACATGGCTTTTAAGGAAATGTACTGCTACGTATCCAATAATAACATTGTCTTTATATTCATAAATGCAGTTTCTTCAGTTTTTTTGTATCTCTGAGTCAAACAAATTAGGATTAATTGAGATATGGATAAAGGTCACCTAAATGACCCAGGCATGAAGGCAAAGTTGAAGAAACTCCATGGCCAGCTGAATCTTCACATGGTTTTGTGTTTTATAAGATACACTGTCAACGTCACCAAAAATTTACATATGTGATACAGCAAATGACAAGGCTATGCCACTTAAAAACACAAAGAATCTCCCATTTTTTCAATGAAGTTACCTTAACAAAAAGTGCAAGGCATATATAATCCACTTCAGTTACTTTTATGAAGCACACAAGCAAGCATGGATTTTGAAGGAATGCATGCCTCAAAAGAAATTGAGTTTAGTGTATCCATGTAAGTATGGCAATAATTCTTCAATTTCAATCCAAAAACTTGAAAAACTCATGTTTTTTTTTTATTTAGCTACAATTTGTAGATTCTACCTCTACCAAAAAAATGTTATAAATAGGCCTACGATCTG
The DNA here is from genome assembly GCA_021397835.1 of Moringa oleifera. NCBI lineage: Eukaryota > Viridiplantae > Streptophyta > Magnoliopsida > Brassicales > Moringaceae > Moringa > Moringa oleifera. The sequence continues at coordinate 39,145 of JAJFZO010000336.1, forward strand.
AGAACCTTGTTTCCCCACAAACATAAGATAATTGATTCAAGCCTCTCTGATACCATAGTATACGATCACACCTAGATGGAAAGGGTATAATCAGACACTAACTTTACTAGAATTGGACAGATAATATCGTCCACATTTTTTCAAAAGCTGATAATCATATAATACAAGGCTAATATGATTTCACATTGAACTAAGATTTTGCTAAAAAAAACTTCTTCAGGAAATTTATATGCAATTACATATATAAACAAAAAGGATAAGCTAACAAGCAGATTATAGGTTGAAAACAAAAGGGAGAAGATTGCCTTATTTTGATTAACCTAAAAGAATCGAGCATGCCTTCTTTTGGTTGATGGCTATTAATTTCTTGGCTCTATAGAACTATCAATAGTTGTGACTCCAAGAAGATGTATAACCAGTGAAGAAGTCTTCCATCAACAAAAAAACGTTTACAAATGATGGCTAACTCCATTTCTTTTTTGATTCCAGTAAAAAAGTGACACATAAAAAAGACAATTCAAAATATTAAAATACTAACCTCCCTAGTGACATTGAGACTGCATGATGAGTAGCTATCACAGGTTTTGAAAGGTAAGATCTTTTCAAATAAGAAATAATAAATAAACACAATGGATAACACTTACCAAGTGTGATTTGCTGATCTCCATGGTAAATCTTGGTAAGGAACAAGCAACAAAAGGCCTAAATTGAAGGTTTTCAATCACAAAAAATATTGCTTGATAAATAAGAATGAATTCATTAAATAAACAACGAGAGGCCTAATACTAAAAGAAAATTAATATAAAGTTATGACTCTACCATAGTAGTATTTCTAATATCTTATCAACTTTTATAAAAAGAATAAAATTGGAGGAACTCTAAGCACACATGATCGTACGCAAAGACCTAAAAACATCTCTACTAGTTCCACAACATCACAATTGAACAGACCCATAGCTGCCTTGAAAATTACAAGATGACATACACCTCTTAGGCCATATGTACTAGCATTGGTTATAGAGATAAAAGTCAGCAAGAAACTAGAAATATGTTCATACTTCAAATTATACTATTCCAATATCAAGCTCTTACTCCACTTTTTTATGAAAATCAAGCTTTACAAGTAAATAAAAATAAAAAATAAGTAGAAATCACCAAAAAGGTACAAACACATAAATCCTTATAGAACATCTAAAAGTCCTGCAACCCATTTCCCTTCCTAAAGTGTGAAGGAAGTTTAGAAAAAAATAAAGAAAAAAAATGAGGAAGAATAAGAAAAGGTTACGGGGATAAGAATATCTATTCATGTTACAATTGGTCTTTATTGTACAAAACAATTCAAACATTTAACTTACAATGGTTAATCAAAGGCCAATTGTTTGGAGCACTAGTTGTAATACACTCAAGAACTTACCAGTTGAGGTCACCAAATTACCAAATGGCATATAAATTTTTGCATAACTATTCTTGAAGTAGTGCACATCAAGAAAATTGTTTACATAAAACCTACATGCTAGTTACCAAAATGTAAAACTAAAAAGAATAGTAACATCTAAACCCTTGATCACTTAATTCCTTATGTTGAAATATAGAATAAGATATATAAACTAAAAGAAAGTTAAAAAACTTATTTATTTCTAGATGCTCTAAAACATCATAACAGAACTTCAATATTCACTGTAGGACATTGAAAAGATTTTGCCTAGAACAGGAAAAGAAAAAAGCCATAATAAAAAAGATATTGCTCTACACATTACCTAGTGATTAGTTATGTTGATGCAAAAATAGGTTGGCCCTCAACACTATCCTTTCTTATTGGAGTGTAGATAGCCACTAGTCAATACACCCACATCATCAACATTAGCTTCATACATCTTCCCTGTCTCTCCTGTAGCATCATCGAATGAGTCTATATGAAACTTTTAAGGATAAGAAATGTAGTTCTAGTTAATTATTTCTAGGAAAACACCTAATCCATGTGGTAGAAGCATGTATAAGTTTAGTTAAAAAAATATAAACGGAGCCAATAGCATATTAAAAGGCACTTGATAAATAAATACTAGAGCTGACAATGAACTGCAAAAAAAAAAAAAGTTAAAGTAACCTTGTCTCCTTATTCTCATGTAACCACTCAAACTTTCTAGGGCCCTCTTTAACCCCAAAGTACTCTCCAAATCCTTTTATAATACTTCTTTCAATCACATCCTTGGCAATTCGAACATTAGTAACAAATGGACGAGCTACCATCAGGTAATATAATCATTTTCTCATTCATTATCACCATTTTTAAGGGTTCAAAAAGATTAGAAATGGAGTATGTTCAAACAGTTGCAGAGAAAAACACATATTGGCTGTGAGACTCGATAAAAACCAACCCTTAAATTTCAATGAGATAGTATCAAAACAAGTAATTAGTGTTAGATCAAAAAGGCGGACACAATGCACATACCTTCAAAGACACACAACCGCATAAAGTAATAACACATGGAGAGACATGCAAAAGTAACACTAACACTCAAGCAAAATAGAAAAAAATAACATAAATTTAACAAATTAAAAAAGGATTAGAAATAGTAATTTTGCATGATTCACTTACATAACAACAATCAACGTTAGCCCCAACCCACGCAATCCAAATATACTATCCTTGTCAGCTCACATTTAGGAAAGCATCTCCATTCATCCAAGTCCTTAACCACTTAATTCCTTACATTGAAATACAGAATAAGGTATATAAAATAAAAGTAAGTTGCAAAACTAGTCTGTTTCCAGATGCGCTAAAACATTATAATAGAACTTGAATATTCACTGTAAGGCATTGAAAAGATTTTACCCAAAAAAAGAAAATGAAAAAGCCATAAGACAAGGTTATTACTCTCTCCATTACCAACAGTCATTGGTTTTGCTGATATAGAAATAAGTTGGCTGTCAAAACCATCATCTCTTATCGGAATGTAGGTAGCCACAAGTCTCTACCCCACATCATCAACATTAAATTCATACATCATCGTTGTCTCTCCTGCAGTATCATCAAATGAGTCTATACAAAAATAAAACTTTTAAAAAACCAATGGTTATAATATTAGTTAATTATATTTAGAAAAATATCTAATCTATGAGGTAAAAGCGTATCATAAATTTAGCTAACAAAATATAAATGGAACCAATAGCATATTAAAAGGCACATGATAAATAAATACCAGAGCATATAATCAACTATAGAAAAAAAATTGCACTAACCTAGTTTCCTTATTCTAATGTAACAAATCAAACTTGCCATGCCCCCCTTACTACAAAGTACTCTTCAAATCACTTAATAATACTTTCTTTAATGCCATCTCCGATAATCTGGACATTATGAAAGATAAAGAAGCTGTCACTACGTAACATAATCATTTTTTTCATCAATTATCACTATTTTTGAGGGTTTAAAAAGATTAAAAATAAAGAATGTTCAATAGTTGCAAAAAAATCACACACTAGCCTCGAGACCTGGTAAAAGCCAACCATTAAATTTTAATGAGATAATATTAAAACAAGCAGTTGGCATTCTTAATTAGATTGAAAAGGCAAACACGAGGCACAAGTATACAGAAATATAAACCACATGGAGTAAGAACATGTACATATATGTATCCACACAGAGACATGCAATAATAACACTAATACCCAAGCAAAACAAAAAAAAAATAAATTTAACAATGTCGAACAAGATTAGAAATAGTTACTTCGCATGATTAATGTACGTAACAAGCCATGGTAGCCTCAGCACACGCAATCTAAATATACTATCCCTGTCAGCTTAGGTTCAGGAAAGCATCTCCATTCATCCAAACCCTCAACCACTTAATTCATTATGTTGAGATACAAAATAAGGTATATAAAATAAAAGAAAGTTGTAAAACTGGTTTCTTTCGTGATGTTCTAAACATTCATAACAGAACTTGAATATTCACTATAGGACATTAAAAAGATTTTACCTAGAAAAAAAAAGGAAAAAGCCACAAAACAAGGTTATTGGTCTACACAATACCAACAGTGATTGGTTCTGCTGATGCAAAATTAGGTTGGCCTTCAAAACCATCCTCTCTTACTGAAGTGTAGGTAGCCACCGATCTGTACCCCACATCATCAACATTAGATTCATATATACCCATTGTCTCTCCTATAACATCATCAAATGTGTCTGTACAAAAATGAAACTTTTAAAAAATCAATAGATATAGTACCAGTTAATTGTATCTAAGAAAATATCTAATTTGAGGTAGAAGCATGTCATAAATTTAGCTAACAAAATATAAATAGAACCAATAGCATATTAAAAGGCATATGACAAATAAATACCAAAGTATGTGATCAACTGCAGAAAAAAATTACACTAACCTAGTTTCTTTATTCTAATGTAACCACTCAAATTTGCCAGGGCCTCTTTACCTACAAAGTACTCTCTAAATCCCTTGATAATACCTCCTTTAATGGCATCTCTGATAATTTAAAGATTATTGTCAAATGGAAGAGCTACCACTACATAACATAATCATTTTTTCAACTATTATCACCATTTTTGAGGATTTAAAAAGATTAGAAATAAAGAATGTTCAATAGTTGTGGAGAAAAACACACACTGGCCTTGAGACTTGATAAAAGCCAACCTTTAAATTTCAATGAGGTAATATCAGAATAAACAGTTGGCATACTTAATTAGATCCAAAAGGCAAACATGAGGCACAAGCATACAGAGACATATAACCAAATGGAGTAAAAACATGTACATATATGTATCCACAAAGAGGCATGCAAAAGAAACACTAACACTTAAGCAAAACAGAAAAATAAAAATAAAATAAATTTGACAGAGTCAAATAAGATTAGAAATAGTTACTTCGCATGATTCACGTACACAACAACAAGCCATGGTAGCCTCAGCACACATAATCCAAATATACTATCCTTGTTAGCTTAGAGTCAGGAAAGCATCTCTATTCATCTAAACCCTCAACCACTTAATTCATTATTGTTGTAAGGTATATAAAATAAAAGAAAGTTGTAAAAATGATGTCTTTCATGATGTTTTAAACATTCATAACAGAACTTGAATATTCATTGTCGGACATTAAAAAAATTTTACCCAAAAAAAAAAGAAAAAAGAAAAGCCACAAAACAAGGTTATTGCTCTACAAATTACCAACAGTGATTGGTTCTACTGATGCAGAAATAGGTTAGCCTTCAAAACCATCTTTTCTTATTGGAGTGTAGGTAGCCACCAGTTTGTACCCCACATCATCAACATTAGATTCATACATCTTTCCTTCAAATGAGTCTGTACAAAAATAAAACTTTTAAAGAACCAACGGATATAATACTAGTTAATTATATCTAAAAAAATATCTAATCTATGAGGTAAAAGCGTGTCATAAATTTACCTAACAAAATATAAATGGAACCAATAGCATATTAAAAGGCATATGATAAACAAATACTAGAGCATATAATCAACTACAACCCAATTTTCTTATTCTCATGTAACCATTCAAACTCTAAGTACTCTCTAAATCCTTTAATAAAACTTCTTTTAACGAAATCTTCAATAATTCAGACATTGTTGACATAATCATTTTTACATCTATTATCACCATTTCTAGGGATTTGAAAAGACTAGAAATAAAGAATATTCAAACAGTTGCAGAGAAAAACACACATGGTTATGAGACTTAATGAAAACCAATCCTTAAATTTCAATGAGATAATATCAAAACAAGCAGTTGGCATACTTACTTTGATAAAAAAGGCAAACACAATGCACAAGCATACAAAGACACACAACCACATGGAGTAATAACATTTACATATATGTATCCATGGAGAGACATGTAAAAGTAACGCAAACACTCAAGCAAAACAAAAAAAGAAAATAACATAAATTTGACAAAGTTAAAGAAGATTAGGTACTTTGCATGATTCATATACGCAACAACAATCCATGGCAATCATAGCACACGCAATCTAATTATAGTATCCTTATCAGTTCAACTTCAGGAAAGCATCTCCATTCATTCAAACTCTTAACCACTTAATTCCATATGTTGAAATACAGAATAAGATATATAAAATAAAAGAAAATTGGAAAAATGGTTTGTTTCTTGATGTTCTAAAACATCATAATAGAACTTGAATATTCAAAAAAGAAAACAAGGTTATTACTCTGCACATTATCAACAATGATTGGTTTTGCTGATGCAGAAATAGGTTGGCCCTCAACATCATCCTCTCTTATTGGAGTGTAGATAGCCACCAATCTGTACCTCACATCATTAACATTAGATTCATACATCCTCCCTGTCTCTTTTGTAGCATCATCAAATGAGTCTATACAAAAATGAAACTTTTATCCCATGAGAAATTAACATGGAAGCCATTTTTAGCTTCACTGCTAAGTATCCAACAATAACATCTACCTTCGTGTCTATAATTGTAGTTTTTCAAATTTCTTGTCTCTAGGTCAAACAAATTAAGATCAATTAAGATATGGATAAAGGTCGCCTAGATGACCAAGGCAGGAAGGCAGAGTTCAAGAAACTCCATGTCCAACTAAATCTTCACCTTGTTTTGTGTTTTATAAGGCACACTGTCAACATCACCAAAAATTTACATTTGTGATATAGTAAATGACAAGGCTATGTCACTTGAGAACATAGAGAATCTCTATTTCTTCAATAAAGTTACCTTAAAAGAAGAGCATGGCATATAGCCCACTTTAGTTACTTTTATGGAGCATAACATAAGCAAGTGTGGATTTTGAAGGAATGCATGCCTCAAAAGAAATTGAGTTTGGTGTGTCCATGTGAATGTTGCAATAGTTCTTCAACTTCAATCCTAGAACTTAAACAACTCATGCTTTTCTTGATTTGGCTACAGTTTATAGATTCCTCCTCTGCTAGAAAGATGGTATAAACAAGCCTATAATTTAAGAATCTTATTTCCACATTAACATAAGATAGTTCATTCAAGCCTCTCCTATACCATAGAATAGGATCACACCTAGATGGAAAGGGCATAATCAAACACTAACTTTACCAAAATTGAATAGATAATATCATCCACATTATTTCACAAGCTAACAATCATGTAATACAAGGCTAATATGATTTTATTATAAGAGATGTGAAAAGTGTGAGATTACCATGCTGGCATTCTTCGCTTCTCCTCTGGATGCCTATTATCACTTGCATATCTATCTAAATATTTGAGTATTTATAAATGGGAGAAAAATATATCTTCCCTTCATTCCATCCATCAAACACACACCTACTCTCTTCGTAGCTGTAAGTAAAAACCATCAAAAACCATCAAGTTTTAGATTTAGCACATTTAAAAGTTGATTGAAAAAATGAGATTTTAAAACTTCAGGAAGAACATCACAAATAAAAAAAAACATTCCTGGTTGTTCTCTAACAATGGTCTCCAATTATGCATCTCAATAAGAGCCTTTGTAGAGTAATAAGATAGCACAATCCCGTAATTCAAGTCACCAAGCCAAATAACTCGATTGGAGCAGGACAAATATGATAGAATTTAAGTTATGTAAGCTAGAATGTTGCAGATATTGATTCATTAGCTAAGCATGGATAGGAAAAAAGTAAGAGTAAGGACTTTACTAATGATCGAGAATTGTTTGAGGACAATTCTCATCTCTCATGTCATGGACCTTTGGAAACCCTGTCTTCCTTAGGATCTCCACAACATCTAAGTTTCTTTGTAGTTCATCTCCCTCTTTTCGCTCAGAGAATAAATGACTACAGATGAAGCAAAAGCTTGTTTAGTGCAAAGACATGCAAATTGAAATTGAACCATGAAAAATCCGAGAAGATGAGATGGTACTTTTTTTTACATCATCATAATTCCACTCTCCAACTCTAAGAAATTGAAAAGTATCTTGTTTCCAAGATAACCCATTAAGCCTTTGCCAACACAAGACAATTTTATGTTGCATACGTTGTCCCTTAGGTTGCTCTTCACCCATTCTATAAGAAATATCCCAACCACTTCCATGGATTGAATGCCCTCTTGTTCACCAGGAGAGAATGCCCACAAAAGAAACCCACGAAAATTCCATTACAGCTATGCGCCATGCCTTGATTTTTCACATAGTCTAGTATAAAAATACATGCAAAGAATGTATATTGAATGCAACAAAACTACTACTATTCTGTCAGATAGATTACTGTCGGAGAAATCTGAGATCACATAGTTGAGTTTCACATTTTGTACCAGTGACCTTGAGCTTAATTTATTTACAGATGGAGCAGTTTGCTATATCTTTGATACTACAGCATTAATTCTTATATATAAGAACATTTAAGCTAAGATGAAGTAGAATTGAAGACATGACTCTCATTCACTTTTAAAATACATGAAAGAAAACAAGTGTCCACATTATGAGGAACCAGACAGCAAGTACATAACTTTCTCATTTCAAAAGTACTGTAAAAAGATTGAACAAACAGTTTTATTTATTGAAGTGGTAAGAGGTGAATTAATACCATGAAAGTAGGTGTAGCAGTTTCTGCAGCAAGAACACCTTAAGACAGACACAGGTGCATCCAACATGACAGGCTTTTCCCAGTGACCTACATAAAAAATACTTAAATATGTGAAGCCCTTGACTAGATGCCTCTAACCATTAGGATGCAAACAAGCTTCCTTGAACAAATTTAAGGACAGAAGCTAGGGAAACTAGTGTGAGCAACATATTACCATCCTCAACAACAATTGAATCTTTAATCAATAGATAAACAAGTTTGAACTAACAAAAATAAAATATAAAGATAATATCATGTTCAGAGAGAAGACATCTTCAAGGGCACCTATATCATCAAACTTGATGCCAATTTCATCAGGATGTACCATGACAGAAACGAAGTTGCTTTTGTACTCCTCTTTTGCAAGTTTATGCCAGAAATTCGACATTCATACATAGCTTTCAAAATTTTTGCATAAAGAACAATTGATGAAGATACATGCTTTCAAGCTTTGTGATGGCTTCCAAGATATTTTTTCTGTCTCCTTCAACCTCTTAATTGCAATTTCAAGGCTTGAGCAAAAATTATTAAGATGAGATTAGTTATCTAAAGGGTTAAGCAAAAAAACAGATTCACCAATCTGAAGAGACAACTCAAAATCTATTTAAGCACATGAATGCCTAGCTCCATCCCATATAATGTTACAGTGCTCCTTTCTTCTAAATGACTATATGAGGCACAACAAATAAATTCATAGCTTTACCATTACTCTCCACGCCATCAATAAACCAAAGTTGTCAAAAGTGAAGGCTGCTCTAAGGTTAAAAAATGGATCTTCAGGCAAGAGCAGCTGCATCTAAGAATGGTGGGCTCAGTATTTATTAAAGATTCATATTACTGCCTATAATACATATGAAATGATTTGTATAAGAATACTTTAATTAAATTAAAATAGTTTCAAACCTCTGTCCTGAAATTAACAGATTATTTCAATTAATTAGTGAGAGAACTTATTTAATAAAAAAATGGTAATAGGATAACAAAACTTGGTATTGCAGTAACATAGCTGTCTGTAGTATTATCGGATCATAGCAACATCAATATCTCAACCTGGAAGATTTATTAGTATCAAATTGTGCCAAGAATAAACCTTCACAAATCATGCTGCTTGCCCTAAGGCATGACTCAACCACCATCATATAGGAGAACAGTCTATAATACTAGGAAGCAATAGCAGACATAAGAATTGATGTTTAAGTACCTGGGCATCAGTAACCTTGAAAAAATGCTTCCAAGGCAGAAGGAAAGATGATGTTTCTCTAAACACAAGGCTTGAAGCATAAATCAGCTTGATAAATACCTGCACTAGAGAATCACTAATAATGATCACACTCTACATCTTTATTTAAAATGCATAATTCATGGTTCATTGCAAACTTGCATGGTCACAAGTGACCTACCTAATGCTGCTCAGCACTGCCATCATGATCTTTAATCTCAAGCCCTTGCCTATGTATCTGCCTTTCAATGTTCAACTGAAAAATCAATATTATCGAAAATGATATATCTGAAATTCACTTCATACTGTATATATATAACCAATTCACTTATTGACATGCATAAAAAGAACCAAGTTAGGAATGCCTCCATGTGCATGGAAGCTGCATCTGGATGATTAATCCCCAAAGCACTTTTGAAAGTAATGTCAACTTCATCACCTTTAGGTTCTTGACCTCTAGTTAGAAGGACAGAAGTTACAAACCTAAATGAAAGATTAAAAGGCAATTGAATTACAAAGAGATGTTTTATTCCCAAGAGGCAAATAGCCAAATATGTGCCTTTCACAAATAGAATTGCCATGTATATATGGATTAGAAATACTGTATGGTCTTTTGACTACCCAGGTAAGTAGACAGATAATGAAAAGATCCACTTTACACTTACCAGCAGTATATATCACAAATCTCAGCTTTAAATGTCTGAAAATACTAAAAACAGCAACGAAAGAGATAAGAAAGACATACTGCAAAGAACAAATGCTTTGATAACAACAATAATCCAACAAAAGGGAATTTCAAGAAAAATAATATAAGCATCAATGATATTACCCACCAGTGAAATTAGTTGATCAAAATGCAAAAATTTTATCCATGAACCATGTAACAAAGATTAACCAAACTTGCCTAATAAGCACAAAGTAACTGCTCTTGATGCTTAATTGAGAGTGAATATAACATATTAGTGAGACAAGTGCAAATAATTATCGATTATCAACACAATTAACAGTAGCCACTAAAGTGTCACAATGAATCGGGACATTATCTTAATAGCAACTCTTTCCATATCCTCCTTTTTCACTGCCCCAGGATCATCCAATTCATCCACGTAATTGTGCAAGCTAACTGCAGCAACAGCATTCAAAGCATACACGACAGCTCCACCTGCAATACCAGTGCAGTGACAAGGCTAACAATTAATGTAAAAGAAATAGAAAGAAGAAAGAAAAAACAGAGAATCAAAGCCAAGTGGAGCAGCTTGAGAAATTTTCTAAGAAGGGAGTAGATAAAAGGAAGGGATAGAGATAAATGGAGAGGGAGTAAATCAAACCGTACGGTTATATTCGAAGTGAATTAGAGAGGATTGAAAAAAACAGATCTGATATGCTGGCTTTGCCTTGTACTCGATCCACCGCTGGGAAATTCTCTCAATAACCGGCCGTGGCGTGGGGCAGAAAGCCAATGATTTTGACGAGGCCCTACCCTTTAACCTAAATAGCCAGATTAATCACAGATCATCCCCTACCTCAAAATCCTTTGACGGACACCAGAGAAGTTAGGTTTTTCGCCTATTATTGGTCGACTTGAACGTTGTTCCCTTTAGTCCTAAAATCATTACCTCTGAGGATTTTGTGAGAGAGAGAGAGAGAGAGAGAAAGAGAGAAAGAGGGAAGAGAGAAAGCAGCAGAGGAGGGAGAAGATGCAGAAAGCTCACAACAGAAGAGGAAGAAGGTGCGGAAGGCGTGAGTTTTGTTAAATAGTTCCTAACGGTCAAATTTTGAAATCATGCAAATCGTATGTATGGTTTTCTCATTAGAATAAAACTAATAATTTATTTATTAATTTTATCATTATTTTTTAAAATTAAAATAAATTTTAATTTTAAAATAGAAAAATTTTAAAACATTCAATTTAATTGAATATATAAAAAATTTAAACTTAAAAATTATTTTAAAATAAAAATTTTATAAAAAATTTAAAAATTAATAACACAAGTGAAAATAATAAAGCTATAAATATACTTCAAAATAATTTTGATTTATGTTGATGTTTTAAAAATATATAAAAATGCAATAACTGAAAAATATAAAGAAAAAATTTTTAAAACCTTAATACAATGGATAAATTTCAAAGAAAAATATAATTAAAATACAAAAATAAAATAAAATTCAAAAAATAAAATAAAATAGATTTTATTGAAGAAAGAAAATACTAAAAAATGAAATAAAATACTAAATTTAAAAAAATATATATCAAGTAATTAAAATCATTGAAGAGAAAAAAATTAATTAAAATGAAAATTAAAAAATAAAATGTAATAAAATCCCATATAATTCAAAGGAAATAAAAAAAATTAAAAAAAATATTTTATAATTTAAAACAATTCAAGAATCATAAAATATTTCATAGAAAAAAAACAGAAAATATTTTTGATTTACATTGATCTTTTAAAGAAAAATGTAAAATAAAAATATAACAAATCAAACAATAAAAAAATATAAATACAACAAAGTATGTAAAATAAATAAATAAAAGTATGTAAAAATTAAAAAATTAAAAATCAGATGAACAAAAATTTATAAAAAAAAAAGCCAAATAAATTAACAAAATTGCAGTCACTTGGTGATGTCTAATATTTGTCATTTTGTATTAAAGTAGTTAATAATGATAAAAATTAACAAATATAAAAAATTATAAACAAGGTTTAAAAATAAAATATTAAAAAATCAAATAAAATAAAAGGTCTAAAAAATAATTTTACGATAAAAATTAAGTGTTAGAAAATAAAAATAATCAACAAAATAAAAAATGAATATGAGAATTTTTTTTTGAAAAAATCTAAATTAATTAAAAATAAGAAAAAAAAGCAAAAGAAAATTTGACTAAATCAAGATAATACATATAAAAAAGAAAATAGTAAAGAAACTAAACTCTTTGCAAAGTAAGAAAATAGATTTTGTTGGAAAATAATGTAGTAATAAAATAAAATGTAAAAAAATATCTCTACAAATCATTAAACATCAAAACAAAATGAAAATAGAAAAAATATTATAAAATCCAAAAAAAAATAAAAATAAAGAGAATAATTTAAAAACTTAATAAAAACTAAAAATAAAATAATGTAACACAATTTAAAACAATTGAAGAATCATAAAATATTTTATAAAAAATAATTTTGGTTTGCATTGATTTTTAAAGAAACATATAATAAAAATCAAATCAAATCAAATAGTAAAAAAATAAAAATCCAACAAATAAATAAATATATCTAAATAAAAAATATAATATATAAATATATAATAAAATTTAAAAAATAAATAAATAAATAAAAGCTAAATTAACAAAATTAACAAAATTGCAACCACTTGGTGAGGTTCAATATTTGTTATTTCACTGAATTAAAATAAATAAAGATGAATAAAATTAAAAAATGAAGAAATATAAAAAAATTATTAAACAATTTTATAAAATAAAATAAAATAAAAATAAATAAAATTTTAAAAAACCAACTAAACTAAAAAATTTAAGAAAAATAAAGTTACTAAAAAAATGGATAAGTAAAGAAAACTAAAAATACCTAAAAATAAATGTAAGAAATATTTTAAAAATTCAAAATAAAAGAAAATCTAAATGAAGAGAATATTTACAGAAAAAAAAGCAATAGTAAAAAATTCAAAACTCTTTACAAAGTAAGAAAATAAATTTTATTTGAAAAACATAATAAAAGATAAAACAAAATTAAATATCAAAAATATATATCAAAAATAATTTTAAAAATAAAATGAAATAAAAATAAAAAGTAAAAAAATCTAAAAACTCAAAGAAAATAAAGAACAAATGAAAAAAAAATAAAGATAAACACAAAAGATTAGAAAACTTAAAAAATAAAAAATAGAAAAAATAATGTAAAATAAATTAAAACATTTCAAGAATCATAAAATATTCTTTAAAAAAATTAAAATCACAATTTAAATTTGCAGTGATCTTTTAAAAAAACTTGTAATAAAACATAAACCAAAAAGTATAAATTTTAAAAATAAAATATAAATATAAATATTCAAGATAAATAAATAAAATTATGTAAAAAATAAAATAAATAAAAAGTAACGAAAACTAAAAATCAAATGCACTAACAAATTTGTAACCACTTGGTGAAGTATAATATATGTTAATTTACTAAATTAATATAATCAAAGCTGACAAAAATTCAAAAAATAAAAATAAAATTTTTAAAAATAAAAAATAAAATAAAAGCAAATAAAAAATTTTGTAAAATCAAACAAAAATAATTTGGCTAAAAGATAATAAGTGAAAGAAATTTAAAATAGACAGTAAAATAATATATATATGATTTTTCTTGATATACATTTTTTATTTTTTATTTTTTTAACAAAATTTATTTTCTTACTTTGCAAAGAATTTTATTTCTTTACTATTACTATTTTATATATACTGTTTTGAATTTGTTGGATTTTTTTTTGTTATTTTGAGTTTTTTTATTTTTTATATTTATTTTTATATTTTTGTTTCAGCAAATTAAACCTAAGACTCTTACTATTATATGGTTTATGAGGTTTATGTGTATCCTTAAGATTTTTTATCTGTTAGTGAAGTGATTCTCTTTGTCGCTGAAAGCAAATTGATAGCATATTTGTGACATGACTCATATATAAGAAAGTTAACGGAATAATTAAAGTCAAATATTCAGTACTATCAATAGATAACCATAATTAGCCTATTGACATAAATGTGATATGGAGATGAAGCATTTTAATTTATGATCAAAACTTAAGCTTTGTCTCTCATTTCTCTCTACAAAAGCTCACACAATGAAAGTTATACATAGCGAGATTAAAGTGAGAGTAATCATTAGTTGTAGTTTAATTAAAATCTTTGCAATTCAAATTGGTGATATAATCATAAGCGTTATATCATTTCATGAGACAAGTAGTTATATTAGCTAATGGCTTGATTGGACCTAACTTTGTAATATACTAAGTGACTCAACCGTCCAATTATATCATTATTACTCTTCTTTATCACTTAAACTATTATATTTATTATCCCTCTGTATCTTCGAACTATCATATGATTATCATATTTAAAAAAAATAATTAAGATAAATATTACATTCCATTTAGAGTTTATATATTAAATTTAAATAATTTTTTATTCATAAATTATTTTTATCAAGTTTCTTGGAAAAAATTTAGCATTAAAAAATTTTAAATTTTTTTATGATAATAGTTTGAATATTTTATTTATATATGTGAAAAAGTTCAACTAAAATTTGTTATAAGATATTTATAATTTAAATATTTTAATTTTTAATTTTTTATATTTATTTTATAAAATATGATAAATAATTTTATATTTTTATAAATAAAATGACAATCAATTTATGATTATAATATATAATACATTAAATATATCACAGAAGTACAATAAAAGTGGTAAATTAGGATGACACATGGTGGGATTGTTCAGACACTTTAAATATCATCATATTTATGAATTGAAAAGATGATTAATAAAACATAAATACTTAATTAATATGGATAGTTCAAAATTGACTTAAAACAGTATTCCATTACAATGCATTAAGATTTTGTTAAAAAAAAAAGAGTTGAAAAGTAAGGCTTCAGAGTTTGAAAATATCATTGTCACTTTCATACACCCAGTTAGTTAACCTTAAGTAACACAATTATGACACAAAGAAACCCACCTATCTACTGAGACTTCTGCTTAGAGCTGGCTTTGAATTTATATAAGTTGTAATAATTATGATATTTTAAATTTATTTTTAAAAAAAATTGATTTGAACAGTTAATATATTCTTAAAATTATATATAAATATATAATAAAAAATTAAATTTATTTTTAAATATTTTATCTCATGTTTTATTTTAAATTTCAAAATATTTTCAAATAGATTATGATTTATACAAATTAATCAATTAAATATTGACTCAAATGACTATAAAAAATTAAAAATATTTCATTGTTCAAATACTTATATTCAAATAAATTCTATAATTTATTTTGAATAAATTATTTAATTTTAAATAAATTTTGACTCTTGATTTATTTATTATAATTTTTTTAGTTTTTTTATTGTAATTTTTAAAAGACATTTTAGTACTTGAGAAACTTTAAAATTTTTTATGATGTTAGTTTAAATATTAGTTTATATTAAAAAAATAAAATTAAAATCTTTAATACAAAAATATTTAATTTGGATATTTTTAAATTTTAAATTTTTTGATAAATTCTAATTTGATTACTTTTTATCAATCAAAATTTATTTAAAAAATACTATAAAAATCAAAATTTTTAAAAATATATCATAAAATTCAAAAAATTAAAAAAAATTTATAAACTTTTACTTATTAAGATATGATTGCTAATTACATTAATTAATTAATTAACACAAATATTATTAAAAGGCTAATTATGAACGATCCTTTTCTTTTTGATTCAATTATAAACTTTTTACTTAATTAATTTATGGGTGAAGGCAACTTGTGATTACACCTTACCGTGGTTCAGGTTCAACTAGATTTCAGTTTCGAACCGTCGGTTCAAGGTTCATGATTAGAATAAACTAGAACCTAAACCGTTAAGTTGCGATTTCGATTAAAATTCGGTTTGAAAACAGTTCAGGTTCGGTTCAAATTTTGGTTTATATACGATTCAAGTTTCAATTCAGTTTTTTGATTCATATTTTAATTATAAATATAGTATTTTTATTTTAATTATAAATTTTAATAAAATTAAAAATAAAAATAATCATACTTTTACTGAAATATGTATTTTAAAACTAAAATTATTTTTAAAATTTTTAAAATTAATTTTTAATAATTTTTAAATTAAAATTTTTAATATTTTTAAAATTAATTTAATTAAAAATTGAATCGATACCATCGATTTTGAATAGTCGATTTCGGTTTCCACACAAAATTTATATGAACCATAACCAAACCATTTTTAAAATGATTTCGATCACAGTTCAAAACCAAAACCGTTTATGCTGGTTCTGATTTGATTAAAAACTTCAAAGTTACAATTTGGTTTATCGGTTTAAATCAAACCGTGATCAGGTCTGCCTGTAATATTCCATGTGCACTTTTGTATGCCATTCGAGAACCAACGACATGCCCACCTCCCTTTGCACACTATGATCCTATGTGCAATGAAAGTGATTTTGTTTTTTATATTTTTTATATTAAGATTAAAATTACTTGTTGATCAACATTACATTACAACAAAAAAATCCAAAAAATTAATACAATGTATATTAAAAAAAGGCATACTAAAAAAATAAAACTCTTTACAAAGCAGCAAAAAAAAAATATAGCAAAAAATAGTAAAAATAAAATATATCATGCAAAATCATTAAAACATTAACGAAAATAAAAATAAAAAATGTAATGAAATTTAAAATATTCAAAGAAAATAAAAAATTTTAAAAAATAAAAAAATTAGAAAAATTTAAAAATTAAAATAAAAAAATTAAAATAATTTAAATTTAAAACAATTTAAAAATCATAAAATATTTTAGAAAAATAAAAATAATTTTGATTTACATTAATATTTTTAAAAAATTATAATAAATCAAACTATAAAAATATAAATACAACAAAAATATAATACCATGTAAAATAAATAAATAAAAATATGTAAAAAATAAAATTAAATTAAAAATTAGATAAATAAAAAACACAATAACAAAAAACTAAAAATGTAATAAACTAATAAAATTGCAATCACATTGTAAGTCTAATATTTTTCATTTTGTTGTATTAAAGTAGTCAAAGATGATAAAAAAAATTTAAAAATATAAAAAAATTTATAAAAAAAAAGTTAAATAATAAAAAATAAAATAAAATAAAAAAATAAAGAAAATAAAGTTACTAAGAAAAATAAGTCCTACAAAATAAAAATACTCAAACAAAAAAAAAGTATGAGAGAAAAAAATTTTAAAAACCTAAAGTAACTAAAAAATTAAAATTGTAAAAAAAATCAATAAAATCAAGACAATATATATATATATATATATATATAAGACAATCGTAGAGAAATTAAACTCTTTACAAAGCAAAGAAATAGATACTTTTCATAATTTTATTTTATTGATATTTTTAAAAAATTTATAACTTTTCAATTTTTCTATTTTCTTTGACTACTTTAATTCAACAAAATAATAAATTTTAAACCTCACCAAATGATTGTAATTTTGTTAGTTTATTTGGTTTTTAGCTATTTTTTATTTTTATTCATTTGAGTTTTGAATTTTATTTTAATTTTTATACTTTTATTTATTTATTATAGATATTTTGTATTTTTGTTTTATTTTTATTTTTTACTATTTGGTTTATTATATTTTTATTACATTTTTCTTTAAAAGATCAATGCAAATATAATTTTAAATTTTTTGTAGAATATTTTATGATTCTTGCATTGTTTTAAACTATTTTATGTTATTTTTCTTTTTTGATTTATTATATTTTTATTTAATTTTAATTTTTAATTTTTATGATTTTCTTTGATATATTTTTGCTTTTATTTTATTTTTCTACTATTTTCTTTTTTAATAAAATATATTTGCTTGCTCTATGAAGAGTAATTTTTTTTTTTTTACAGTAGTGCATTGACTTTGTTAGACTGTTTTACTCTATTTTTCCTTTTTTAATTATTTTTAATTTTCATTTAATTTTTTCTTATAAATGAATATATTTATTTATTTTGTTGTGTATTTTTAGTTTCTTTCACTTATTTTCTTTTAGTCAAATTATTTTGTTTGATTTTTTTAATTTTTCTGGTTTTAGAAGATTTTTCATTTGCTTCTATTTTATTTTTTAATTTTTCAAATTTTTTTATTATTTTTTCTGAATTTTTATCATCATTGATTACAATAATTTAGAAAATTAACAAATATTATACCCATGTGGTCACAATTTTGTTATTATATTTGATTTTTATTTTTAGTTATTTGATTTTTTTACATACTTTTATATTATTATTTTGTATACTTTTTATATTTTTATTGTATTTTTAAATTTTTTATTTTTTATTTTTATTACAATTGTTTTAAAAAAATCGATGCAAATCTAAATTGGGTTTTAAAGTCTTTTTTTGTAGAATATTTTATCATTCTTGAACTGTTTTAAATTATTTTAAATTATTTTTTTCATCTTTTATGTTTTTGAGTTATCTAATCTTCTGAGTTTTTATTTTTTTTCAATCATTCTCCTTATTTTTTTTTATTTGGATTTTGTTATATTTTATATTTTATTTCTATTTTTTATGCTTTCCTTTTTTATGATTTCTCTTGATATATATTTTTATATTTCTTATTTTATTTTTTTATTTTTTGTTTTCAACAAAATCCATTTCTTACTTTGCAAAGAGTTTTATTTCTTTATTATTACCTTATATATATAGTCTTGATTTGGTTAGCTTTTCTTTACTTTTTTTTTTCTACTTCTTTTAGTTACATTGAGTTTTATTTTTAATTTTTAGTTTTTATTTTTATTGTTTTTGATATTTTTAGTTTCTTTCACTTATTTTCTTTTAGTAATTTTATTTTTCTTATTTTTTTATATTTATTTGGTTTTTATAGACTTTTTTATTTTGTATTATCCTTATTTATTTTTGAAATGAATTTTCTTTTAATAGATTTAATTCTTTATTCATTGGTAAAGTTATGAACCTAAAGATAATAGGTTGTCTTAATCCATTTGAGTGTAATCCTTCAATACCCTTCATTACGTATTTTGGCTTTGGTAAGTTTATATTGTATTTGGAGTCCAGTTTCATTAGCTCCACATAGTTTTTGTGACCTTTTTTTTGTAATATTGTGTGGGTATTAATCCTTCTTGAATTCAATTTTGGTCTACTCTTAAGTCGATTGAAACTGTTGTTTTAAGTTGTTAATATATTTTGTTTTTTCTTTTTTTTTTGATTATTTTCTTTGAATTTTAAGGATTTTATTACATTTTTTATTTTTTATTTTAGTCAATTTTTTCGTTTAATGATTTCACTTGATATATTTTCTTTTCTACTCATTTAATAAAATCTATCTTCCTGCTTTGCAAAAATTTTTTTGTCTTGATATATTTTATTTTATGATGTTTAAATTACTTCAAATTATTTCTCATTATATTTTCACATTTCATTTTTTAAAAGTTTTCTAATCTTTTGTGTTTCTTTTTTTGATTTTTTCAATTATTTATTTATTTTATTGGATTTTATTACATTTTATTTTTTATTTGACTTGATTTGATTTTTGTTTTTTATGGTTTTTTTTTCTTACTATTTTATTTTTTTACTAGCTTTTTAACAAAATCTATTTTCCACCTTTACAAACTATTTTTTTCTTTATTATTTTTTAATATATTTATTGTCTTGATTTTGTTGGATTTTTTTACTTTATTTTTTATTATTTTAGTTACTTTGAGATTTGTTTTAAAAAATTCTTACATTTATTTCTTTTATTTTGTTAGGAATTTTTAGTTTCTTTCACTTATTTTGTTCTAGTAACTTTATTTTTTTTTACTGGGATTTTTTCATAGTTTATTTGGTTTTTTAGTTTGTATTTGCTTTTATTTTTATTTTTGGGTATTTTTTATAATTTTTATGTTAAAAAATTTTTGGCATCTTTGACTATTTTAATTGAACAAAATAACAAATTTTGAGCCTCACCAAGTGATTATAATTTTGTTAGTTTATCTAGCTTTTAGCTTTTATTATTCTTTTTATTCATATGAGTTTTGAAAGTTATTTTAATTTTTATACTTTTTTTTATTCATTTTATATACTTTAATTTTTTTTTTACTGTTCCATTTATTAACAAGAAGCCCAAGCAGTTTATAAAGAAGAAACAAAATATTACATGTTTTAAGTGTGAAAAAATAGGACATTATGCAAGAAATTGTAAAGTAAAAAATTAATAATTTAGAAATATCAAAAGAAATGAAAGGTAACATACTCAGTATATTAGACAAAGAAGACACTTTACAAGACGAAAAAAAATTGAATATATAATAAAAAAACCAAGTGATTCAGTGTCAGTAAGAAAAGATTTAAACCTATAGTGGAGAAGTAAGTATGTAAATGTAAAATGATCAATATGATTAGTAAGAAAGAATTATTAGTAAATATTATGTATAAAATAAAAGACCTAAAAATAAAAAGAAAATACTTACTAAAGTTAAAAAAACATTACATTTGAAGGAAAAGAAAAATAAAACATCAAACCTTACAACTTGCAAAAAATATTAGCAAAAGAGAAAAAAATAAAAACAATTAAACTTCAAAAGTTACAAACAGGTTCAACGAGCTCAAGAAACAAGTTAGTCAATTACAAAGGGACAATATAGAAATCAAAACAGAAGTATTAGCCTTTTAAAAAATCAAGAATTAGGAAATCCGATGGAAAGAAAGGAAGTAGTAGAAGAAAGCAAGAAAGAGGATTCTATAAATATAATAAATAAAACACAATTACAAAAAATGGCACGTGGAAATAACCTTAATAACAAATAATGATTTTGAATGACGAGATTTTGTAATTGTTCTTTTATTATTATTATTTTTTTTGCAATGAACTTCTCTCTAAAGATATTTTATACGAGATTTTTTATTTTGTATTATCCTTTTTCGTTTTTGAATTGAATTTTCTTTAAATAGGTTTGATTAAGATATCTCGAGAGAAAAGTTCATTACACAAGAAAAAAAAAGAACAATTACAAAAGAAAATAGAAATTTTCCATAATTTTTGAATATTTTTATGATTTTTTATTTTTAAAAATCTTTTGTTATTTCTTAATTTTCTATGATTCTTTGGATTTATTACATTTTATTTTGTTCTATTCTTTTATTTTGTTTGATTTTTTCTTTTTTAATGATTTCTTGATATATCTTTATTTTTTTTACTTTTATTTTAAACTTTTTTTATGATTTTTTTTAGATTTCTTTATTTTTTCTATTTTTTATTTTCAACTTCCAATTTTCAAGTCTGAGTAGTTTAACCATTGTAAGCTGAAGAAAAAAAAAAGTTCGAAAAGGAGTGGATAGTATCCCCACTGGTTCAAAGCCTACAAAATAAGTAAAACTAGTGGTTGAAAAATAGTTAACAAAAAAAAACTATTTTATTTACCAGTAATAAAGCTTCCTTTGATAAGTCATAATTTCAAATCAACAATGACTAAAAGATTGTAAAAGTGAACAAAAATGTGATAGTTCACTACATCATTCAAATAATAAACTGAAAGTTAACACAAAAGTTGATTAAAAAATTTAAGAAAAAATATAGTCTTCATAGGCCGAGCATTACAATCTACACCTAAGGAAGCAAAATAACATAATCAATCTTCTAAAAAAACCATCAAAGATAGCTAAAAAAATAAAGTTTTATTTATGCAATGTAGCAAAGTGAGAGAAAGAGAGAGAAATAATGGTATAGAAGATTTGATAGTTTAATCAATATCATAAATATCAACCGTCAAATGAGAATCAATAATAAGTAAGAAAAGCTGTAAAAAATTTTAAGATAATTGAAAGTTTTGAGCAAGATTTAAGATTAAGAAAAGCAGAGAACACAAATTATATGCTACTTATATATATATATATATATATATATATATATATATATATATAGTATTTACTTCTACTCACTTAGAGTCAATTTTAGAATGGAAAGGGAGCTAACAATAATAATAACTTACTACATAAACATTGAGTATCTAGGAATTAAAGCAACACAAACAATCAATTTGATTTTCTAGAATAGGAAATTTAATCCTCATCAAAAATCAAATTTTGAGCAAAAGTCATTCAGTCTTGGAATTTGTAACAAAATTCAAATAAAAGTTTTCCATTAGAGATATAAAGAAAATTTTCAATTAAATTATTTTAAAAACATATACTATATAAATAAAATTTGAAACCATTAATATTTCATATAAACTTTTAAAAATCTTAACGACAAAACTTTTTGCTAGAATTTTGAAAATTTTAAAGAAAATATTACCATCAAAATTTAAGAAAAAATTAAAGTTTAATTATTGATTTGAATTAAATATTTTTCGTTGAAATGAGTAAATATTATATATTTCAATAATAAAGTTCAACAAAAAATATTTAGTTGGAAATGTTTTGCGATTTTGAATGAAAAATAATCCCTTCAAAGATTCACATAATTTTTTTATATGTATTTAAGAGGAACATATTTTTTGAAATTATTTAATAAAATAATATTGAAATAGCTTCAAAAATTATCAAAGGTTTTTTAATGAAAACTTGTTATTGAAATTTTAAAATTAAAATTTTAAAATAATTTATTTATTTTTAAAATTTTTTAATTATATATATATATATATTTAATGATTACGCAAATAAATTATGGAGTAAATCATTTTAAATCCTAAAATATATTTTGTTGAAATGAGTAAATATTATATATTTTAATAACAAAGCTCAACCGAAAATATCTCCTTGGAAATGTTTTCTGATTTTCAATGAAAAATAATCCCTTCAAAGATTCACATAATTTTTTTTTTTACAATATGCATTTAAGAAGATAGTATTTTTAAAATTATTTAATAAAATAGTATATTTAAAAATATTTTATTTTATGGAATCTCAACGGAAAATTTTTGTAAAAATAATATTGAAATAACTTTTAGAAATTATCAATAGTTTTCCGTGAAAACCTATTATTAAAATTTTAAAATAATTTATTTATTTTTAAAAATTTTATAATGAATATATAAATAAATTAGAAAGTAAATGTCATTTTAAATCTTAAAAAATATTTTTTATATTTTTAATTTTTATCTTAAATTTTAAAATTATTTAAATAAATATTAATTGATAAAAAATAATTAAACTGAACATTGACTACTTAACCTTAGGCCTGGGTACCTAGACCTGAAAGGATTAAATTTCCTTGTCTGTTCCTTCATCCCACAAAAGACGAAATGTTGGAAAAGATCTTCACCTCCCGGCTGGGCTTTTGATCAACGTTAGGTCTTATTACCCCTTAGGTTACCTTGTGGGCACTAGGGGAATAGTCTTATGGGTAGAGTTGTTGAGTTTTTTTTTTTTTTTTTAAATAATATAAAAAGTATAAGAATTTGTAAGTACTAATTATATTAGAAATAATTTTGTGATATTCAAAAGAATTTTATAATATTTTTAGAATAAATTAATAAAAAAAAAACATGACTGATTCATTATAAAAAAATTCTACTCCGTCACCAATTTATATTAGTTTAGTTTAATAGATCTAGTTACTCAGACACAACCACGGAAGTCTGGTTTGTGACACTCACTAAAATGGTAACGAACCCATTTCTTGATGCCTACTAAGAAAGTTCTATAAATGAGACTAACATAATTAGGCCATACAAGTGAAACTCATCTGCAAAATTCTAATTAATTGGACTTGGTTAGCAAGATCTATAAATGATCTGATTGTGAGGTTCACTAAAAATGAACTGGTTATTTTGGATATAAAATGGGCTAATTATTTGACCAAGATGAACTTAAAAATTAAGTTTATAATTTGCTTTTCAATTAAAGAATTTAAAAGAAGAAAAACAACAAAAAGTGTGAGCTGTAAGATTAGAAAATTCTAGTTACTATATTTTCTTTAGGAAGGAAACAGAGGATGAGATGCAACGGTCATAAAGTTCTGTAATCAATGTTAAAAGGAGTAGTACGCTCTTATATGTGTCATCATTTAATTGGTTTATTTTGCCACGTAGGAAAATCATTGTTAAAGAGAGAATTTAGTTTGTTTGGCTAAGTGCTGGATAATTAAAAAAATAAACAGACAAAAATTCAGAAAGGAGCGGGAAAGAAGAGATTGCAGCTCGCGGAGAGACAAGATGAGGGAGAGAAGGCCAAACGAGTTCACATTTCACTAAAACTACTTGTCAAGAATGTTGTGTTAGGTAAATTCAGGCGCAAAAGTTTACCTTTAGAGTTTAATACTAATCTTATCATAGGCTTTAACAGAAACCAACCTACTGGAGTTTTTATTAGGTCTTAGATACACTTATAAACTTGATATGTGGATTCGATTAGCACAGTGTTTACAGTTTTCAGTTACTGTAAAAGTCTCCAAGTTGAATTTGGGAGGTGACTGAACCAGGTTTTTATAGACTCAGTCAAGTAAATGTGTGTTGCTGGAGTAAGTCTTAAAGTTGAGCTTTGAGTGAACTATGAACATTTATCAAAATGTTAGCAGTTGAAAATTAAGAGTTAAGTTGTACATGGTTTTGGCTCCAAACTAGAGAATCATGCATGATACTATATCTTGACTCCATCTCTTGATATAATTTCCTTTCTTTTTGAAGAACTGATGGTGGTGTGGCATTACACTATGTTGCGTTCTGTTTTAGGATAGTTGGCCCTGAAATGCCATCAGCTGAGCTACTTGCTGCTGCAGCCAAACTAATTGAAGCCCAAGCTGAGCTCAGTTATTTTTCAAAAATATTTCTAAGAACACTTGCTTTGTTTTATGTTTTCTCTGCTTAGTTTTATTTTCCATCAAAAGTACGCAATGGTAATATGAACCTAATATGGTATTTTGCATTAAATTTTTCTAGAGAGATTGAGTTGGAGGAAGATACTAAACTATTTATTGGACCTCCACCACCTGCTATGGTTGTTGAGGCTGAACCTGCAAATGAGGCAGAGCGTTTCAGAGAGGCTCCTGTTTTATCCATTTTGCTTTTGATTCGAATTTTACTGTTTCTTTTCCTCATATTTCAAAGTGAAAGCATACATTATTAAGTAATTTTACTATTTTTATAGCTAGTTGCATTTTGGACTGCTCTAATCTGAAATTTTGTCACAGATCTTCAATGTTGCAGTAGTGATTACAAATTTCATAAAATTATTTTTAACAGAAATCAGTTTGTTTCGTTGATTGCTGTATTAGAGTTAGTTAAGTTAGTTAAGCTCACATGTCAGTGTATCATTGGATCAGATTGTATATAAATAGTGTATTCAACTTTGCAGCTTTGCAGTTTACTTGCTGTCTGTTTGCCTTTGTTTTCAGTATCTATCCCCTCACTGGGGACTTTACAGTTAGTTAACACTGTACTAAACAGCTTTACAGTGTTAACTTTTCCAGTTGAGGCTATACTTACTTGAGATTAGGTCTCATATAAAGCTATTTTTTATTAGTTAATATCCCTGGGGATTAATTGCATTTTGTTTCTTCTTGTGTTGATGGAGTTTGACTTGGTCAGTTGGGTTGATACTGTTATATTTGTTCTTGGAATGGATGTTCAAATTTATTTGATTTTCATGAGCTAGAAGCATCTAGTTAACATCCATTATAATGGTAATCCCACAAATTTACTGAAATATTTGGACTATAAGTGAATATTACCATCATAGAAACCGAAACTTGATGCTGCTGTAGTGAGAAAGATGTCCATTGACTACAGACAGCTGCAGATCCAAAACAAGTGACAGATGAGAGCAAAGTGGATCAGTTTCAAGGGATGATTCTTCAGCTTCTACTGCTACTTTTGCTCCATAGTTTAACTTTCTAGCTTTCACAGGAATGTTTGGGTGGACTCTGTTTCTCACTTATAGTTTACATGTTCAATGCAAATTCAATTCTCTTCTCTATGCTGCTTATTTTCTTGAGATGTTATTTTCTTTGAGTTGTGATCAGGCTTTTTGGTTTCTGAAGGTTGTTGTCTTCTCATGGTGGACATTGGTGGTGAAACCTTTGAGTTCACTGTAGAGCGGGGAGAACCAACTCTGGTTCCTCCTGCTCAGGAGACAGAGAAGAGCCTGTACTTCCTGTCTAACCTTGACCAGAGCTTTGCAGTCACAGTTCGTACTTTCTACTACTTCGAGTCGGAGTCAAGAGGAATCGAGGATGCTGCTAATGCCATCAAGACTGCCCTGGCCAAGGTTCTTGTTCATTACTACCCAACTGCTGGAAGGCCAACAATTAGTTCAGAAGGAAAGCTGATAGTGGACTGCATTGGGGAGGGAGCTGTTTTTGTTGAGGCTGAAGCTAATTGTGCAATAGAAAAGATAGGGGACATGACAAAGCCTGATCCTGTTAATCTTGGAAAGGTGATTTATGACATCCCTGGTGCACAGAACCTAATTCAGATACCTCCTCTGGGGGCTCAGGTTTAATGCTTCTCCTAACTATTTTTCACTTCTTCTCTTTTATATTGCAATTCACTTTGCTCCTTGGGCAGTTGTTTGGCGTGTTAAGTCTTGAAGTAAGTAATTTCCAGTTGATTAGTGATTCATATCACTTGTTAATCTGCCATAATCATTTATTTGGTCTCACATGATGAATCAAAGTATTTGAACAAAGTGAAAAATTGCAGCTTTGGAAGAAAGATTAACCGTTAGCTTTGCAAGGCATTTGATTTCTCATACATGTCTTCAACTGAAAAGTCCAAAAGGATTTGTCAGTTGTAGCTTACACTGAATTTTAACTTTCTGATTGAAATTTCCCATAGCAAGCTTCCCCAGTTTGAAAGAAGTTTCTGTTTTCATCACAGTTTATGTAGGTTAACAAAAAAATTAAAAAGGGAAAATGAAAGGAACTGCAAGTTCTATTGCTCAAAATTGTCTTTGAGGATGACTTCTGCTTCTCATGTGTGTGTGTGTGTATATATATATATCTTCTTTCAAGTTGACTGAATTCAAGTGTGGAGGATTTGTTCTTGGGCTGTGTATGAACGGCAATTTATTTGACGGAATACATGCTATGGAGTTTCTGAATTGCTGGGCTGAGAGAGCCCGAGGCCTGCCTCTCAATATCCCTCCCTTCCTAGATGGAAGCCCACTCAAAGCCAGAAACTCACCTAAGATAGAGTTTCTGCAGCCTGAATTTGCTGAGATTGAAGACAACAAATACCAGCAAGCTTTACGAGAAGTAATGCTTTATAGGTCCTTCTGTTTTGACCCAGAGAAGCTTGAACTACTCAAGAGAAGAGTCCTGGAAGACGGAGTTCTAGCTAAATGCAGTACATTGCAAGCCCTCTTAGGCTTTCTCTGGAGTCGATGCCAGGCACTAAGAATGCAGCCTGATCAATAGATAAAGC
This sequence comes from Moringa oleifera, assembly GCA_021397835.1. Lineage (NCBI taxonomy): Eukaryota > Viridiplantae > Streptophyta > Magnoliopsida > Brassicales > Moringaceae > Moringa > Moringa oleifera. The sequence goes on from JAJFZO010000336.1 coordinate 67,039, forward strand.
TTCTCTTTGCTGCTGATGGTTGGACAAAGAGGAGGACACATGCACTGCTGGGTAATGCAAAAAGCTCTAACAGATCCGTAATGTGTTAAATGATGACAATTTGTGCAGAAAAAAGAGAAGTAAATGATGGACATAAAGTGAAGAGACATGGGAGCTTGGGTGGAGATCAATAGGAAGAAAGGGAATTTCATTTTTGATCGTCCTTATCCAGTCTGTTGCAGTAGTGATTACAAATTTCATAAAATCATTTTTAACAAGATTCAGTTTGTTTCACTGATTTCTGTATTAGAGTTAGTTAAGCCAGTTAAGCTCACATATAAGTGTATCATTGGATCAGATTGTATATAAATAGTGTATTCAACTTTCCTGCTTGACAGTGTACTTGCTCTCTGTTTGCCTCTCTTTTCAGTGTCAATCCTCTTTCTGGGGACTTTACAGTCAGTTAAGTTAATACTGTATTAAACAGCTTTACAATGTTAACTTTTCTCTTTGACGTTATACTTACTTGAGGTTAGATCTCATATAAAGCTATTTTTTATTAATTAATATCTCTGGGGATTAATTGCATTTGTTTCTGGTTCTGTTCATGGAATTAATATCTCTGGGGATTATATTCTTTCTTCTTTTTCAGCTCTTTTAGTTCCCTCGTAACAGACAAAGCATGAAAGCCATGCCAAGGAGACATGACCACTAGTGTCCTCCCGAAAATATGGCTTCAAATGGACTAAAATGGTTTAGTTATATCAATGATGGAATGATCCGTTTGATGCTTGTTTCAATTTAAATATATCAATATGGCTGCAGATTAAGAGAAATATGGCTATGCTGGAGCTTTAAAGAAAGTTTACCAATGCCCTTGCAGCATCTGTACTGCTTTCTATTGCTTGGATTGGTTTTGAGGTAAGAAATTTGCTGGTTCTAACAGGATAATTTATTGTTCCAAAGAAGCTTTTCAATGATGGATCTTGAGGAAGTTGATAGAGTACTTTCCATTTATGCATTAATTCAAATTGTGCCAATGACCAAAGCTTTCCTTTGTTTAATTTGTTCAGCTATACTTTAAGGCGACTGACCCACTAAGCGAGCTGTGGAAAATTGCTTGGATCATTCCAGCTCTCTGGAATATGCTTGCATACTCTCTGTTGCTAGTGATTTGTTTGCTCTGGGCTCCTTCTCGTAACCCAAAAAGTTACTTTCTTTGACATGGCATCTTAATTTTTAGTTTGGTGTCCGCCACTTGCTGCTACTACTACTTTTGGTGTTAGCCTGGTTCGTTTTTGCCATATACTTTTCTGCTGGTATGCCCCCTTTCCCCCAATACTAGTGGGTTTGTCATATGTATATTACCAATGATGGAACTCGTGATGAATGCATTGATGCAAGTTATAGTATGTGTTAGTGTATGTGAAATTCCATTGAAAGGCTTTGTACATATGTGGTTTGGACTTGCAGACTTGCATATTCTGAAGAGATGGGAGAGGACTTTGATGAAGAAGGTATATCTCCTCGACCAGCAGTGTGGGTATGGTTAATAAGCTGGAAAGAAAGGATCATGAGTATGGACTTGCAGAAGATGTCGAAGAGGATAAGCGAGAATAGATGAAATTCTACCCACCCGATGGTGAGTCCCTTTTCATGCATTGGTTGCACATCCAGCAGTTTGTCTGTAAATGCGAGTTTCAAAATTTGAATCATATGTATAAATGATATGAGTTAAAGCTAGTCTGAAAAGGATGCCATCAATAGAATTTTACAGCTGAAGTGTAGTAGTCTGACCATTACTAATGTAGGCAACAAAGACAGCAGAGTTTGAAATGCATGATGAGTTTTTCTATGTTTATCTGTGTGATTGTTGTATACAACCACAATGACTTGACCTGACCATGCTTCATAATAGATCCCTCAGTTGGGAAGATGGTTCGGCGATACTTAAATTCTCTGATTTGCTGCTCTCAAGAAGTTACATCATGTTTTGTGAAATAATTCTTTGTTGTTAATAACTTCTACCTAGTCAATTTAAGCCCTACAGCCAAAGTCACAATGAAGAACTGGGCATTTGAATAATTAGATGTAAAAGACAGCTTTTCTGTATGGAGAATTAGAGGAAACCATTTCTACAGGGCAACAAGAATGCTTTGAAGAAAAGGGGAAAGAAGATTAAGTCTGCTTGCTGAAGGAATCCTTATACGGCTTGAAACAATCACCCAGGTAATGGAATAAGAAGTTTGACTCCTTTGTAATCCAAGAAGGAGGCTCATCTCAGCAACGATACCTTGTCAATGGAGGAGCTGGAGTTAGCCATAAGATCAAAGGAGCATGAATTAATGCAGAACAAGGAGGGTGGAAGCCTTGAAAGTAACAATGAAGCCTTAATAGTTAGTGAAAGACTTAAAAACAGACAAAATTCTCAAGGGAAGGATTCAACTAAACACAAAGTTCAGCAAGGTCTAAATCAACGAGGCCTAGAAGCAAGTGTTATTACAGTGGAAAATTTGGCTATATCAAAAGGTTTTGCTCGAAATTAAAGAAGAAACAATAGGAGCAACAGAAGAAGGAAGGAGATGTTGCAGGTTGCAACAAAGTATCTTGAAGAGGGAGATGTATTAGCAGTAACTGAATGGATTCTGCTTGCAGCTTCAATATGTATCCTTAGAATAAATGGCTAAGGGACTTTAAAGAAGTAAACAATGAAAGAATGATCATGAGGGATGATCATTCTTGTGATATCATATGGATTGGCTTCATAGCTTTCAAGCTTGTTGACACAAAAGTGAGGTACATTTCTCAGTTTAAGAGAAATTTGAAAAAGTCTATGTGCCTAAGATTGAACATGGTATTCTCAACGTGATAAAAGGATCACTAGTTATGCTCAAGGGAAGTGAAGCAAAATGGGTTGTACGCTCTTCAAGGATAGACAATTACTGAGATGTTGCTGTTGCAGCTGAAAGTGAGCAAAATATTGCTCAGCTTTGGCCCTAAGAGACTTGGCATATTTCTGAGAAAGGACTGTCGGTCTTAAGCAACAAGAGATTGTGGGCAAAGGACAAAGTATCTCACTGGGAGTTTTGTCACGAATGTGTCCTTGGCAAGCAGCACAGACTTAAATTTACAACTGCTGCAGAACATACATCCAAGGGTGTGCTTGATTATGTGCATTCTGATCTTTAGGGGCCTGAATGGATTCCAACGCTTGGAGGATGCAGACACTTCCTCTCAATCCTTAATGGCTATTCAAGAAAGGTATGGCTATTCTTGCTTAAAATTAAAGATGATTTTTTTGAAAAGTATAAAGAATGGAAGTTACTGATCGAAAACTAGACTAGAAAGAAACTAAAAGTATTACATACTGATAATGGTTTCAAACTTTGTAACTCTACATTCAACAATTTTTTTGCTAAACAAGGAATCCTAAGGCATAGGACTGTCAAGAGGATTCCTCAACAAAATGGTGTTGCTCATAGAATGAACAAGACTATAATGGAAAGTGTAAGATGCATGTGGTTTACATCAGGACTTAGCAAACGTTTTTGGGGAGAGACAGCTACAACAGCTTGAAGAGAAGTGCTCAGGGAAGCTTCCTAGCCTACATCACTTTAAAGTTTTTGGATGTGCAGCCAATGCACACCAAATAGAGGGCATGCTTGACCCCTGGGCAATTAAAGTATTTTTCTTGGCTATCTTGAAGGGATTAAAGGCTATAGACTCTGTGTAAACCATGGTTCAAATAATAAAATAGTTATAAGTTGAGATATGGTCTTTAATGAGACATCCTTACCATATGCAAGCCAAGAAAGAGAAAAGTGAAATGAACTAGCTACAGAGAGAGCTTCTAAAGTTAAGGAAGTTGTTGATCTTGATTTAGATCTATTTAAGCTTAAAGGATCAACTTATTTAGCCCTAATAACAGAATGTAACAAACAACCTTATCTTGTCAATAAAGATAGCCTAGTTTGGATGATGAAGAAGAGCATTTTCTTGATGATGTGGAACATTTAAGGACCTATCAATTGGCAAGTGATAGGTCTAGAAAGAAGTATCAGAGCACCAGCAAGATATCTACTTAAAGATCCTAGTTCTAGTTTAGTTAAAGGAGATTTGATAGTCTATGCTTTCCACACAGCAGAGCAAATAGAGAGTATGGAGCCAAAAAATTACAAGAGAGCTATGTCTGGTCATCAAGCAATAAATCGGTTCAAGGCAATGCAAGAGGAAATGAGCTCTCTTTATGCGAACAAGACATGGGAGCTTGTTAAAAGACCTTTAAATCCAAGGGAGGTGGATTGTAAATGGGTATTCAAGCTCAAAAAATGGTCATATGGAATTCGAACTTGAGAAATTCAAGGCAAAATTGGTGATCAAAGGCTTCACCTAAGTGGAAGGGATTAGTTACGCAGAAATTTTCACCTGCAGTTAAATAAAAGACAATTCGAACCATCCTAGCAAAGGAAGTTATAGAAGATTGGGAGCTTTAACAAATCGATGTGAAGACTGTTTTTCACCATGGATAATTATGGGAGAAGATCTATATGAAATAAACTGAGGGGTTTGAAGAAAAGGGCAGAGATGGTTAGGTGTGCTTGCTAAAGAAGTCACTACATGGCTTAAGACAATCTCTGAGGCAATGGTACAAGAGGTTTGACAGCTTTATACTTTAGGCAGACATCACCAGGAGTGCTTACGATGCTTGCCTCCACCACAGAGATGCAAGTTGTAAAAAAGCTATGTTCTTGATGTTGTATGTAGATGATATGCTAATTACCAGCGATAGCATGCACAAGATAGCCTCATTAAAGAAGATGTTGAGTGAAGAATTTGACATGAAAGATTTAGGGCCTATAAAGAAGATATTAGGAATAGAAATCAAAGAAGATAGTAAGAGAAAATGCAGGCTCATGTTAACCCAAAGAGTTTTACCTCAACAAACTGAAAAATTTTAGATGTTGCAAGCAAAATCAGTAATTGTTCCACTTAGAAATCATTTCAAATTATATGCACAGAGTTGTCGAAAAACAAAAAAAGAAAAGCTAAAAATGGTAATCACCCCTTACTTAAAGGTAGTAAGGAGTACCATGTATGGCATGAATGCACCAAACAACTTAATGTGAAGTATCATTTTATCAGAGAGAAAGTACAAAGGACTCATACTATTAAAGAAGGTTGCCACTGACGACAACCCCTCTGATATGGCCACAAAACATGTTTTTGCAAGAAAACTACGTAAGTATTTGAAAATTATTAGTGTTGGTATTAGATGATGCAGAATGAATGAAAGGTTGAAGATGCACTAAGTCGATTTTACTAGATCAAGAGGGAGTGTGTTGAAGAAGGAGATGATCTAGTTGAAAATGATAGCAAAGACTTTTGATGGTGTCGCTTTTGGATCTAGTAGCTGGCTCAACAAAGTCTTGGAAGGTGATGTCAATGAATGAGCATCATCCAGTCATAAGTTCGTCGCACAGGTGGCCAAATTAATTGGCCCTGCCAGTAGAAAAAGCAACATATAAAGCCTCTGTATTTTCCAATTCTGTTGCTATTGCTGAAAGTTTTACAACCTCTTTTATCGAATCTTTTAAGAAGAATTAGCCTTTAATTATCACTAAAGAATTATAGCCCTAAAATTAATAAAATTGTTTGTGACTTAATGAGAGAGTTTCACTAATTTTATAGGAAGATTAAGTGTCTTTGGTTACTAATGTCTTGTGCTAGATTCATTTTTAATATATCTATAAAGTTCGATTCAAGATGATGATTGATGATTGATCTGAGTTCTTTATTTGCTGGAAATCACTTATTGTTTGCTTTATAAGAATAAATAGAAATAAGGATTGAGTTCATAGATTCAACAACTGGTATCAGAGCCTATTAAAGATCCATCAAGACTTCAAGAAAGCTCTTTCCAATAAACTACAAGAATCAGTTCCATGATGGGGATAACCAAGTTTGAGATGCAGTGCCTTAATGGTAACGGAGATTTTGGGATATGGTGTCAAAGGATGGGGGCTATTCTTGTTCAACAAAAGGTGGCTCAACTACTTGCTAGTGAGAGTAAGCTGCTAGATACCATGTCTGTCATAGGGAAAGAAGATGTCCTAGAAATAGCTTACAGCATAATCATTCTATATTTGAGTGATAATGTGATGAGGCAAGTATGAAAAGAAAAAACTACTACTATGGTTGGAATAAGCTTGAAAGTCTGTATATGAAAAATCACTCATTAAAAAGAATTTATCTTAAAACAAAGTTTTTGGGATTAAAGATGAATGAAAATAAGATTCTGGATGAGAACCTTAATTTGATCTCTAAGATAGTGATTGATTTGGAGGATATCAGAAAGTATTAGTGATGAAGATCAAGCTGTGATCTTGTTAAACTCATTACCTCCTGCATATAACCAATTAAGAGATACCATAAGGTATAGCAAGGATACCTTGTCAATGAGGGAGCTGGAGTTAGCCATAAGATCAAAGGAGCATGAATTAACGAAGAACAAGGGGGCTAGAAGCCTTGAAAGTAACAATGAAGCCTTAATGGTTAGAGGAAGACCTGAAAGGTGATAGAATTCTCGAGGGAAGGATTCAACTAAACATAAAAGTCCAGTGAGGTTAAAATCAAAGGGGGCTAGAAGGAAGCTTTACTATTGTGGAAAAGTTGGCCACATCAGAAGGTTTTGCAGGGAATTAAAAAAGAAACAGCAATAACAATAGAAGAAGGAAGGAGATGCTATAGTTGCAACAAAGTCTCTTAAAAAGGGAGATGTATTGGCAGTAACTGAATCAAGAAGCATAGAGCAGTGGATTCTAGATTCTGCCTGCAGCTTTTATATGTATCCCAAGAATGAATGACTTAGGGACTTTAAAGAAGTAAATAATGGAAGGATGATCATGAGAGATGATCAATCTTGTAATATCAAAGGGATTGGCTTCATAGCTTTCAGGCTTGAAGATGGTTCAACAAAGACACTTATTGATGTGTAGTTAAATTTGATTTCTCTTGGTTCACTAGATGAAAAAGGCTATGTGCCTAACATTGAACATGGGATCCTCAAAGTGATAAAAGGATCACTAGTTATACTTAAGGTAGTGATTGTATGCTTTTCAAGGAAAGAAAATTACTGGAAACATTGCTATTGCAGCTGAAAGTGAGTAGAATATTGCTCAGCTTTGGCTAAGAGACTTGGCGATATTTCTTGAGAAAGGACTATAGATCTTAAGCAACCAGGGCTTGCTGGGAAATGATAAAGTATCTTACGGGGAGTTTTATGAGGAATGTGTCCTTGGCAAGGAGCATAGACTTAAATTTGTAGTTGCTGCAAAACATACATCCAAGGGTGTGCTTGATTATGTGCACTCTGATCTTTGGGGGCCTAAAAGGATTCCAACGCTTGTTCCTATCAATCCTTGATGACTACTCAAGAAAGGTATGGCTATTATTGCTTAAAATTAAAGACAATTGTTTTGACAAGTTTAAAGAATGGAAGTTATTGATCGAAAACTAGACTGGAAAGAAAGTGAAAGTATTGTGTACTGATAATGGTTTCAAATTTTGTCACTCTACATTCAAGAATTTTTATGCTAAACAAGAAATCCTAAGGCATAGGACTGCTAAGAGAATGAACAGGACTATGATGGAGAGATGCATATGGTTTACATCAGGACTTAGCAAAAGTTTTAAAGGAGAGGCAGCTACAACTACCATCTATTTGATCAACAGGTGACCATTAAGGGCTATTGATCTTAAAACAACAGAAAAAAAAGTGGTTAGGGAAGCCTCCTAGCCTACATCACTTCAGAGTTTTTGGATGGGTAGTTAATACACACCAAAAGGAGGCCAGCTTGATCCTGGGGTAATTAAATGCATTTTTTTTTTTGGCTATCCTAAAGGGATTAAAGGCTATAGACTCAGTGTAAACCATTGTTCAAACAATAAAATAGTTATAAGTAAAGATATGGTCTTTAATGAGACAACCCTACCATATGCAATCCATGAAGGAGAAAAGCAAAGTGAACTAGCTACAGAGAGATCTTCTAAAGTTAAGGAAGCTGTTGATCTTGATCTAGATCAATTTAAGCCTAGAGAATCAGCTCATTTGTCCCCATAAATAGAATGTAATACAACAGCCTCATCAGTTAACAGAGACACTTAGTTTGAATGATGAAGAGGAGCATTCCCTTGATGATGTAGAACATTTAAAGACCTATCAATTGACAAGGGATAGGCCTAAAAGAAGTATTAGAGCACTAGAAAAATATCTACCTGAAGATCCTAGTAACTGTTTAGTTGAAAGAGAGTTGATAGCCTATGCTCTCCATACAGCAGACCAGACAGAGTATGGAGCCATGAAACTACAAGGAAGCTACGTTTAGTCATGAGGCAGCAAATTAGTTTAAGGCAATGCAAGAGAAAATGAGCTCTCTTTATGCCAGCTAGACAGGAAGCTTGTTGAAAGACCTTTAAATCAAAGGATGGTCGATTATAATTAGGTATTCAAGCTTAAAGATGATCACACAAAATTTACACCTAAAGAATTCAAGGCAAGACTGGTGGCCAAAGGCTTTACTAAAGTGGAAGGGATTGATTACGTAGAAACTTTCTCATGTGTGGTTAAATACAAGATAATTCGGACCATCTTGGCAAAGGTACCTGTATAAGATGGGGGCTTGAACAAATGGATATTAAGACTAGTTTCTCCATGGATAATTATGAGAGAAGATTTATATAAAATAATCTGAGGGGTTTGAAGAAAAGGGCAAAAAAGACCAAGTGTGCTTCCTAAAAAAGTCACTATATGGCTTAAAACAATCTTCTAGGCAATGGTACAAGAACTTTGACAGATTTTTACTTCAAGCAAGCTTCACCAGGAGTGCTTACAATGCTTGCCTCTATCACAGGGATGTAAGGTGTAAAGAAGTTGGGTTCTTGATGTTGTATGCAGATGATATGTTAATTAATAGTAGTAGCATGCACAAGACAGCCTCTTTAAAGAAGATGTTGAGTGAAAAATTTGACATGAAAGATTTAGAGCCTGCCAAGAAGATATTAGGAATGGAAATCAAAAGAGATAGGAGTCATGTTATCCCAAATGTCTTATCTTCATAAAGTTGGTGAAAAATTTCAGATACTGCAAGCAAAATCAGCAAGTGTTCCACTTAGAAATAATTTCAAATTATCTGTTCAAAGTTGTACAAAAAAAAAAAAAAAAGGAAGCTGGAAATGATAAACACCCTTTACTCAAATGCACTAGAGATTACCATGTATGCCATTATACATAGCAAAGCTAATTTTTCATATGCAATCAGTTTGCTTAGTAGATACATGGCCAATTCCAGCAAAGATCATTGGCAGGCAATGAAGTGGTTATTAAGGTACTTAAATGGAGCAAAGAAGTTTGGGTTAGCTTATGAAAAGAAAGGTTTAATTTAGCAAGGATTGGAGGGTGATGTAGACTCTGATTTTGTAAGAGATATAGACAAAAGAAGATCTCTTTCTGTTTATATTTTCATGTTCAAAGGATGTTGTGTAAGCTAAAAAGCTCAGCTTCAAGCTATTATTCCTTTATCCAGCACTGAGGCAGAGTACTTAGCAATTACAAAAGGTTTTAAGGAAGCTACCTAGTTGCTTAGGCTGTTCAGCAAATTACAGTTCTATGGAGGTCCAGTTACTATATTTTCAGACAGCCAATCTGCAATCCATCTCTGTAAAAATTAAGTCTACCATGAATGCACCAAACATCTTGATGTGAAGTATTATTTTATAAGACAAAACGTGGAAGAAGGACTCATGCTACTAGAGAAGGTTGCCACTGATGTGGCCACGAAACTTGTTTCTCCTGTACTGTGTCAGAAGGAAGGTACTGGACAAAATCAGCACCTGTGGTTGGCACGTACCATTGGCAGCAAATGTTGAGAAAGTGGCATGCATCCTCTAAAGTGGAGGTAATTCCATCAGTTTGTACATGATTTGCTTCTTTTTGTATAAAAGTGTAGAGATTAGAAGGGGACTAGTGTAAATGGCTTTGCCCCAAGAACAAGATCCCTTGACTGTCTTTCCTTTGTAATTCTGCATATTAGATAAGTTTTCTCTTACTCTCCTTGTTAAAAGAAGCTTTCCCATGGATATAGGCATATGTCGAACCATGTAATCTTTATGCAATTTGCTTCTCTTTTTTTCTTTGTCTGCATTGCTCATCCTAATAGTCATACCAAAGCAATTTATTTTTTTAGTGTTAGCTCAAGCCGACCTGCATTCTAGACATAGAATGACCTCTACCATGAAGCATGAGGTGGAAAATTTTGGTGGCACAAATGATTTTGGTCTTTGAAAGATCAAAATGCTGGCATGGCTAGGAAATATGGGGCTCGATGCTGCACTGGCCGGAGAAAGCAAGATGCCCAGTTATCTCACAAAAGAAGAGAAGGCTGAACTGATGAAAAAGGCTCATAATAGTGACAAAGTGTTACGAGAGGTTGTCAAACAGAACATTACCACAGAGCTGTAATTGAAATCAGAGACTTTATATGACTAAGACCCTCTCAAGTAAGTTGTATGTCAAGGAAAAATTTTTCACCTTTAAAATGACAGGAAGGAAGCCTCTACAAGAACATATTGATGAGTTTAACAAACTTTATCTTGATTTGGAAAATATCAAGGTTGAATATGAAGATAAGGATAAAGCCTTGGTATTACCACACTCTCTGCCCAAGTCTTATGAAACATTTGTGGACATTTTGCAGCATGATCGTGATACTTTGACATTAGAAGATGTAATTGGTATTCTCAATGCCAAGAAGTTAAGGATCAAATTTGAGCAGAAGGATGTTGGAGCTGAAGTTTTATATGTAAAAGGGAGATTTAAGAAATGTGGACAGCAAGCTACTGTAAGAGATTCCAACGAAGGAAAGACAAAGTAATGGAAGAGATTCAAGTCAAGAAACTCTTCCAGAAAAAGTTACCATTGTGACAACATTGGCCATATAAGGAAATACTAGAAAGATTTAAAGAAGAAACAAGTGGATAAAGAATAGGCTGCCGAAGGAGATATTGTAGTAACTACTGATTCTTATGATGAAGGTGATGTTTTAGCTATATTTGAAGCAAGAATACATGATGAATGGGTATTAAACTTAGGTTGCACATATCATATGTGTCCAAAGAAAGACATGTTCCATGATTATATGCCATTAACTAGTAACAGAGTTGTAATGGGGAATGAACAAACTTGTGCTGTAAAAGGAATTTACTCTGCAATTCAGGCTACATGATGGAATTACTAGGGTTTTAAGTGAGGTAAGATATGTGCTTGACTTTAAGAGATATTTGATTTCTCTTGATATGTTGGACAACTAAGGTTATTCATTTAAAGCTGAGAAGGGGCAGTTGAAGGTGTTTGGAAGGAGCACTTGTGATGCTTAAAGCCAGTAAGTTAAAATAGCTTATATGTTTTGAATGGAACAACAATCATGGGAGTGGCTGCAACTGCTGCAATCTTAATGCAACAGACTACTAAACTATGGCATAAGATGATGGGACATGTAAATCTTAAGGGGCTGTAAGAATTAAGCAAACAAGGCTTGCTTAAGAGTGATTAGGTCTCTAATTTGGGATTTTGTGAGCAATGCTCGAAGGGTAAACAACATAAGCTCAAGTTCTCAAAGAGTGTAGTTCATAAATCAAAGGAAAGAATGGATTATGCACATGCAGACTTATAGGGACCAGAGAAAACAACAACATATGGTGGTTACCACTATTTTTTATCAATTATTGATGATTTTAGCAAGAAAGTGTGGATTTACTTACTCAAAAACAAAGAGTGTTTCCAGAAATTCGAAAAGTGAAAGGTTTTAATGGAGACTGTTATGGGAAGGAAATTAATGGCATTAAGAACAGATAATAGTCTTGAGTTTTGTAATTCTAGGTTTGATCAACTTTGTAGAAAGGTTGGTGTGTTTAAGCACAGAACTGTAACAGGCACTTCTCAGCAGAACGATATGGTAGAAAAAATGAATCCCACCTTGATGGAAAGAGCTAGATGTATGATGTTTACAACTAGCTCAGTAAAAAGTTTTTGGGGCAAGGCTACTATCACAGCAGCTTGCTTGATTAATAGAATCCTTTAAAAGCCATTAATCTGAAAACACTAGAAGAGCTTTAGGGAGAGAAACCTCCTTAACTTGATCATCTTTAAGTATTTGGATGTGCAGTATATGTACACCAAAGAGAAGACAAGCTTGATTTCAGAATAATTACAAGGAATATTTCTGGGATATCCATAAGGCATCAAAGGCTACAAAGTCTGCATCAAAGAATGAGCTATTTTTAAAACATTAATTATCAGAGATGTAGTGTTCGATGAAACATCCTTGCCCTATTTTGAAACAGATAAAGCTTCAAATAACTTAAAGGATTAAAGAAAAGGTGAAGATCAGAGAATTGATGTTAAAATAGAGGATGTATCCAAGCATAAGGCAGCTCCTAGACAAGTTCAGCAGTAGATCTGGGTACTAATGTCCAACTTGAGGCTGATTGAGAATCACTTGATAATAAGATTGATGAAACCAGAATACAACAATCTAATCAATTGCCAAGATATCAACTAGCTAGATATAGGGCTAGAAGAAGCATAAAGCCCCCAAGAAGATTTCAAATACATGACTCATATTTTAGCTTTGTAGTAGAAGTATAGGACTATTTAACCTATGCTTTAAACTCTGCAGAAAAAATCTTTGTACTAGAAATTAGGAATTATAAAGAGGGTATGGCATATAAAGAAGCTTCAAAATGGTTGGATGCAATGAAAGAAGAAACGAAGTCTCTAATTACTAATGAGACTTGGGAAAATGTAGATAGACATACGAGGAAAAAGCTGGTTGATCGCAAATGGGTTTATAAACTAAAGGAGTAAGATGCAACTAGAATGAAATGTTATAAAGTCAGACTTGTGGCATAAGTTGCTAGCATAGATTATGGAGAAATTTTCTCTCCAATTGTCTATAAAACCATTAGGCTGGCATTAGCTAATGTGGCAATTCAAGATTGAAAAATGAAAGGTTTGGAAGAGACTACCTACATTAGACAACCAGAAGGTTTTCAGCTTGAAGAAAGGGAATACCAGGCATATTTGCTTAATAAGTCTCTTCCTACTTTAAAGTAGTCACCTATGCAATAGTATAAGAGGTTCAATGCCTATGTCATTAAGCATGGATTTTACAAAAGTAAGTTTGATGCACTTTTATACGTTAAAGCCTAAGGAAAGGAGAAGGCAATGATCTTGTAGTTATATGTTAATGATATGCTAATAACTAGTAAGAATAAGTAGCAAGTAGTGATGGTGAAGCAAATCCTGACTCAAGAATTTCAAATGAGGGGCGTAGGTCCAACAAGGAAAATCTTGGGTATGAATATAGAAAAAAAACATAACCAAAACATGGTTGAAACTGTCATAGCAATGCTATTTGTAGACGGTGCTTTCTAAATTCTTCTAGGTCAAGCGAAGGGAGTGAATTTAGGCAATCATTTTAGATTATCCGTAAAGTGCTCTCCAACAATTGATGATGAAAAACAAGAAATGGATAGAAAATCATATGCCATTATAGTTGGATCACATGTCTTTGCTATGCAATGTAGTTGACCTGATTTGACCTATTTTGTTAGTCTACTAAGTCGTTATATGTCCAATCCAAGACAAGAGCATTGGATGGCAACAAAGTGGCTTCTTAGATATATTAAGTAGACATAAAACTATGGTTTGATCCAACAAGGATTGGAAGGTTTTGTTGATTCAAATTATGCAGGAGATAAAGACAAAAGAAGGTTATTGTCCACCTATATTTTCATATAAAATAATTGTTGCATAAGTAGAAACGGTCAATTGCAGTTGAGTACATGGCCTCAACAGAAGGTTTCAAATAAGGTATATGGGTATCTAGGTTAGCTATTTACTTGATGCTTCCATTTTCAAAAGTTAAGGTGTTTAATGGTACTTAGTCAACTATACACTTTTGTAGAAATCTAATATAGCATGAAAGGACAAAACATTTTGATGTCAAGTTCCATTTTATAAGAGAAATGGTGAAGGATGGTAGCATCTGTTTATAGAAAGTAAAGTCAAAAGATAAATCTACTGATATGGCTACTAAGGTTGTATCTCTCACTAAGTTTGTAAAGTGCCTTGTGTCCTTGAGCATTGGAACTGAATGAAAAATTAAGGAATCAAGAAGTGAATGCTTCAGTGACTAAGAAGACAAGAATAGCATGATTATTATGAAAAAACAGAGGTGGAGATTGTTAAGAGTCTATCTTTTAGATCTACAATGACTATACTGAGGTGTCCAAGTGACCTGCCAAAATATGTGCTTACTTAACAAATTAGTCATGCTTCTTGATGAATCTGAAAGGATGGAGAACATAAAGACCAAACCTTTGAAATAATCAACTGTATCAGAATGAAGGTACTCGACAAAATCTGAACCTATGGTAGGCATGTACTTTTGGCAGCAGAAGTTAAGGAAGTGGAATGCATCTTCTGTAGTGGAGGTAATTCTATCAATCTATACTTTGTATAAGAGTGTAGAGATTAGAAGGGGATTGGTGTGTATGGCTTTGCTCCAAGAACAAGATCCCTCGACTGCATTTCCTTTGTAATTCTACATATTGAATGAGTTTTCTCTTACTCTCCTTGTTTAGAGAAGCTTTCCTATTGATGTAGGCATCGTAACATACTTAGAGGCATTGTTTAGCATTGTAACACAAGTAAGTGGCTCTGGCTATAGCCAGCAATTCTTGACTCGATATTGAAAACCTAGACCACAACCTGACCTCACATGAGTTTCAGACAGAGGATGTTAAGTTCTACCTCAACTTTATATACTGGCCATCTTGGAATTAGTTAGGTCAGTTAAGGTCAATATAGAAAAAGGTTGGAACCATCTCACAACTTGTGATGTTTAATATTTCTATGTTTCTGAGCACGTAACTGTGTTAAGCATGTTGAATGAAACCCTAATCAAATGCCTGAGAAGGTGAATTTTCATTTGTTATACTAGGGACAGATCCATGTACAACCCCAATTATTTTAAGAGTGCTTCATGAGGAATATGAGTTTCTTGCCTATTTTGTTGTGGAAACTGGCAATAATTTCTACAATAACCACTTGAATTTTGAAGTGAAGCCACAGCCTTCTAGTATTCAATTCCATGATGAATGAAATTATCACCATTGGTTGAAGATCTGTGGTGACCTACATTTATAGCCTCGTATCCTTAATATTTGGCCCACAACTTGAAGGACAATTAGTAGTTAACAAACCTTATAGGGCGTTTTCTAACTTGAACTAACTATTGGCCATTGAGCAAAGTTCTTCGTCGATAAGTCCCCGATTTTTTATTGTCATCCATGCAAATCAATGCTGTTTGAACATAATGAAAGTCATCAGTAAAGCTAAGCAGGCCATGAGACATACATCTGATGTTAACCCTATTTGATTAGCTTGTCTAAGTTAGTGCCTCAAGTGTAACTCATTTTTCACCAATGAATAAGCAATAATGATACTGTATCACCTAAGTGGAATAGAAGAAATAAGGCTTTTTCTCAATAAATTAGGCTTTTGCATTAAGAGAATCAGTATTCTGATTTTTATTTCATTGTGTTTAATGTCATGCTAACATAATGCTTCTTATAGAATCAGCTCTTCATGTAGTCTAACATTAAATTACCTTGAGTGATCGATGATACAGGTAAATGAGACTATAGCTTGAAGCTAATTGTTGCAGTAAAGTTGTGTATAAGTGAGTTTCAAAGTAAATCCTAAGGCCTTTGAGCTGATTGAGAGGGAAATTGTTGTTGTCCACTGTGTAATTGAGATGCAATAAGGAATCTTCAATAAATTACTTGGTGGCATGTAGAGACAATAAACATAGGTGAGGTAGATTCTTGCTAGAAATTGACATTCTAATTTCTCAAGCAGCTGCAACATATTTTGTGCAACAAACCAATATTGCATCACCATTAAAGTTATGCAACTCCGTGAAAGTTTTCTCCCATTATATTAGCTACCACCTTGATCACTTCTACTACATCAGACATGTAACTATTATTTACAGCTAAAAATAGATTACTATTAACCAGTATTGCGCCATGCAACTAGAATAATATAAAGAATATCCATTTTTCCAAGCTCATCAAATGGGAAATGAAACCAAAATTTTCTATTATTTTAGTCCATACTTGATGTCTTATTGGCTATCTCACCATCTTATTTTGGTATTAAGTTGTGGTAAAATACTACATAAGAATAAGGCTGAAACCACTATTTTAGATGAGTTGTCCAAGTTCTTAAATGTCATCTTTAGTTCATGTATGGTCCTTGTAGCAGCGATAGCATATATGGCATGACAAAATATTTATTAGTTGAAGAGTTATATTGTTTACTAATTGTTCTTATAGTGGTTTTCATATCAAATACTTTGGTTTCAATTTCCCAAGTTGCGATTGACATTATCCTTTGATTCCTCAGTCATTAGTTTCATGCCCCTCTTATCTTAACCCTTCTACATTTTATAAATTTTTTAAAATGTATGTGTTGGCAATAAGACATGGCTAACTAATAAGATATGTGGATACTTTCTTAAACAGCATGGAGAGCCATAATTTGTTCTTATAAAAGTTAATGTTTAGTTGTGTAAATGATCTTCAACAACATGAAAAATGAGAAAGAAACAGAGATGGGAGGTTTTGGAACGATTGCAGCACTTGCTGCTTGAAGTATCAATTCTAACAAACTTTTCCTTCAAAACCTTCAAGCACTTTGAGTAATTTTGAAGGAGGGACACACTTTGTGGCCATATCTGCTAGGTCGCTCTCAGTTGAGATTTTTTCGAGTTTTGTGCAATATTATTCCATTTTTTCTCAAACAAAGTGATACTTAACATCAAAATGTTTAGTTCATTTATGATATATCGGGTTTTTACACAAAAGAATGGCTGATTGGCTGTTTGAAAATATCATCAAACCTAAGCTATACAGCTTCAACTCCTTCAATAGTCTAAGCAATCATACACCTTCTTTGAACCCTTCTACCATCACTATATACTTAGCCTCTGTAGTGTAAAGAGCTACAATCTGTAGAAGTTATGTCTTTCAACTAATGTAACACCCATCAAGCATGAAAACATAGGCTGCGGGTGACCTTCTTTTATCTCTATCACCAGCGAAATCAGCATAAACATATCCAGCAAGTCCTTGCTGGATGAGTACATCGTTGGCATATATCAATCCATAACCCTTGCTTCCATTGACATATCTTAGCAATTACTTCATCGCTTGCTAGTGTTCTTACCTAGATTGGTTATATACCTGCTAAGAAAGCTGATTACATAGGATAAATCAGGCCTATTGTAGATCATAGCATACATGAGTAACCCTATTGCATTTGAGTAGGGTATATTGCTCATTTCCCTCTTTTCTTCTTCTGAATTTGGGCAGCTATAGGTAGACAACATGAAATGTGCTCCTAAGGGTGTGGTGACAGGTTTTGCTTGGTACATAGAGAATTTTTCAGCCAGTTTTTATGGATAGTTTTCTTGGAAGAGCTTAAGCCACCTCTTAGTTATATCTCTTTGAATTTCCATCCCTAAGATTCTTTTGGTTGGCCCTAGGTCCTTCATATCAACTCCTTGCTCAGATTTTTCTTGGTGGCTAAATGATTCTCCTATCCCTATTTAAACCAACTAATATTGATGCAATTGATCATGGTCATCTACATTGCAGCTTTTGCTGATCATCCTTTAGAGGGACAATTTGCTACTGCTCTTTTTATGAGCTTGGACCTATTGATTTTGAAGCTTGTCTAGCAGAGGCTTGAAATCTTTTTAATTCTACCTTAACCCCAATGACTTCCCTAGATTTTTCCGATCCTTTTGGATTCTCATTGCCAGCAGCAATACCTCTTTGTTGAGCATATGGCAGAGATATCACATTCCAAAAGACTTCTCTATAATTAAAGTCTTATAGGCTCCTCCTTTCTTCATACAAATCTTATAGCCCTTTACTCCTACAAGATAAAGATAAAGATTTTGCCTCATGATAAAAGGTTCTCAACAACATATCAAACACATGATTATTAATGCAAAGTCAATCATCATTGCCTTCAAGCATATATTTTCCCTGAAGTTCAACCCTTAAACATTGTAGCTTCTGTTTTGTTTTGTGTGTGTGTACATGCTTATGTGTTTGTTAGATGGAGAAAAATGGAAATAAACTAAGAATAAGTAAAGATAATCTAAGCATGCTAATACATTCACTCTTGCAAATACCAGAATATATGTTAGATGACAAGAGCTCTACCTCGCGTCATTTTGAAAAAGTGGCAAGAATAATTATCTAGTCTTTAAACTTGGTAGAACACATCTGAGGAAAGAGAAATTTCACATCCAAAACTAGCTTTGCAGTGTACCCATCTAAAGCTAGAAGAGTAGATAGGGAAAGAGTTTTATCAGAAATTGCACAATGATGAAGCATCTTATTCTTTTATAAGCAAACAAAAAAATCGATCCCATGATCATGTTTAAGCCATCAATCATCAAGTCTTCCAAGCATATCATAGACATTTACTTCAGTCAAGCAAGACATATTGTAGTCTCTAGATAAAGATTACCGCCAATTTAGATTCAATCAAATAAACCCTTGAAAGTCAAAAAAGTGGTGGCAAGTTATGAGTAAAAAATATGAAAAACGAGGCTCTAATTAGAACATAAAAACTTAATTATAGTATTCTATGCAGTTCATGGTATAAATATAAATAGAACTGGAATAAAAGGACATTAAAATACATTTCATTCTAAAGTTATTCATATCTAGCCAGGCCCCTCAAACAAGTGTTAGATGCTTTCAGTGAATTATCCCACTAATGGCATACTTTCAATAAAAATATCCTACATATAAGTATAATGAATACAAATGTCATGAGAAACTTGTCATTTCATAAGATTTGATACTGCACCCCATCTTCATAGTAAACACAAATAACAACCATAAAAAGTGTTAATCTCCCAAGAATCTCTTTCATTTCTCTTAGTATGGGAACTGAACATATTATCTATATTTTGTCTATATGCGAAACGAGGAGAAACACTTTATGGCATTACGCCTCATCATTGGTTGTCATTTGTGAATCAAATGGATGAGAAAAAACCACGTTGAGAATCTCAAAACCAAGCATGCATAAATCCAGCTCAATGACTTCAACAATAAAAGGCATGGGACTTCTTCCCTCGAAATCTCTTTGGGATAGCCAGTATTCATTGTAAAGATTGTAAAATCAAAAGCAATTGATTAGGAATTCATATTGATATAATCATTTAATTCCACGATATCCCCTCAGCATCGCCAAAAGACTGAATGTTTTGGAGTAATCCACTTGATATCAAAACCTTATGTATTCACCAAAAACAATATACAATCATAATTTATAATGCCATAAATGATAAACATCATTTTTCTTTTCTATTTGATCAGAAGGCATCCAAAATTCAGAAAAATAAAACCAACCATTATGTCCATAACATTATAAAATCATCTAAAATTCAGAAGAGATTCACTGACATTTTGTGCCCTGCACAATTCACTCACTATTCAGATAGGATTTCTCAATTCCTGGCAAAAAATTATGCTCCTCATGCTCCATTTCAGGTATGATATTTCGTTTTCGGATGTCCCAAAATCAAAATGAATGTCATATTCGAAATCTATTTTTCTCCCATATTACACAGTTTCTTTTTGTCTTTTAATCCCATATACATCACATCCATGCATTCCCAAATGCCTCGCCCGCCCTTCCCTCTCTCCTCCCCCCCAACGCCCCCCACCCCCAAAAAAAAAATTAATATTTCCCAACCATCTACAAGGGCAGCTCTAATTCCATATGGGTAAGTAACCTATCCCATGGAAGATAAGTTTCCCAATAATTAAAAACCTTACTATTTAATAAAAAAAATTGATCATAAACTATACAGAAAACCAAATATTTGAAAGGAAAATAATGAACTTACACAATTATGAGTAGTGATAGTGAAATTGACAAAAAGATATGAACATAAGACCAAGTCAATGCTGCAACTGCACCAGCTTCCTTGCTTTTTGACACTGCTTCAGATGCAACGAAGGCAGGGCTATCTGAAGCAGAATGAGCCATCTTTCGAGATATCATTCCACTTCCCATGAGTATGGGAGCATCGACTGCAATTACGTTTCTAACGTTTGATTAAATGGATTGATTATGAAACAATGCATTAAAAATATTCTCTCAATCACAATATTCATTGATTTATATCAAGTTTTCGAAAGGAAACTTGATACATAAGACCATACCTAGAACATCATATGAAACTCCCCCTCGACTAGATGAATGCCAACATCTCCAGAACCCTTTAAAAGAAGTTTGCTAAGCCAACCACTAGAATTGTTTCTCTCAGAGTTGTGTTGAAAGGTGTGGCTTTAAGGAAGAAAAGCTAGAAAAGCGTGGATTATGAGTTTAAATTCTAGTTACTCGGCTTTCTTCAGGAAGAAAAACGGAGCATGAGCATGCAACGGTAAAAAAGAGCTGTAATCAGATGCTAAACGGAGGAGTAACTCTCATACGTGTCATATTTTAATTGGTTTATTTTGCCAGGTTGTAAAATCAGTTTTAACAAAGAATGCAGTTTGTTTGGCTGATTGCTGGGTAATTAAAAAATAATCAGAGAAAAAAATTTAGGAAGGAGCGGGGCAGTAGGGATGGCAGCTCGCGGTGGGTGGAAGACAGGATGGCCAAACGAGTTCACATTTCTGCTTCGGAGTTCTCATTAAGACCTTAAATAAATATTCTTGCTCGTATTGTTAATTAGCTTGATATATATGCGAAAACTGTTTCTCGTATTCAATTTTGATATTCCTGCAATATGATTATGACTCTCAAGGGGGACACAGAAAACTCGCAGGATACTATAACAAGCAGGAGACTGTCCTCAAAGGGTTCAATGAAGTCAACTCATTCACCGAATTGGGGATTTTGCCTGCAAGTTTAGTAGAGGTTTCTTTCTTCAACCCTTTCACATTTCCTTCAGCTCATCTATCTATTTTACAGCCTTATAAAATATACAGTGTGTTGGTTTAATCCTATGGATGATATATCTTAGGCAACTAGTAGTCTATATCTGGAAAATAAAAGAAGAAAGATTAATTTAGTTAACATGTTTGGAAGGTATTAATTTAGTTAACATGTTTGGAAGGTACTGAAAAGATGAGTCTTCCTCATATAAATCCTTTTGTTTTCAATGAAAGGATGAGATGAAGCAACTTGCAAGGAGGGAGGGGGTGGTAATATATGCATCTAATATAGCTAATTTGAGGATTAATTGCATTTTGTTTATTGTTCTGTTCGTGGAGTTTGACTTGGTCAGTTGGGCTAATACCACTATATTTGTTTATATCTGGTGTTCAAATTTATTTGATTTTCATGAATTATAGGCATCTATTTAACATCTATTATAATGGAACCTGCAAATTTACTGAAACAGTTGGACTATAAGCGAATATTACCAAATAGAAGCCATATAAGATGGCTGCTAGAGTGAAAAGATAAGAGAATGCAGTAGCTTCTGTTGCGGTAGTGGTTACATTAGGCAGTGTGAGGCCATAAACAGTCTGTTTAATAGGGAGATGTAGAAGACAAGAAAAAGTGATGGAAAGGAAGGTGCAAGTGTAAATGCATCCTTTTCTAGAAAGGAATTACTTGGGAATGGATTCAATGAGAATACTTAGCACTCTTTCATATCTTTCTAGTGTTCTTCTCATAAAATTTCTTTTTCTTTCTTTCAACCAATCAAGCATTTGATTCATTCATTCTTTTTCTTATATTTTTTCTTCTTCTTCTGCACTTTTAGTTCCCTGATAACAAACAAAGCACAAAAGCCATGCCAAGGAGACATGACCACTAGTGTCCTACTGAAAATATTGCTTCAAATAGACTAAAGTGGTTTAGGAAACATAAAGTTATTGGGACAGGGGATAAACCAGGAGCTTTAAGAGTTTTCATAATGTGTTGAATGATGATAATTTGTGCCGGAAAAAGAGAAGTAAATGATGGACAAAGTGCAGAGACATGAGAGCTTGGATGGAGGTCAAATGGAAGAAAAGAATTCCATTTTTGATGGTCCTTATCCAGTTTGGATATTGGAATTTACTGATTGTATTTTGTTCTTTTTTTTTTTTCTCAAATTTCAGACTTTTTCTTTTGGCATTGATGCTCATTTTTTGTCCATTCTTACTGAATTCTTCCTTGCTGATAGTGATGTATATAATTTCTGTTCTTTTCCTAATATTTTGATTTTCTTATAATTTTTGTAAATGATTGATGATGGGCAAGCTATTGACGTAAGGGGTTTATCTGAGAGGTCTTTGATAAAACATTTGAAAAAGCTGTTTTGTTCATTAAAGCTCAGGCAAAATGGAGATGGTGCGTTTTTACTACCTTTAAATGCTCATCCTACCTTAGATGTTATTGGACCCATGATTCAAGATAGTATAGAATCTAAGGAGCAGAAACTTGATGCTGCTGTAGTGAGAAAGGATGTGCAGTACAGAAACAAGTGACAGATGAGAGCAATGTAGAATCAATTTGAATGGATGACTCTTCTGCTTCTTGAAGAAGGGAAATTATTGTCACTGTTTTTATTTTTGTATTCAACATCAGTTCAAATGTTGTAATAAGAAACCAGTTCATGTGGATCTTCCATGGAGATTTACCCCTTTGGATGTAATTCTGTTGCAAGGTGGAGGAGTAATATAGATGGATTTCACCTCATAGGTTCACTAAAACTACTTGTCAAGAATGTTGTGTTAGGCTAACTCAGGTGCAAAATTTTACCTTTAAAGTTTACTACTAATTTTATTGTATGCTTTATTGGAAGCCAACTGCTAGAGTTTTTATTAGGTCTCAAATAAACTTTTGGTATAAACTTGATATGTGGATTCAATTAGCACCATGTTTACAATTTTCAGTTACTGTAAAAAGCTTCAAGTTGAATTTGGGAGGTGATTGGACCAGATTTTGATAGACAAGGTCTAGTAACTGTGTGTTGCTGGAGTATCTCCAGTTTGTACTAACATATAGTTTTCTGTAAGTCCTAAAGTTGAGCTTTGAATGAACTATGAACATTGATCAAAATGTTGTGAAGTTGAAAATTAAGAGTTAATTGTACATGTTTTTTGCTCCAAACTGGGGAATCATGCATGATACTATATCTTGACTCTATCTCTTGATATATTTTCCTTTCTTTTTGAAGAATTGATGATGGTATGACATTACCCTATCTTGCATTCTGTTTTAGGATAATTGGCCTTGAAATGTTGTCAACTAAGCTACTTGCTACTGCAGCCAAACTAATTGAAGCCCAAACTGGGCTAAGTTGTTTTTTAAAAATATTTTTAAGAACACTTGCTTTGTTTAATCATTTAAAAATGTTTTCTCTGTCTAGTTTTATTTTCCATCAAAAGTAAGCAACAGTAATTTGAACCTAGTATGGTATTTTGCATTAAATCGTTCCAAGAGAGATTGAGTTGGAGGAAGATACTAAACTATTTATTGAACCTCCACCACCTGCTATGGTTTATCGATTTCGCTTTTGATTCGAATTTAGTTGTTTCTTTTTCTCATGTTTCAAAGTGAAAGCATATATTATTATAGCTAGTTACATTTTGGACTGTTTTAATCTGAAATTTTGTGACAGATCTACAATGTTGCAGTAGCGATTACAAATTTCATAAAATCATTTTTAACAGAATCCAGTTTGTTTCGTTGATTGCTGTATTGGAATTAGTTAAGTTAGTTAAGCTTACATATCAGTGTATCATTGGATCAGATTACATATTAATAGTGTAGTCAACTTTCCAGCTTAACAGTTTACTTGCTCTCTGTTTGCCTCTGTTTTCAGTACCAATCCTCTCTCTGGGAACTTTACAGTTAGTTAACACTGTATTAAACAGCTTTACAGTATTAACTTTTCCGTTTGAGGCTATACTTACTTGAGATTAGATCTCATATAAAGCTATTTTATATTAATTAATATCTCTGGGGATTAATTGCATTTTGTTTCTTCTTCTGTTCATGGAGTTTGACTTGGTTAGTTGGGTTGATAATGCTATATTTGTTCTTGGAATGGTTGTTCAAATTTATTTGATTTGCATGAGCTAGAAGCATCTATTTGACATCCATTATAATGGTAATCTCACAAATTTACTAAAATATTTGGACTATAAGTGAATATTACCACCATAGAAGCAGAAACTTGATGCTGCTATAGTGAAAAAGGATGAGCATTCAGTACAAACGGATGCAGATCCCAAACAAGTGATAGATGAGAGCAATGTGGAATCAGTTTCAATGGATGACTCTTCAGCTTCTACTGCTATTCTTGCTCCATAGTTTAACTTTCCAGTTTTCACAGGTATGTTTGGTTGGACTCTGTTTCTCACTTATAGTTTACCTATTCAATGCAAATTCAATTCTCTTCTCTATGCTGCTTATTTTCTTGAGATGTTACTTTCTTTGAGTTGTGATCAGGCTTTTTGGTTTCTGAAGGTTGTGGTCTTCTCACGGCAGACATTGCTGGTGAAACCTTTCAGTTCACTGTAGAGTGAGGAGAACCAACTCTGGTTCCTCCTGCTCAGGAGACAAAGAAGGGGCTGCAATTCCTGTCTAACCTTGACCAGAACATTGCAGTCGCAGTTCGTACTTTCTACTACTTCAAGTCGGAGTCAAGTGAAATCGAGGATGCTGCTAATGTCATCAAGACTGCCCTGGCCAAGGTTCTTGTTCATTACTACCCAACTGCTGGAAGGCTAACAATTAGCTCAAAAGGGAAGCTGATAGTGGACTGCACTGGGGAGGGAACTGTTTTTTGTTGAGGCTGAAGCCAATTGTGCCATAGAAAAGATAGGGGACATGACAAAGCCTGATCCTGTGACTCTTGGAAAGCTGATTTATGACATCCCTGGTGCACAGAACATATTTCAGATAGCTTCTCTGGTGGCTTCAGTTTAATGCTTCTCCTAAATATTTTTTACTTCTCGCTTATAATCTTGCAGTTCACTTTGCACCTTAAAGCAGTTCTTTAGCATTTTAAGTCTTGAAGTAAATAATTTCTAGGTGATTAATGATTCATATCAGTTGT
>JAJFZO010000103.1:2500-5000 GCA_021397835.1 Moringa oleifera
TACTTGGCATGAATTGCAGAATCTCGTGAACCATCAAGTCTTTGAACGCAAGTTGCGCCCGAAGCCATCAAGCCAAGGGCACGTCTGCCTGGGTGTCAAGCACCGTCGCCCCTGACCCCCCCGCATCCCTTCGAGGAGGGGAGGGATCATCGCGGGGTGGATGTTGGCCTCCCGTATGCCTCTGGCTCATGGTTGGAGTAAAAAAGAGTCTCGAGCGACGCCGTGTCACGGCTTGGCGGTGGTAGAGAAAGCCTCGTGCTCCCTCGTGCGCGTGTCGCTTGCTTTGCTCATGGACCCAACGATTGATCGATCGAGATGCGACCCCAGGTCAGGCAGGACCACCCATTGAGTTTAAGCATATCAATAAGCGGAGGAAAAGAAACTAACAAGGCAGCCCCTAGTATGAACGGCATGGGACAAGGGCACAGCGTGTGGCAGCAGTGGGCGCACCAGCCAGGCCACGGGCGCCCATCGCAAGCCAGCCCCCTCATCCCTGTCCCTCGACTAAGTGCCTAGCATTCGAGCCAGGGGAGCCGCGTCACACATATCCTGGGCATCGGAGGCATGCCCAGGCAGCCCCCAGTATGAACAGCATGGGCCAAGTGCCCAGCATGCGGCACCAGTGGGCGTGCCACGCAGGCCACGGGCGCCCATCCTGAGCCAGCCCCCTCGTCCCTGTCCCCCGACTGAGGGCCCAGCAAGCAAGCCAGGGGAGCCGCGTTGCATGGACCCTGGGTGTGGGATGCATGCCCAGGCTGCCCCCAGTAGGCACGGCATGGGCCAAGTTCCCAGCATGTGGCAGCGGTGGGCGCACCGGCCAGGCCACGGGCTCCCACCGCGAGCCAGCCCCCAAGTCCCTGTCCCTCGACAATGTGCCCAGCGAGCAAGCCAGGGGAGCTGCGTCGCATGGACCCCATGCATGGAAGGTATGCCCTGGCAGCCCCCAGCAGGCATGGCATGTGTCAAGTGCCCAGCGTGCGGTAGAGGTGGGCTCGCCAGCCAGGCCACGGACGCCCATCGCGAGCCAGCCCCCTCGTCCCTATCCCTCGACTAAGTACCCAGTGAGCGAGCCAGAGGAGCCGCGTTGCCTTGACACTGGGCCAAGTGGCCAAGTTGCCTTGACATTAGCCCCCAGCAGGCATCGCATGGGCCAAGTGGCCAGCGTGCAGTAGAGGTTGACCCGCCAGCCAGGCGACGGGCGGCCTTCGCATGCTAGCCCCCTCGTCCCTGTCCGTCGACTAAGTGCCCAGCGAGCAAGCCAGGGGAGCCGCGTCACATAGACCCTTGGCACGGGAGGCATGCCCAGCCAGCCCCCAGTATGCACGGCATGGGCCAAGGGCACAGCGTGTGGCAGCGGTGAGCTACCAGCCCGGCCACGGGCTTCCATCGCAAGTCAGCCCCCTCATCCCTGTCCCTCGACTAAGTGCCCAACATTCCAGCTAGGGGAGCCGCGTCACACATATCCTAGGCATGGGAGGCATGCCCAAGCAGCCCCCAGTATGAACGGCATGGGCCAAGTGCCAAGCGTGCGGCAGCAGTGGGCGCGCCACGCAGGCCACGGGTGCCCATCGTTAGCCAGCCCCTCGTCCCTCTCCCTCGACTAAGGGCCTAGAAAGTGAGCCAGGGGAGCCGCGTCGCATAGACCCTGGGCATGGGAGGCATGCGCAGGCAGCCCCTAGCAGGCATGGCACGGGCCAAGTTCCCGGCATGTGGCAGCGGTGGGCGCACCGGCCAGGCCACGGGCTCCCACCGCGGGGCAGCCCCCTTGTCCCTGTCCCTCGACAATGTGCCCAGCGAGCGAGCCAGGTGAGCCGCGTCGCATGGACCCCTGGAGTGGAAGGTATGCCCCGACAGCCCCCAGCAGGTACGGCATGGGCCAAGTGCCCAGCGTGCGGTAGAGATGGGCGCGCCAACCAGGCCACGGGCTCCCATCGCGAGCCAGCCCCCTCGTCCCTGTCCCTCGACTAAGTACCCAGCGAGCGAGCCAGTGGGGCCGCATCGCATGGACCCTGGGCACAGGTGGCACACCAGGCAGCCCCCAGCAGGCATGGTATGCGCTACTCGCCCAACGTGTGGCAGCGGTGGGCGCGCCAGCCAGGCTGCGGGCGCTCATCGCGAGCCAGCCCCCTCGTCCCTGCCCCTCCACTGACTGCCTAGCGTGCGAGCCAGGGGTGCCGCGTCGCACGGTCCCTGGGCATGGGTGGCACGCCCAGGAAGCCCCCAGCAGTGACGGGATGGGCTGCACGCCCAGCGTGCGGCAGTGGTGGGCGCGCCAGCCAGGCCGCAGGCGCCCATCGCGAGCCAGCCCCCACGTCCCTGTTCTTTGACGTAGTGCCCAGCGAGTGAGCCAGTGGGGCTGCGTCGCACGGACCCTGGGCACAGGTGGCACGCCCAGGCAGCCCCCAGCAGGCACAGCATGCGCTGCTCACCCAGCGTGAGGCAACGGTGGGCGCGCCAGCCAGGCCGCGGGCGCCCATAGCGAGCCATCCCCCTCCTCCCT
>JAJFZO010000103.1:15000-137500 GCA_021397835.1 Moringa oleifera
AGGAGGGCGCGCCAGCGAGGCCACAGGCGCCCATCGTGAGCCAGCTCCCTCGTCCCTGTCCCTCGACTAAGTGCCCAGCGAGCGAGCCAGGGCAGCCGCGTTGCATGGACCCTGGGCACAGGAGGCATGCCCAGGCAGTCCCCAGCAGGCACGGCATGGGCCACGTGCCCAGCATGCGGCAGCGGTGGGCGTGCCAGCCAGGCCACAGGCGCCCATCACGAGCCAGCCCCCTCGTCCCTGTCCCTCGACTAAGTGCCCAGCGAGTGAGCCAAAGGAGCCGCGTCGCATGGACCCTGGGCACAGGATGCATGGCCCGGTATCCCCCAGCAGGCACAGCATGGTCCAAGTGCCCAGCGTGTGGTAGAGGTGGGCGTGCCAGCCAGGCCACGGGCGCCCATCGCGAGCCAGCCCCCTCGTCCCTGTCGCTCGACTTAGTGCCCATCGAGCGAGCCAGGGGAGCCGTGTTGTGCGGACCCTGGGAATGGGAGGCATGCCCAGGCAGCGCCCAGCAGGCATGGCATGGGCCAAGTGCCCAGCCTGCGGCAGCGGTGGTCACGCCAGCCAGGCCACAGGAGCCCATCGCGAGCCAGCCCCATCGTCCCTGTCCCTCGACTAAGTGCCCAGCGATGGAGCCAGGGAAGCTCTGATGCATGGACCCAGGGCACAGGATGCATGCCCCAGATCCCCCAGCAGGCACAGCATGGGCCAAGTTCCCAGCGTGCGGTAGTGGGCGCGCCAGCCAGGCCACGGGTGCCCATCGCGAACCAGCCCCCTCGTCCCTGTCCCTCGACTTAGTGCCCATTGAGCGAGCCAGGGGAGCCGGATCATGCAGACCCTGGGCATGGGAGGCATGCCCAAGAAACCCCCAGTAGGCATGGCATGGGCCAAGTGCCCAGCGTGCGGCAGAGGAGGGCGCGCCAGCCAGGCCACAGGCGCCCATCGCGAGCCAGCCCCCTTGTCCCTGTCCCTCGACTATGTTCCCAGCGAGTGATCCAGGGCAGCCGCGTTGCATGGACCCTGGGCACAGGAGGCATGCCCAGGCAGCCTCCAGCAGGCACGGCATGGGCCAAGTAACCAGCACGCGGCACCGGTGGGCGCACCAACGAGGCCACAGGCACCCATCACGAGCCAGAACCCTCGTCCCTGTCCCTCGACTTAGTGCCCAGCGAGTGAGCCAGGGGAGCCATGTCGCATGGACCCTGGGCATCAGAGGCATGCCCAGGAAACCCCCAGCAGGCACGGTATGGGCGAAGTGCCCAGCGTGCGGCAGAGAAGGGCGCGCCAGCCAGGCCACAGGCGCCCATCGCGAGCCAGCCCCCTCGTCCCTGTCCCTCGACTAAGTGCCCAGCGAACGAGCCAGGGGGGCCATGTCGCATGGAACCTGGGCACGGTTGGCATGCCCAGGAAGCCCCCAGCAGGCACGGCATGGGCTGCTTGCCCAGCGTGAGGCAGCGGTTGGCACACCAGCCAGGCCGCGGGTGCCCATCGCGAGCCAGCCCCCACGTCCCTGTCCCTCGACTAAGTGCTCAGCGAACGAGCCAGGGGGGCCGTGTCGCACAGACCCTGGCACATGTGGCACGCCCAGGCAGCCCCCAGCAGGCACAGCATGGGCTGCTCGCCCAACGTGCGGCAGCGGTGGGTGCGCCAGCAAGGCCGTGGGCGCCCATCGCGAGCCAGTCCCCTCGTCCCTGCCCCTCGACGTTGTGCCCAGCGAGGGAGCCAGGGGAACCGTGTCGCACGGACCCTGGGCACGGGTGGCACGCCCAGGCAGCCCCCAGCAGGCATGGCATGGGCTGCTCGCCCAGCGTGCAGCTGCATTGGGCGCACCAGCCAGGCCGCGGGCGCCCATCGCTAGCCAGCACCCTCGTCCCTGCCCCTCCACTTAATGCCCAGCGTGCGAGCCAGGGGTGCCATGTCGCATGGACCGTGGGCACGGGTAGCACTCCTAGGCAGCCCCTAGCTGGCACGGCATTGGCTGCTCACCCAGTATGTGGCAGTGGTGGGCGCGCCAGCCAGGCCGGGGGCACCCATCGCGAGCCAACCTCCTCCTCCCTGTCCCTCGACAGACTGCCCAGCGTGCGAGCCAGGGGTGCCGCGTCGCACAGACAGTGGGCATGGGTGGCACGCCCAGGCAGCCCCCAGCAGGCACAGCAGGGGCTGCTCGCCCAGCGTGCGGCAGCGGTGGGCGCGCCAGCCATGCCGCGGATGCCAATCGCGAGCTAGCCCCCACGTCCCCTTGCCTCGACTAAGTGCCCAACGAGCGAGCCAGGGGGGCCACTTCGCATGGACCCTGGGCACTAGTGGCAAGTCCAGGAAGCCCCCAGCAGGCACGGGATGGGTGCTCGCCTAGCGTGCGGCAGTGGTTGGCTGGCCAACCAGGCCGCAGGCGCCCATCGCGAGCCAGCCCCCACGTCCCGGTCCCTCAACTAAGTGCCCAGCGAGCAAGCCAGGGGGGCCGCATCGCATGGACCCTGGGCATGGGTGGCACGCTCAGGCAGCCCCCAGCAGGCAAGGCATGGGCTGCTCGCCCAGCGTGCGGCAGCGGTGGGTGCGCCAGCCAGGCCGCGGGCACCCATCGCGAGCCAGCCCCCACGTCCCTGTCCCTCCACTAAGTGCCCAGAGAGTGAGCCAGGGGGGCTGCATCGCACGGACCCTGGGCATGGGTGGAACGCTCAGGCAGCCCCCAGCAGGCATGGCATGGGCTGTTCACCCAGCGTGCGGCAGCGGTGGGCACGCCAGCCAGGCCGCGGGCGCCCATCGCGAGCCAGCCCCCTCGTCCCTGCCCCTCGACAGAATGCCCAGCGTGTGAGCCATGGGTGCCACGTTGCACGGACCCTGGGCACAGGTAGCACGCCCAGGCAGCCCCCACCAGGCACGGCATTGGCTGCTCGCCCAGCGTGCAGCAGTGGTGGGCGCGCCAGCTAGGCCACAGGCGCCCATCGTGAGCCAGCCCCCACGTCCCTGTCCCTCGATGTAGTGCCCAGCGAGCGAGCCAGGGGGGCCGTGTCGCACGGACCCTGGGCACGGGCGGCACACCCAGGCAGCCCCCAGCAGGCATGGTATTGGCTGCTCGCCCAGCGTGCAGCAGCGGTGGGCGCGCCAGCCAGGCCGCGGGCACCCATCGCGAGCCAGCCCCCACGTCCCTGTCCCTCGACATAGTGCCCAGCGAGCGAGCCAGGGGGGCCGCGTAGCACGGACCCTGGGCACGGGTGGCATGCCAAGGCAGCCCCCAGCAGGCACGGCATGGGCTGCTGGCCCAGCGTGCGGCAGCGGTGGGCGCACCAGCCAGGCCGCGGGCGCCCATCGTGAGCCAGCCCCCTCGTCCCTGCCCCTCGACTGACTGCCCAGCGTGCCAGCAAGGGGTGCCGCGTTGCACGGACCCTGGGAATAGGTGGCACGCCCAGGCAGCCCCCAGCAGGCATGGCATGGGCTGCTCGCCCAGCATGCGGCAGTGGTGGGCGCGCCAGCCAGGCCACAGGCGCCCAACGCGAGCCAGCCCCCTCGTCCCTGTCCCTCGACTAAGTGCCCAGGAAGTGAGCGAGGGGGGCCGCGTCGCACGGACCCTGGGCACAGGATGCATGCCCCGTTATCCCCCAGCAGGCACGGCATCGGCCAAGTGCCCAGCGTATGGTAGAGGTGGGCGCGCCAGCCAGGCAACGGGCGCCCATCGCGAGCCAGCCCCCTCGTCCCTGTCCCTCGACTAGTGCCCAGCGAGTGAGCCAGGGGGCCGCGTTGCACGGACCCTGGGCGGGTGGCATGCCCAGGCATCCCCCAGCAGGCACGGCATGGGCCGTGCCCAGCGTATGGCAGAGGTGGGCGCGCCAGCCAGGCCGGGCGCCCATCGCGAGCCAGCCCCCTCGTCCCTGTCCCTCGACTGACTGCCCAGCGTGCCAGCAAGGGGTGCCGCGTTGCACGGACCCTGGGAATAGGTGGCACGCCCAGGCAGCCCCCAGCAGGCATGGCATGGGCTGCTCGCCCAGCATGCGGCAGTGGTGGGCGCGCCAGCCAGGCCACAGGCGCCCAACGCGAGCCAGCCCCCTCGTCCCTGTCCCTCGACTAAGTGCCCAGGAAGTGAGCGAGGGGGGCCGCGTCGCACGGACCCTGGGCACAGGATGCATGCCCCGTTATCCCCCAGCAGGCACGGCATCGGCCAAGTGCCCAGCGTATGGTAGAGGTGGGCGCGCCAGCCAGGCAACGGGCGCCCATCGCGAGCCAGCCCCCTCGTCCCTGTCCCTCGACTTAGTGCCCATCGAGTGAGCCAGGGGAGCCGTGTCGTGCGGACCCTGGGCACGGGAGGCATGCCCAGGCAGTCCCCAGCAGGCATGGCATGGGCCAAGTGCCAAGCGTGCGGTAGAGGTGGGCGCGCCAGCCAGGCCACGGGCGCCCATCGCGAGCCAGCCCCCATGTCCCTGTCCCTCGACTTAGTGCCCATCGAGCGAGATAGGGGAGCCGTGTCATGCAGACCCTGTGCATGGGAGGCATGCCCAGGAAACCCCTAGCAGGCACAGCATGGGCCAAGTGCCCAGCGTGCGGCAGAGGAGGGCGCGCCAGCCAGGCCACAGGCGCCCATCCTGAGCCAGCCCCCTCGTCCCTGTCCCTGGACTAAGTGCCCAGCGAACGAGCCAGGGGGGCTGCGTTACATGGACCCTGGGCACGGTTGGCACACCCAGGAAGCCCCCAGCATGCATGGCATGGGCTGCTCTCCCAGTATGAGGCAGTGGTCGTGCCAGCCAGGCCACGGGCGCCCATCCTGAGCCAGCCCCCACGTCCCAGTCCCTCGACTAAGTGCTCAGCAAACGGGCCAGGGGGGCCGCGTTGCACAGACCCTGGCACATGTGGCACGCCAAGGAAGCCCCCAGCAGGCACGGCATGGGCTGCTCGCCCAGCGTGCGGCAGCGGTGGGTGCGCCAGCCAAGCCGCGGGCGCCCATCGCGAGGCAGCCCCCACGTCCCTGTCCCTCAACTAAGTACCCAGCGAGCGTGGGGGGCCACATCGCACGGACCCTGGGCACAGGTGGCACACCCAGGCAGCCCCCAGCAGGCAAGCCATGGGCTGCTCGCCCAGCGTGCAGCAGCGGTGGGGGCGCCAGCCAGGCCGCGGGCGCCCATCGCGAGCCAGCCCCCACGTCCCTGTCCTTCGACTAAGTACCCAGCGAGCGAGCCAGGAGGCCCACGTTGCACAGACCCTGGGCATGGGTGCCACACCCAGGCAGACCCCAGCAGGCATGGCATGAGCTGCTCGCCCAGCGTGCGGCCGTGGTGGGCGCGCCAGCCAGGCCGCGGGAGCCCATCGCGAGCCAGCCTCCACGTCCCTGTCCCTCGACGTAGTGCCCAGGGAGCGAGCCAGGGGGGCCGCGTCGCACAGACCCTGGGCATGGGCGGCATGCCCAGGCAGGCCCCAGCAGGTACGGAAATGGCTGCTCGCCCAGCGTGCGACAACGGTGGGCGCCCCGGCACGGCCGCAAGCGCCCATCGCGAGCCAGCCCCCTCGTCCCTGCCCCTCGACTGACTGCCCTGCGTTTGAGCCCGGGGTGCTGTGTTTCATGGACCCTTGACATGCCAAGGCAGCCCCCAGCAGGCATGGCATGGGCTGCTCGCCCAGCGTGGGGCAGCGGTAGGCGCGCCAGCAAGGCCTCGGGCGCCCATCGCGACCCAGCCCCAACGTCCCTGTCCCTCGACGTAGTGCCAAGCGAGCAAGCCAGGGTAGCAGCGTCGCACAGAACCTGGGCACGTGTGGCACCCCCAGGCAGCCCCCGGTAGGCACGGCATGGGCTGCTCGGCCAGCGTGCGGCCTCAGTGGGCGCGCCAGCAAGGCCGTGGGCGCCCATCGCGAGCCAGTCCCCTCGTCCCTGCCCCTCGACGTTGGGCCCAGCGAGGGAGCCAGGGGAACTGTGTCGCACGGACCCTGGGCATGGGTGGCACGCCCAGGCAGCCCCCAGCAGGCACGGCATGGGCTGCTCGCCCAGCATACGGCAGCGTTGGGCGCACCAGCCAGGCCGCGGGCGCCCATCGCTAGCCAGCCCCCTCGTCCCTGCCCCTCAACTTAATGCCCAGCGTGCGAGCCAGGGGTGCCATGTCGCACGGACCCTGGGCACGGGGAGCACTCCTAGGCAGCCCCTAGCTGGCACGGCATTGGCTGCTCGCCCGGCATGCCGCAGCGGTGGGCGCGCCAGCCAGGCCGCGGCACCCATCGCGAGCGAGCCCCCACGTCCCTGTCCCTCGACGTAGTGCCCAGCGAGCAAGCCAGGGGGGCCGTGTCGCACGGACCCTGGGCACAGGTGGCATGCCAAAGCAGCCCCCAGCAGGCACGGCTTGGACTGCTCGTCCAGCGTGCGGCAGCGGTGGCCGCGCCAGCCAGGCCGCGGGCACCCATCGCGAGCCAGCCCCCATGTCCCTCCCCCTCGACGTAGTGCCCAGCGAGCGAGCCAGGGGGGCTGCATCGCACGGACTCTGGGAACGGATTGCACACCTATGCAGCCCCCAGCAGGCACGGCATGGGCTGCTCGCCCAGCGTGCAACAGCGGTGGGCGCGCCAGCCAGGCCGCGGGCACCCATCACGAGCCAGCCCTCACGTCCCTGTCCCTCGTCGTAGTGCCCAGCGAGCGAGCCAGGGGGGCCACGTCACATGGATGCTGGGCACGGGTGGCACGCCCAGGCACCCCCCAGCAGGCACGGCATAGGCTGCTCGTCCAGCGTGCAACAGCGGTGGGCACACCAGCCAGGCCGCGGGCACCCATCACAAGCCAGCGCTCACGTCCCTGTCCCTCATCGTAATGCCCAGCGAGCAAGACAGGGGGGCCATGTCGCATGGACCCTGGGCACGGGTGGCACGCCCAGGCACCCCCCAGCAGGCACAGCATAGGCTGCTCGCCCAGCGTGCAGCAGCGGTGGGCGCGCCAGCCAGGCCGCGGGCGCCCATCACGAGCCAGTCCCCACACCCCTGTCCCTCGACATAGTGCCCAGCAGGCGAGCCAGGGGAGCCGCATCGCACTGACCCTGGGCATGGGTGGCACGCCTAGACCGCCCGCATCAGGCACGGCATGGGCTGCTCGCCCAGTGTAAGGCCGCGGTGGGCGCGCCAGCAAGGCCGCGGGCACCCATCGCGAGCCAGCCCCCACGTCCCTGCCCCTCAACTGACTGCCCAGCGTGCGAACCAGGGGTGCCACATCGCACGGACCCTTGGCACGGGTAGCACACAAAGGGAGCCCCCAGCAGACACGGCATTGGCTGCCCGCCCAGCGTGTAGCAGCGGTGGGCGCGCCAGCCAGGCCGCAGGCGCCCATCGCGAGCCAGCCCCCATGTCCCTGTCCCTCGACGTAGTGCCCAGCGTGCGAGCCAGGAGGGCCGCGTTGCATGGACCCTGGGAACGGATGGCACTCCAAGGATGCCCCCAGCAGGCACGGCATGGGCTGCTTGCCCAGCGTGCAGCAGCGGTGGGCGCGCCAGCAGGGCCACGGGCGCCCATCGTGAGCCAGCCCCCTCGGCCCTACCCCTCGACTGACTGCCCAGCATGCGAGCCAGGGGAGCCGTGTCGCACAGACCCTGGGCATGGGTGTCACGCCCAGGCAGCCCCCAGCAGGCATGGCATGGGCTGCTTGCCCAGCATGCGGCAGCGGTGGGGCACCCCAGCAAGGCCGCGGGCGCCCATCGCGAGCCAGCCCCCTTGTCCCTGCCCCTTGACGTAGTGCCCAGCGAGCGAGCCTGGGGAGCTGCATTGCATGGACCCTTGGCATGGGTGGCATGCCCAGGAAGCTCCCAGCAGGCACGGCATGGGCTGCTCGCCCAGTGTGCGGCAGCGGTGGGTGCGCCAGCCAGGCCACGGGCACCCATCGCGAGCCAGCCCTCACGTCCCTGTCCCTCGACGTAGTGCCCAGTGAGAGAGCCAGGGGGGCCGCGCCGCATGGACCCTGGGCACGGATGCCATGCCCAGGCAGCCCCCAGCAGGCACGGCATGGGCTGCTCGACCAGTGTGCGGCCGCGGTGGGCGCGCCAGCAAGGCCGCGGGCGCGCATTGCTAGCCAGCCCCCTCGTCCCTGCCCCTTGACTGACTGCCCAGTGTACGAGCCATGGGAGCCACGTCGCACGGACCCTGGGCATGGGTGATATGCCCAGGCAGCCCCCAGCAGGCACGGCATGGGCTGCTCGCCCAGCGTGCGGCCGCAGTGGGTGTGCCAGCAAGGCCGCGGGCACCCATCGCGAGCCAGCCCCCTCGTCCCTGCCCCACAACTGACTGCCCAGCTTACGAGCCAGGGGAGCCACGTTGTACGGACCATGGGCACGGGTGGCACGCCCAGGCAGCCCCCAGCGGGCACGGCATGGGCTGCTCACCCAGTGTGCGGCCGCAGTGGGCGCGCCAGCAAGGCCGTGGGCGCCCATCGCGAGCCAGCCCCCTCGTCCCTGCCCCTCAACTGACTACCTAGCTTACGAGCCAGGGGAGCCGCATCACACGGACCCTGTGCACGGGAGGCATGCCCCAGCAGCCCACAGCAGGCACGGCATGGGCCAAGTGCCCAGCGTGCGGTAGAGGTGGGCGAACCAGCCAGGCGACGGGCGCCCTTCGCGACCCAGTCCCCTCGTCCCTATCCCTCGACTAAGTGCCCAGCGAGCAAGCAAGGGGAGCCGCGTAACACGGACCCTGGGCATGGGAGGCATGCCCAGGCAGCCCCCAGCAGGTACAGCATGGGCGAAGTGCCCAGCGTGCGCAGCGGTGGGCGTGCCAGCCAGGCCACAGACGCCCACCGCGAGCCAGCCACCTTGTCCCTGTCCCTCGACTAAGTGCCCAGTGAGCGAGCCAGGGGAGACATGTTGCATGGATCCTGGGCACGGGAGGCATGCCCAGGAAGCCCCCAGAAAGCACAGCATGGGTAAAGTGCCCAGCGTGCGCAGCGGTGGGCGTGCTAGCGAGGCCAAAGGCGCTCATCGCGAGCCAGCCCCCTCGTCCCTGTCCCTCGACTAAGTGCCCAGCGAGCTAGCCAGGGCAGCTGTGTTGCATGGATCCTGGGCACGGGAGGCATGCCCAGGCAGCCCCCAGAAGGCATGGGCCAAGTTCCCAGCGTGTGGCAGCGGTGGGCACGCCAGCCAGGCCACAGGAGCCCATCGCGAGCCAGCCTCCTCGTCCCTGTCCCTCGACTAAGTGCCCAGCGAGTGAGCCAGGGGAGCCGCGTCGCACGGACCCTTGGCACAGAAGGCATGCCCCGGCAGCCCCCAGCAGGCACGGCATGGGCCAAGTGCCCAGTGTGCGGCAGCGGTGGGCGCGCAAGCCAGGCCACGGGCGCCCATTGCGCCAGCCCCCTCGTCCCTGTACCTCGACTAAGTGCCCAGTGAGCGAGCCAGGGGCGCCATGTTGCATGGATCCTTGGCATAGGAGGCATGCCCAGGCAGCCCCCAGCAGGTGCGGCACGGGCCAAGAGCCCAGCGTGCGGTAGAGGTGGGCGCGCGAGGCAGGGGAGCCGCGTCGCATGGACCATGTGCACGGGAGGCATGCCCCAGCAGCCCACAGCAGGCACGGCATGGGCCAAGTGCCCAGCATGCGGTAGAGGTGGGCGCGCCAGCCAGGCGACGGGCGCCCATCGCGAGCCAGCCCCCTTGTCCCTTGTCCCTCGACTAAGTGCCCAGCGAACGAGCCAGGGGAGCTGGGTCGCACAGACCCTGGGCATGGTAGGCATGCCCTGGCAGCTGCCAGCTGGCATGGCATGGGCCAAGTGCCCAGCGTGGGGCTGCGGTGGGCGCGCCAGCCAGGCCACAGGCACCCATCGCGAGCCAGACCCCTCGTCCCTGTCCCTCGACTAAGTGCCCAGTGAGTGAGCCAGGGGTGCCATGTTGCATGGATCCTGGGCATGGGAGGCATGCCCAGGCAGCCCCCAGCAGGCGCAGCATTGGCCAAGAGCCCAGCGTGTGGAAGAGGTGGGCGCACCAGCCAGGCGACGGGCGCCCTTCGCGAGCCAGCCCCCTCGCCCTGTCCCTCAACTAAGTGCCCAGCGAGGAAGCCAGGGGAACTGCATCACACGGACCCTGGGCATGGGAGGCATGCCCAGGAAGCTCCCAGCAGGGATGGCATGGGCAAAGTCCCCAGCATGCGCAGCGGTGGGCGGGCCATCCAGGCCACAGGCGCCCATCGCGAGCCAGCCACCTCATCCCTGTCCCTCGTTTAAGTGCCCAGCGAGCGAGCCAGGGGAGCCATGTCGCCCAGACCCTGGGCATGGG
Source organism: Moringa oleifera (assembly GCA_021397835.1). Classification (NCBI taxonomy): domain Eukaryota; kingdom Viridiplantae; phylum Streptophyta; class Magnoliopsida; order Brassicales; family Moringaceae; genus Moringa; species Moringa oleifera. The sequence continues at coordinate 25,203 of JAJFZO010000103.1, forward strand.
AGGCATTCCCCAGCAAACCCCAGCAGACACAGAATGGGCCAAGTGCCCAGCGTGCGGTTGAGGTGGGGGCGCCAGCCAGCCGACGGGCGACCTTCGCGAGCCGGCCCCCTCGTCCCTGTCCCTCAACTAAGTGCCCAGCGAGCAAGCCAGGGGAGCCTCGTCACACGGACCCTGGGCATAGTAGGCATGCCCAGGCAGCCCCCAGCAGGTACAGCATGGGCCAAGTGCCCAGCGTGAGCAGCGGTGGGGGCGTCAGCCAGGCAACAGGCGCCCATCGCGAGCCAGCCACCTTGTCCCTGTCCCTCGACTAAGTGCCCAGCGAGTGAGCCAGGGGAGCCATGTTGCATGGATCCTGGGACTGGAAGGCATGCCCAGGCAGCCCCCAGAAGGTACGGCATGGGCCAAGTGCCCAGCGTGTGGCAGCGGTGGGCGCGCCAGCCAGGCCACGGGCGCCCATCCCGTGCCAGCTGCCTCGTCCCTGTCCCTTGACTAAGTACCCAGTGAGCGAGCCATGGGAGCCACATCGCATGGACCCTGGGCTTGGGAGGCATTCCCAGGCAGCCCCCAGCAGGCACCGCATGGGCCAAGAGCCCAGCGTGCGGCAGCGATGGGCGCGCCAGCCAGGCAACAGGCGCCCATTGCGAGCCAGCCCCCTCCTCCCTGTCCCTCGACTAAGTGCCCAGTGAGTGAGCAAGGGGAGCCGTATCGCATGGACCCTTGGCACAGGAAGCATGCCCCAGAAGCCCCCAGCAGGCACAGCAGGGGCCAAGTGCCCAGAGTGCAGTAGAGGTGGGCGCGCCAGCCAGTCGACAGACGCCCATCGCGAGCCAGCCCCCACGTCCCTGTCCCTCAACGTAGTGCCCATTGAGCGAGCCAGCTGTGCCATGTTGCACGGAGCCTGGCCATGGGTGGCACGCCCAGGCAGCCCCCAGCAGGCACCGCATGGGCTGCTCACCCAGTGTGCTGCAGCGGTGGGCGTGCCAGCCAGGCCGCGGGCGCCCATCGCGACCCAGCCCCCATGTCCCTGTCCCTCGACGTAGTGCCCAGTGAGCGAGCCAGGGGGGCCGCGTCGTACAGACCATGGCCACGGGTGGCATGCCCAGGTAGCCCCCAGCAGGCATGATATGGGATGCTCACCCAGCGTGCAGCAGTGGTTGGCGTGCCAGCGAGGCCGCGGGCGCCCATCGCGAGCCAGCCCCCACATCCTTGTGCCTCAACGTAGTGCCCAGCGAGAGAACCAGGGGGGCCGTGTCACATGGACCCTAGGCATGGGTGGCATGCCCAGGCATCCTCCAGCAGGCATGGCATGGGATGCTCGCCCAGCGTGCGGCAGCGGCGGTCGCGCCAGCATGGCCGCGGGCGCCCATCACAGGCCGGCCCCAACGTCCCTGTCCCTCGAAGTAGTGCCCATTGAGCGAGTCAGCTGTGCCACGTTGCATGGAGCCTGGCCATGGGTGGCACGCCCAGGCAGCCCCCAGCAGGCACGGTATGGGCTGCTCGCCCAGCGTGCAGCAGCGGTGGGCGCGCCAGCCAGGCTGCGGGCGCCCATCGCGAGCCAGCCCCCACGTCCCTGTCCCTCGACTAAGTGCTCAGCGATCGAGCCAGGGGGGCAATGTCGCATGGACCCTGGGCATGGGTGGCACGCCCAGGCAGCGCCCAGCAGACACGGCATGGGCTTCTCGCCCAGCGTATGGCAGCGGTGGGCGCACAAAACAGGCCGTGGGCACCCATCGCAAGGCAGCCCCCACGTCCCAGTCCCTCGACGTAGTGCCCAGCGAGCGAGCCAGGGGGGCCGCGTCGCACAGATACTGGGCACGGGTGGCTTGCCCAGAAAGCCCACAGCAGGCACAGCATGGGCTGCTCGCCCAGCGTGCAGCAGCGGTGGGTGTGCCAGCCAGGCCACGGGCGCCCATCGTGAGCCAGCCCCCATGTCCCTGTCCCTTGACTTAGTGCACAGCGAGCAAGCCAAGGGAGCCGAGTCACATGGAAGGCATGCCCAGGCAGCCCCCAGCAGGCATGGCATGGGCCAAGTTCCCAGCGTGTTGCAGAGGTGGGCGCGCCAGGCAGGCCACAGGCGCCTATCGCGAGCAAGCCCCCTTGTCCCTGTCCCTCGACTAAGTGCCCAGCGAATGAGCCAGCGGAGCCGCGTCGCACAGTCCCTGGGCACGGGAGGCATGTCCAGGCAGCCCCCAGCAGGCACGGCATGGGCAAAGTGCCCAGCGTGCGGCAAAGGTGGGCGCGCCAGCGAGGCCACGGGCGCCCATCACGAGCAATCCCCCTCGTCCCTGTCCCTCGACTTAGTGCCCAGCGTGCGAGCCAGGGGAGCCGCGTCGCACAGACCATGGCCACGGGAGACATGCCCCGGCAGCCCCCAGCAGGCACGGCATGGGCCAAGTTCCCAGTGTGCGGTAGAGGTGGGCGCGCCAGCCAGGCCACGGGTGCCCATCGAGAGCCAGCTCCCTCGTCCCTGTCCCTCGACATAGTGCCCAGCGACCGAGCCAGGGGAGCCGCGTCACATGGACCCTGGGCACAGGAGGCATGCCCCGGAAGCCCCCAGTAGGCACGGCATGGGCCAAGTGCCAAGCGTGCGGCAGCGGTGGGCGCACCAGCCAGGCCACGGGCGCCCACCGCGAGCCAGCCCACTCGTCCCTGTCCCTCGACTAAGTGCCCAGCGAGTGAGCCAGGGGAGCCGTGTTGCACAGATCCTGTGCACCAGAGGCATGCCCAGGCAGGCCCCAGCAGGCACGGCATAGGTCAAGTGCCCAGTGTGCGGCAAAGGTGGGCGCGCCAGCGAGGCCACGGGCGCCCATCACGGGCCAGCCCCCTCGTCTCTGTCCCTTGACTTAGTGCCCAGCGTGCGAGCCAGGGGAGCCGCGTCGCACAGACCATGGCCACGGGAGACATGCCCAGGCAGTCCCCAGCAGGGACGGCATGGGCCAAGTGCCCAGTGTGCAGTAGAGGTGGGCGTGCCAGCCAGGCCACGGGCGCCCATCGCGAGCCAGCCCTCACGTCCCTGTCCCTCGACTAAGTGCTCAGTGAGCGAGCCAGATGGGCCACATCGCACGAACCCTGGGCATTGGAGGCACGCCCAGGAAGCCCCCTGCAGGCACAGCATGGGCCACTCACCCAGCGTACGGCAGCGGTGGGCGTGCCAACCAGGCAGCGGGCGCCCATCGCGAGCCAGCCCCCACGTCCCTTTCCCTCGACGAATTGCCCAGCGAGCGAGCCAGGGGGGCCGCGTCGCATGGACCCTGAGCATGGGTGGCAAGGCCAGGCAGCCCCCAGCAGGCACGGCATGGGCTGCTCGACCAGCGTGCGGCAGCGGTGGGCATTCCAGCCAGATCGCGGGCGCCCATCGCGAACCAGCCCCAACTTCCCTGTCCCTTGATGCAGTGCCCAGCGAGCGAGCCAGGGGGGGCCGCGTCGCATGGACCCTGGGCACAGGTGGCATTCCCAGGCAGCCCCCAGCAGGCATGGGATGGGCTGCTCGCCCAGCATGCGGCAGCGATGGGCGCGCCAGCCAGTCCACGGGCGCCCATCGTGAGCAAGCCCCACATTCCTGTCCCTCGACGTAGTGCCCAGTGACCGAGCCAGGGGGACCGTGTCGCACAGTCCCTGAGCACGGGTGGCACACCCCGGTCGCCCCTAGCAGCCACGGCATGGGCTGCTCGCCCAGCATGCAGCCGCGTTGGCCGCGCCAGCCAGGCTGCGGGCGCCCATCGCGAGCCAGCCCCCATGTCCCTGTCCCTCGACTAAGTACTCAGCAAGTGAGCCAAGCGGGCCACATCACACGGTCCCTGGGCACGGGAGGCATGCCCAGGCAGCTCCCTGCTGGCACGGCATGGGCCGCTCGCCCAGCGTACGGCAGCGGTGGGCGCGCCAGCCAGGCCGCGGGCGCCATTCGCGAGCCAGCCCCCACGTTCCTGTCCCTCGACGTAGTGCCCAGCGAGCGAGACATGTGGGCCATGTTGCAAAGACCATGGGCATGAGGGGCATGCCCAGGAAGCCCCCAGCAGGCACGGCATGGGCTGCTCGCCCAGTGTGCGGCAGCGGTGGGCGTGCCAGCCAGGCCGCGGGCGCCCATCGGCACCCAGCCCCCACATCCCTGTCCCTCGACATAGTGCCCAGCGAGCGAGCCAGCTGTGCCGCATCGCATGGAGCCTGGGCATGGGTGGCACGCTCAGGCAGCCCCCAGCAGGCACGGCATGGGCTACTCGCCCAGCGTGCGGCAGCAGTGGGCGCGCCAGCCAGGCCGCGGGCGCCCAATGTGAGCCAGCCCCCATGTCCCTGTCCCTCGACTAAGTGCCCAGCGAGCGAGCCAGGGGAAACGCGTCGCATGAACCCTGGGAACGGGTGACATGCCCAGGCAGCCCCCAGCAGGCACGGCATGGGCTGATCGCCCAGTGTGCTGCACCATTGGGAGCGCCAGCTAGGCCGCAGGAGCCCATCGCGAGCCAGCCCCCACGTTCCTGATCCTCGACTAAGTGCTCAGCGAGTGAGCCAGGGGGGCTGCGTCGTACGGAACCTGGGCATGGGTGGCATTCCCAGGCAGCCCCCAGCAGGCACGGGATGGGCTGCTCGCCCAGTATGCGGTAGCGATGGGTGCGCCAGCCAGGCCACGGGCGCCCATCGTGAGCAAGCCCCACATCCAAGTCCCTCGACGTAGTGCCCAGTGAGCGAGCCCGGGGGGCCGCGTCGCATGGACCCTGGGCATGGGTGGCAGACCCAGGCAGCCCCCAGCAGGCATGGCCTGGGCTGCTCGCCTAGCGTGCGGCAGCGGTGGGCGCGCCAGCCAGGCCATGGGAGCCCATCGCGAGCCAGCCCCCACGTCCCTGTCCCTCGACTAAGTGCCAAGCGAGCGAGTAAGGGGGGCCGTGTCGCACAGACCCTGGGCTCGGGTGGCATGGCCAGGCAGCCCCCAGCAGGCACGGCATGGGCTGCTTGCCCCGCGTGTGACAGCGGTTGGCGTGCCAGCCTGGCCGCGTGCACCCATCGCGAGCCAGCCCTCACATCCCTTTCCCTCGATGTAGTGCCCAGGGAGCGAGCCAGGGGGGCCGCGTCGCACGTACCCTGGGCACAGGTGGCACACCCAGGTAGCCCCCTGCAGGCACGGCATGGACTTCTCACAAAGCGTGTGGCAGCGGTGGGCGCACCAGCCAGGCCGCGGGAGCCCATTGCGAGCCAGCCCCCACGTCCCTGTCCCTCGACCTAATGCCCAGCGAGTGAGCCAGATGTGCCGCGTCGCACGGAGCCTGGGCACAGGTGGCACGCCCAGGCAGCCCCAAGCAGGCATGGCATGGGCTGTTCACCAAGCGTGCGGCAGCAGTGGGCGTGCCAGCCAGGCCGCGGGCGCCCATCGGCACCCAGCCCCCACATCCCTGTCCCTCGACGTAGTGCCCAGCGAGCGAGCCAGCTGTGCCGCATCGCACGGAGCCTGGGCATGGGTGGCACGCTCAGGCAGCCCCCAGCAGGCACGGCATGGGCTACTGGCCCAGCGTGCGGCAGCGGTGGGCGCGCCAGCCAGGCCACGGGCGCCCAACGTGAGCCAGCCCCCACGTCCCTGTCCCTCGACTTAGTGCCCAGCGAGCGAGCGAGGGGGAACGCATCGCACGAACCCTGGGAACGGGTGACATGCCCAGGCAGCCCCCAGCAGGCACAGCATGGGCTGCTCGCCCAGCGTGCTGCACCATTGGGCGCGCCAGCTAGGCTGCGGGCGCCCATCACGAGCCAGCCCCCACGTTCCTGATCCTCGACTAAGTGCTCAGCGAGCGAGCCAGGGGGGCTGCATCGTACGGACTCTGGGCACAGGTGGCATTCACAGGCAGCCCCCAGCAGGCACAGGATGGGCTGCTCGCCCAGTATGCGGTAGCGATGGGCGCGCCAGCCAGGCCATGGGCGCCCATCGTGAGCGAGCCCCCTCGTCCTTGTCCCTCGACGTATTTCCTACCATAGCGAGCCAGGGGGGCCATGTCGGATGGACCCTGGGCATGAGTGGCATGCCCACGAAGCCCCCAGCAGGCACGGCATGGGTTGCTCGCCCACCGTGTGGCAGCGGTGGGCGTGCCAGCCAGGCCGCGGACGCCCATCGCGAGCCAGCCCCCACGTCCCTGTCCCTCGACGTAGTGCCCAGCGAGTGAGCCAGGGGGGCCGCTTCACACGGACCCTGGGCACGGTTGCCATGCCCAGGCAGCCCCCAGCAGGCACGGCATGGGCTGCTCACCCAGCGTGCGGCAGCGTTGGGCGCGCCAGCAAGGCTGCAGGCTCCCACCGCGAGCCAGCCCCCACGTCCCTTTCCCTCGACGTAGTGCCCAGTGAGCAAGCCAGGGGGACCGCGTTGCACATACCCTGGGCATGGGTGGCCCCCAGTAGACACGGCATGGGCTGCTCGCCCAGTGTGCGGCAGTGGTGGGCGCACCAGCCAGGCCGCGGGCGCCCATTGCGAGCCAGCCCCAACGTCCCTGTCCCTCGACATAGTGCCCAGCGAGCGAGCCAGCTGTGCCACGTCGCACAGAGCCTTGGTATGGGTGGCACGCCCAGGGAGCCCCCAGCCGGCACGGCATGGGCTGCTCATCCAACGTGCGGCAGCGGTGGGCGCGACAGCCAGGCCGTGGACGCCCATCGCGAGCCAGCCCCCACGTCCCTGTCTCTCGACGTAGTGCCCAGCCAGCGAGCCAGCTGTGCTGCGTCGCACGGAGCCTGGGCACAAGTGGCATGCCCAGGCAGCCCCAAGCAGGCACGGCATGGGCTGCTCGCCCAGCATGCGGCAGCGTTGGCCGCGCCAGGCAGGCCGCGGGAGCCCATCGCGAGCCAGCCCCCACATCCCTGTCCCTCGACGTAGTGCCCAGTGACCGAGCATGGGGGGCCGCATCGCACAAAACCTGGGCACAGGTGGCACGCCTAGGCAGCCCCCAGCAGGCACGGCCTGGGCTGCTCGCCCAGTGTGCAGCAGCGGTGGGCGCGCCAGCCAGGCCGCTGGCGCCCATCGTGAGCTAGCCCCCTCGTCCTTGTCCCTCGACGTAGTTCCCAGCGAGTGAGCCAGGGGGGCCGCGTCGCATGGACCCTGGGCACGGGTTGCATGCCCAGGAAGCCCCCAGCAGGCACGGCATGGGCTGCTCGCCCACCGTGCGGCAGCGGTGGGCGTGCCAGCCAGGCCGCGGACGCCCATAGCGAGCCAGCCCCCACGTCCCTGCCCCTCGACGTAGTGCCCAGCGAGCGAGCCAGGGGGCTGCTTCGCATGGACCCTGGGCGTGGTTGCCATACCCAGGCAGCCCCAAGCAGGCACGGCATGGGCTGCTCGCCCAGCGTGCTGCAGCGTTGGCCGCGCCAGCCAGGCCGCGGGCGCCCATCGTGAGCCAGCCCCCATGTCCCTTTCCCTCGACGTAGTGCCCAGTGAGCGAACAAGGGGGGCCGCATTGCACTGACCCTGGGCACGGGTGGCCCCCAGCAGACACGGCATGGGCAGCTCGCCCAGTGTGCGGGATCGGTGGGCGCGCCAGCCAGGCCATGGGCGCCCATCGCGAGCCAGCCCCCACGTCCCTGTCCCTCGACTAAGTGCCCAGGCAGCCCCCAGCAGGCAAGGCATGGGCTGCTCGCCCAGCGTGCGGCAGCGGTGAGCGCGCCAGCCAGGCCGCGGGCGCCATCACCAGCCAGTTCCCACGTCCCTGTCCCTCGACTAAGTGCTCAGCGAGCGAGCCAGGGGGGCCGCGTTGCACTGACCCTTGGCACGGGTGGCATGCCCAGGCAGCCCCCTCCAGGCACGGCTAGGGCTGCTCTTCCAGTGTGCGGCAGCGCTGGGCGCGACAGCCAGGTCGTGGGAACCCATCGCGAGACAGCCCCGGCGTCACTGTCTCTCGACGTAGTGCCCAGCGAGCGAGCCAGCTGTGCCGCGTCGCACGGAGCCTGGGCACAAGTGGCACGCCCAGGCAGCCCCAAGCGGGCACGGCATGGGCTGCTCGCCCAGTGTGCGGCAGCGGTGGGCACGCCAGCCAGGCTGCGGGCGCCCAACGCTAGACAGCCCCCATGACCCTGTCCCTCCACAAGTGCCCAGGGAGCGAGCCAGGGGGGCCGCGTCGCACAGACCCTGGGCACAGGTGGCATGCCCAGGCCGCCCCCAGCAGGCACAGTATGGGCTGCTCGTCCAGCATGCGGCAGCGTTGGGCGAACCAGCCAGGCGGCGGGCGCCCATCACGAGCCAGCCCCCACATCCCTGTCCCTCGACATAGTTTCCAGTGACCGAGCCAGGGGGGGGATGTTGCACGGACCCTGGGCACGGGTTGCACACCCAGGCAGCCCCCAGTAGGCACGGCATGGGCTGCTCGCCCTTCGTGCGGCAGCGGTGGGCGCGCCAACCACTCCGTGGGCGCCCATCGCGAGCCAGCCCCCACGTCCCTGTCCCTCGACTAAGTGCCCAGCGAACGAGCCAGGGCGGCCACGTCGCACAGAACCTGGGCATGGGTGGCACGCCTAGGAAGCCCCCAGCAGGCACGCCCTGGGCTGCTCGCCCAGTGTGCGGCAGCGGTGGGCGCGCCAGCCAGGCCACCGGCGCCCATCGCGAGCCAGCCCCCTCGTCCTTGTCCCTTGACGTAGTTCCCAGCGAGCGAGCCAGGGGGGCCGCGTCGGATGGACCCTGGGCATGAGTGGCATGCCCACGAAGCCCCCAGCAGGCACGGCATGGGCTTCTCGCCCACCGAGTGGCAGCGGTGGGCGTGCCAGCCAGGCCGCGGACGCCCATCGCGAGCCAGCCCCCACGTCCCTGTCCCTCGACATAGTGCCCAGCGAGTGAGCCAGGGGGCCGCTTCACACGGACCCTGGGCACGGTTGCCATGCCCAGGCAGCCCCCAGCAGGCACGGCATGGGCTGCTTGCCCAGCTTGCGGCAGCGTTGGGCGCGCCAGCAAGGCTGCAGGCTCCCATTGCGAGACAGCCCCAACGTCCCTTTCCCTCGACGTAGTGCCCAGTGAGCGAGCCAGGGGGGCCCCATCGCATGGACCCTGGGCATGGGTGGCCCCCAGCAGACACGGCATGGGCAGCTCGCCCAGTGTACGGCAGCGGTGGGCGCGCCAGCCAGGCCGTGGGCGCCCATCGCGAGCCAGCCCCTGTCCCTCGACTAAGTGCTCAGCGAGCGAGCCAGGGGGGCCGTGTCGCACAGACCCTGGGCACGGGTGGCACGCCTAGGCAGCCCCCAGCAGGCACGGCATGGGCTGCTCGCCCACCGTGCGGCAGCGGTGGGCACGAGAGAATGGCCGCGGGTGCCCATGGCGAGCCAGCCCCCATGTCCCTGTCCCTCGACTAAGTGCCCAGTGAGCGAGCCAGGGGGGCCGCGTCGCACGGACCCTGAACATGGATGGCATGGCCAGGCAGCCCCCTGCAGGCACGGCATGGGCTGCTCTTCCAGCGTGCGGCAGCGGTGGACGCGCCAGCCAGGCCGCCGGTGCCCAGGGCGAGCCAGCCCTCTCGTCCTTGTCCCTCGATGTAGTGCCCAGCGAGCGAGCCAATCGAGCCGCGTCACACAGACCCTTGTCACGGGTTGCATGCCCAGGAAGCCCCCAGCCGGCATGGCATGGGCTACTCGCCCAGTGTGCGGCAGCGGTGGGCGTGCCAGCCAGGCCGCGGATGCCCATCGCGAGCCAGCCCTCACTTCCCTGTCCCTCGACGTAGTGCCCAGCGAGTAAGCCAGGGGGGCCGCGTCGCACAGACCCTGGGCACTGGTGGCACGCCCAGGTAGCCCCCAGCAGGCACGGCATATGCTGCTCGCCCACCGTGCGGCAGCGGCGGGCGCACTAGCCAGTCCATGTGCGCCCATCGCGAGCCAGCCCCCACGTCCCTGTCTCTCGACTAAGTGCCCAGCGAGCGAGCCAGGGGGGCCGCGTCGCACAGACCCTGGGCATGGGTGGCACGCCTAGGCAGCCCCCAGCAGGCACGGCAAGGGCTGCTCGCCCACCATGCGGCAGCGGTGGGCGCAAGAGAATGGCCGCGGGCGCCCATGGCGAGCCAGCCCCCACGTCCCTGTCCCTCGACTAAGTGCCCAGTGAGCGACCCAGGGGGGCCGCGTCGCACGGACCCTGAACACGGGTGGTATGGCCAGGCAGCCCCCTGCAGCCACGGCATGGGCTGCTCTTCCAGCGTGCGGCAGCGGTGGACGCGCCAGCCTGGCCGCCAGTGCCCATCGCGAGCCAGCCCTCTCGTCCTTGTCCCTCGACGTAGTGCCCAGCGAGCGAGCCAATCGGGCCGCGTCACATGGACCCTAGTCACGGGTTGCATGCCCAGGAAGCCCCCAGCAGGCACGGCATGGACTGCTCGCCCAGCGTGCGGCAGCGGTGGGCTGCTCGCCCAGCGTGCGGCAGCGGTCGGCATGCCAGCCAGGCCGCGGGTGCCCATCGCGAGCCAGCCCTCACGTCCCTGTCCCTCGACGTAGTGCCCAGCGAGTGAGCCAGGGAGGCCGCGTCGCACGGACCTTGGGCACGGTTGCCATGGCCAGGCAGCCCCCAGCAGGCACGGCATGGGCTGCTCGCCCAGCGTGCGGCAGAGTTGGGCGCGCCGGCCAGGCCGCAGGCGCCCATCGCGAGCCAGCCCCCACGTCCCTTTCCCTCAACGTAGTGCCCAGTGAGTGAGCCAGGGGGGCCGTGTCGCACGGAGCCTGGGCACGGGTGGCCTCCAGCAGATGCGGCATGGGCTGCTTGCCCACAGTGCGGCAGTGGTGGGCGTGCCCGCTAGGCCGTGGGCGCCCATCGCGAGCCAGCTCCCACGTCCCTGTCCCTCGACTAAGTGCCCAGCGAGCGGGCCAGTGTAGCCATGTCGCACGGTCCCTGGGCACGGGTGGCACGCCCAGGCAGCCCCCAGCAGGCACGGCATGGGCTGCTCGCCCACCGTGCGGCAGCGGTGGGCGTGACAAAATGGCCGCGGGCGCCTATCGCGAGCCAGCCCTCACGTCCTTGTCCCTCGACTAAGTGCCCAGTGAGCGAGCCAGGGGGGCCACGTCGCATGGACCCTGCACACGGGTGGCATGGCCAGGCAGCCCCTGCAGGCACAGCATGGGCTGCTCTTCCAGCATGCAGCAGCGGTTGGCGCGCCAGGCAGGCCACAGGCGCCCATCGTGAGCCAGCCCCCTCGTCCCTGTCCCTCGACTAAGTGCCCAGCGAGCAAGCCAGGGGAGCCACGTCGCATGGACCCTGGGCATGGGAGGCATGCCCCAGCCATCCCCAGCAGGCATGGCATCGGCAAAGTGTCCTGCCTGCGGTAGAGGTGGGCGCGCGAGCGAGGCCACAGGCGCCCATCACGAGCAAGCCCCCTCGTCCCTGTCCCTCAACTAAGTGCCCACGAACGAGCCTGGGGGGCCGTGTTGCAATGTCCCTGGGCACGGGTGGCATGCCCTGGCAGCCCCAAGCAGGCACAGCATGGGCCAAGTGCCCAGCATGCGGCAGTGGTGGGCGCGCTAGCCAGGCAACAGGCTCCCATCGCGAGCCAGCCCCCTCGTCCCTCTCCCTCGACTAAGTGCCCAGTGAGCGAGCCAGGGAGCGATGTTGCATGGACCCTGGGAACGGGAGGCATGCCCCAGCAGCCCCCAGCAGGCACGGCATGGGCTAATTGCCCAGTGTGCAGCAGCAGTGGGCGCGCCAGGCAGGCCACAGGCGCCCATCGTGAGCCAGCCCCCTCGTCCCTGTCCCTCTACTAAGTGCCCAGTGAGCAAGCCAGGGGAGCCACGTCGCATGGACCCTGGGCATGGGAGGCATGCCCTAGCAGCCCCCAGCTGGCATGGCATCGGCCAAGTGTCCTGCCTGAGGTAGAGGTGGGCGCGCGAGCGAGGCCACAGGCGCCCATCACGAGCCAGCCCCCTTGTCCCTGTCCCTCAACTAAGTGCCCAGCGAGCGAGCCTGGGGGGCCGTGTTGCATGGACCCTAGGCACGGGAGGCATGCCCTGGCAGTCCCCAGCAGGCACAGCATGGGCCATGTGCCCAGCGTGCGGCATTGGTGGGTGCGCAGGCCAGGCAAAAGGCGGCCATCGCGAGCCAGCCCCCTCGTCCCTGTCCCTCGACTAAGTGCCCAGTGAGCGAGCCAGGGAACGACGTCGCATGTACCCTGGGAACAGGAGGCATGCCCCGGCAGCCCCCAGTAGGCACGGCATGGGCTAAGTGCCCGGCGTGCGGCAGCGGTGGGCGCGCCAGGCAGGCCACAGGCGCCCATCGTGAGCCAGTCCCCTCGTCCCTGTCCCTCGACTAAGTGCCCAGCGAGCCAGCCAGGGGAGCCACGTCGCATGGACCCTGGGCACGGGAGGCATGCCCCAGCAGCCCCCAGCAGGCATGGCATCGGCAAAGTGTCCTGCCTGCGGTAGTGGTGGGCGCATGAGCGAGGCCACAGGCGCCCATCATGAGCCAGCCCCCTCGTCCCTGTCCCTCAACTAAGTGCCCAGCGAGCGAGCCTGGGGGGCGGTGTCGCAAGGACCTTGGGCACGGGAGGCATGCCCTGGCAGCCCCCAGCAGGCACAGCATGGGCCAAGTGCCCAGCGTGCGGCAGTGGTGGGCGCGCCAGCCAGGCAACAGGCGCCCATCGTGAGCCAGCCCCCTCGTCCCTGTCCCTCGACTTAGTGCCCAGTGAGCGAGCCAGGGGAGCTGCATCGTACGGACCCTGGGCATGGGAGGCATGCCCTGGCAGCCCCCAGCAGGCATGGCATGGGCCAAGTACCCAGTGTGCAGCAGCGGTGGGCTTGCCAGCGAGGCCACAGGCGCCCATCGCGAGCCAGCCCCCTCGTCCCTGTCCCTCGACTAAGTGCCCAGCGAGCGAGCCAAGGGAGCTGCATCGCATGGACCCTTGGCACAGGAGGCATGCCCAGGCAGCCCCCAGCAGGCACGGCATGGGCCAAGTTCCCAGCGTGCGGCAGTGGTGGTCGCGCCAGCCAGGCAACAGGTGCCCATCACGAGGCAGCCCCCTCGTCCCTGTCCCTCAACATAGTGCCCAGCGAGCGAGCCATGGGAGCCGCGTCGCATGGAATCTGGGCATGGTAGGCATGCCCAGGAGGCCCCCAGCAGGTATGGCTTGGGCAATGTTCCCAGCGTGCGGCAGAGGAGGGCGCGCCAGCGAGGCCATAGGCGCCCATCGCGAGCCAGCCCGCTCGTCGCTGTCCCTCGACTAAGTGCCCAGCGAGCGAGCCAAGGGAGCTGCATCGCATGGACCCTTGGCACAGGAGGCATGCCCAGGCAGCCCCCAGCAGGCACGGCATGGGCCAAGTTCCCAGCGTGCGGCAGTGGTGGGTGCGCCAGCCAGGCAACAGGCGCCCATCACGAGGCAGCCCCCTCGTCCCTGTCCCTCAACATAGTGCCCAGCGAGCGAGCCATGGGAGCCGCGTCGCATGGAATCTGGGCATGGTAGGCATGCCCAGGAGGCCTCCAGCAGGTATGGCTTGGGCAATGTTCCCAGCGTGCGGCAGAGGAGGGCGCGCCAGCGAGGCCATAGGCGCCCATCGCGAGCCAGCCCCCTCGTCGCTGTCCCTCGACTATGTGCCCAGTGAGCGAGCCAGGGAGCCACGTCACATGTACCATGGGCATGGGAGGCATCCCCCGGAAGCCCCCAGCAGGCATGGCATGGGCCAAGTGCCCAGCGTGCGGCAGCGGTGGGCGCGCCAGCCAGGCCACAGGCGCCCATCGTGAGTCAGCTCCCTCGTCCCTTTCCCTCAACTAAGTGCCCAGCGACCAAGCCTGGGGAGCCATGTCACATGGACCCTGGGCATGGGAGGCATGCCCCAGCAGCCCCCAGCAGGCATGGCATGGGCCAAGTGCCCAGCGTGCGGCAGCGGTGGGCGCACCAGCCAGGCCACAGGCGCCCATCGTGAGCCAACTCCATCGTCCCTGTCCCTCGACTAAGTGCCCAGCGAGTGAGCCAGGGGAGCTGAGTTGCAGGGACCTGCAGGACAGGAGGCATGCCCCGGCAGCCCCCAGCAGGCATGGCATGGGCCAAGTGCCCTGCGTGCGGTAGAGGTGGGCGCGCCAGCGAGGCCACAGGCGCCCATCACGAGCCAGCCTCCTCGTCCCTGTCCCTCGACTAAGTGCCCAGCGAGCAAGCCAGGGGAGCCGCATCGCACGGACCCTGGGCACTGGATGCATCACCAAGAAGCGCCCAGAAGGCACGGCATGGGCCAAGTCCCAATGTGCAGCAGCTGTTGGCGCGCCAGCCAGTCCACAAGCGCCCATCAAGAGCCAGCCTCCTATTCCCTGTCCCTCGACTAAGTGCCCAGTGAGCTAGGCAGGGGAGCTGCGTCGCACGGACCCTGGGCATGGGATGCATGCCGTGGCAGCCCCCAGCAGGCATGGCATGGGCCAATTACCCAGCGTGCGGAAGCGGTGGGCGCGCCAGCGAGGCCACAGGCGCCCATCGCGAGCCAGCCCTCTCGTCCATGTCCCTCGACTAAGTGCCCAGCGAGTGGGCCAGGGAAGCCGTGTCTCATGGACTCTGGGCACAGGAGGCATGCCCTTGCAGCCCCCAGCAGGCACAGCATAGACCAAGTGCCCAGCGTGCGGCAGCGGTGGGCGCGCTAGCGAGGCCACAGGCCCCCATCGCGAGCCAGCCCCCTCGTCCCTGTCCCTCGACTAAGTGCCCAGCGAGCGAGCTAGGGGTGCCGCATCGCACGGAATCTGGGCATGGGAGGCATGCCCAGGCAGCTCCCAGCAGGCACAGCATGGTCCAAGTGCCCAGCGTTAGGCAGAGGAGGGTGCGCTAGGGAGGCCACAGGCGCCCATCGGGAGCCAGCCCCCTCGTCCCGGTCCCTCGACTTAGTGCCCAGCGAGCGAGCAAGGGGAGCCGTGTCACAAGCACCCTGGGCATGGGAGGCATACCCAGGCAGCCCCCAGCATGCACGGCATGGGCCAAGTGCCCAGCATGCGGCAGCGGTAGGCGCGCCAGCCAGGCCACAGGCGCCCATGGCGAGCCAGCTCCCCCGTCCATGTCCCTCGCCTAAGTGCCCAGCGACCGAGGCAGGGGAGCCATGCCACATGGACCCTGGGCACGGGAGGCATGCCCCGGCAGCTCCCAGCAGGCATGGCATGGGCCAAGTGCCCAGCGTGCGGTAGCGGTTGGCGCGCCAGGCAGGCCACAGGCGCCCATCGTGAGCCAGCTCCCTCGTCCTTGTCCCTCGACTAAGTGCCCAGCGACCGGACCAGGGGACCCACATCGCATGGACCCTGGGCACGGGAGGCATGCCGCGGCAGCCCCAAGCAGGCACGGCATGGGCCAAGTGCCCAGCGTGTGGCAGCGGTGGGGCGCAAGCCAGGCCGCATGCGCCCATCGTGAGCCGGCTCCCTCGTCCCTGTCCCTCGACTAACTGCCCAGCGAGCAAGCCAGGGGAGCCACGTAGCATGGACCCTGGGCACGGGAGGCATGCCCCAGCAGCCCCCAGCAGGCATGGCATGGGCCAAGTGCCCTGCGTGCGGTAGAGGTGGGCGCGCCAGCGAGGCCACAGGCGCCCATCACGAGCCAGCCTCCTCGTCCCTGTCCCTCGACTAAGTGCCCAGCGAGCAAGCCAGGGGAGCCGCATCGCACGGACCCTGGGCACTGGATGCATCACCAGGAAGCGCCCAGAAGGCACAGCATGGGCCAAGTCCCAATGTGCAGCAGCTGTTGGCGCGCCAGCCAGTCCACAAGCGCCCATCGAGAGCCAGCCTCCTATTCCCTGTCCCTCGACTAAGTGCCCAGTGAGCTAGGCAGGGGAGCTGCGTCGCATGGACCCTGGGCATGGGATGCATGCCGTGGCAGCCCCCAGCAGGCATGGCATGGGCCAATTACCCAGCGTGCGGAAGCGGTGGGCGCGCCAGCGAGGCCACAGGCGCCCATCGCGAGCCAGCCCCCTCGTCCATGTCCCTCGACTAAGTGCCCAGCGAGTGGGCCAGGGAAGCCGTGTCTCATGGACTCTGGGCACAGGAGGCATGCCCTTGCAGCCCCCAGCAGGCACAGTGTAGACCAAGTGCCCAGCGTGCGGCAGCGGTGGGTGCGCTTGCGAGGCCACAGGCCCCCATCGCGAGCCAGCCCCCTCGTCCCTGTCCCTCGACTAAGTGCCCAGCGAGCAAGCTAGGGGTGCCGCATCACACGGAATCTGGGCATGGGAGGCATGCCCAGGCAGCTCCCAGCAGGCACAGCATGGTCCAAGTGCCCAGCGTTAGGCAGAGGAGGGTGCGCTAGGGAGGCCACAGGCGCCCATCGGGAGCCAGCCCCCTCGTCCCGGTCCCTCGACTAAGTGCCCAGCGAGTGAGCAAGGGGAGCCGTGTCACAAGCACCCTGGGCATGGGAGGCATACCCAGGCAGCCCCCAGCATGCACGGCATGGGCCAAGTGCCCAGCATGCGGCAGCGGTAGGCGCGCCAGCCAGGCCACAGGCGCCCATGGCGAGCCAGCTCCCCCGTCCATGTCCCTCGCCTAAGTGCCCAGCGACCGAGGCAGGGGAGCCATGTCACATGGACCCTGGGCACGGGAGGCATGCCCCGGCAGCTCCCAGCAGGCATGGCATGGGCCAAGTGCCCAGCGTGCGGTAGCGGTTGGCGCGCCAGGCAGGCCACAGGCGCCCATCGTGAGCCAGCTCCCTCGTCCTTGTCCCTCGACTAAGTGCCCAGCGACCGGACCAGGGGACCCACATTGCATGGACCCTGGGCACGGGAGGCATGCCGCGGCAGCCCCAAGCAGGCACGGCATGGGCCAAGTGCCCAGCGTGTGGCAGCGGTGGGGCGCAAGCCAGGCCGCATGCGCCCATCGTGAGCCGGCTCCCTCATCCCTGTCCCTCGACTAACTGCCCAGCGAGCAAGCCAGGGGAGCCACGTAGCATGGACCCTGGGCACGGGAGGCATGCCCCAGCAGCCCCCAGCAGGCATGGCATCGGCCAAGTGCCCTGCATAGGGTAGAGGTGGGCGCGCCAGCGAGGCCACAGGCGCCCATCACGAGCCAGCCCCCTCGTCCCTGTCCCTCGACTAAGTGCCCAGCGAGCGAGCCTGGAGGGCCGCGTCGCATGGGCCCTGGGCACAGGAGGCATGCCCTGGCAGCCCCCAGCAAGCACAGCATGGGCCAAGTGCCCAGCGTGAGGCAGTGGTGGGCGTGCCAGCCAGGCAACAGGCGCCCATTGCGAGCCAGACCCCTCATCCCTGTCCCTCGACTAAGTGCCCAGTGAGCGAGCCAGGGGAGCCGCGTCGTATGGACCCTGGGCTTGGGATGCATGCCCTGGCAGTCCCCTGCAGGCGTGGCATGGGCCAAGTACCCAGCGTACGGCAGCGGTGGGCGCGCCAGCGAGGCCACAGGCGCCCATCGCGAGCCAGCCCCCTCGTCCCTGTCCCTCGACTAAGTGCCAAGCGAGCGAGCAATGGGAGCCGCGTCGCACGGACCCTGGGCACGGGAGGCACGCCCAGGCAACCCCCAGCAGGTACGGCATGGGTCAAGTGCCCAGCATGCGGCAGCGGTGGGCGCGCCAGCCAGGCCACAGGCGCCCATCGCGAGCCAGCTCCCTCGTCCCTGTCCCTCAACTTAGTGCCAAGCGACCGAGCCTGGGAAACCACGTCCCATGGACCCTGGACATGAGAGGCATGCCCCAGCAGCCCCCAGCAGGCATGGCATGGGCCATGTACCCAGCGTGCTGCAGCATTGGGCGCGCCAGCCAGGCCACAGCCGCCCATCGTGAGCCAGCTCCCTCGTCCCTGTCCCTCGACAAAGTTCCCAGCGAGCGAGCCAGGCGAGCCGAGTCGCATGGACATGGGGCATGGGAGGCATGCCCCGGCAGCCCCCAGCAGGCATGGCATGGGCCAAGTGCCCTGCGTGCGGTAGAGGTGGGCGCGCCAGCGAGGCCACAGGCGCCCATCACGAGCCAGCCCCCTCGTCCCTATCCCTCGACTAAGTGCCCAGCGAGCGAGCCAGCGGAGCCACGTTGCATGGACCCTGGGCACAGGATGCATCACCAGGAAGCCCCCAGCAGGCATGGCATGGGCCAAGTTCCAATGGGAGGCAGCGGTTGGGGCGCCAGCCAGTCCACAAGTGCCCATCGCGAGCCAGCCTCCTCTTCCCTGTCCCTCGACTAAGTGCCCAGCGAGCGAGCCTGGGGGGCCACGTCGCATGGATCCTGGGCACGGGAGGCATGCCCTGGCTGCCCCCAGCAGGCATAGCATGGGCCAAGTGCCCAGCGTGCAGCA
Organism: Moringa oleifera; assembly: GCA_021397835.1. Lineage (NCBI taxonomy): Eukaryota > Viridiplantae > Streptophyta > Magnoliopsida > Brassicales > Moringaceae > Moringa > Moringa oleifera. Next base: position 43,347 of record JAJFZO010000103.1, read on the forward strand.
GTTGTGGGCGCACCAGCCAGGCAACAGGCGGCCATCGCGAAACAGCCCCCTCGCCCCTGTCCCTCGACTAAGTGCCCAGTGAGCGAGCCAGGGAGCCACGTCGCATGTACCCTGGGCACGGGAGGCATGCCCCGGCAGCCCCCAGCAGGCACGGCATAGGGCAAGTGCCCAGCGTTAGGCAGAGGAGGGTGCGCCAGCGAGGCGACAGGCGCCCATCGCAAGCCAACCCCCTCATCCCGGTCCCTCGACTAAGTGCCCAGTGAGCGAGCAAGGGGAGCCACGTCGCAGGCACCCTGGGCATGCGAGGCATTCCCTGGAAGCCCCAAGCTGGCACGGCATGGGCCAAGTACCCAGCATGCGGAAGCGGTGGGTGCGCCAGCGAGGCCACAGGCGCCCATCACGAGCCAGCCCCCTCGTCCCTGTCCCTCGACTAAGTGCCCAGCGAGTGAGCCAGGCGAGCCGGGTCGCATGGACTCTGGGCACAGGAGGCATGCCCTTGCAGCTCCCAGCAGGCACAGCATGGGTCAAGTGCCTAGCGTGCGGCAGCGGTGGGCGTGCCAGCGATTCCACAGGCGCCCTTCCCGAGCCAGCCCCTCGTCCCTGTCCCTCAACTAAGTGCCAAGCGAGCGAGCCAGGGGTGCCGTATCACACGGAATCTGGGCACGGGAGGCATGCCCAGGCAGCTCCCAGCAGGCATGGCATGGGCCAAGTGCCCAGCATTAGGCAGAGGAGGGTGCGCCAGCGAGGCCACTGGCGCCCATCGCGAGCCAGCCCCCTCGTCCCGGTCCCTCGACTAAGTGCCCAGCGAGCGAGCAAGGGGAGCCATGTCGCACGCACCCTGGGCATGGGAGGCAGGCCCAGGCAGCCCCCAGCAGGCATGGCATGGGCCAAGTGCCCAGCATGCGGCAGCAGTGGGCGCGCCAGCCAGGCCACAGGCGCCCATGGCGAGCCAGCTCCCCCGTCCCTGTCCCTCGACTAAGTGCCCAGCGACCGAGGCAGGGGAGCCACGTCGCATGGACACTGGGCACGGAAGGCATGCCCCGGCAGCCCCCGGCAGGCATGGCATGGGCCATGTGCCCAGTGTGCAGCAGCGGTGGGAGCGTCAGGCAGGCCACAGGCGCCAATCATGAGTCAGCTCCCTCGTCCCTGTCCCTCGACTAAGTGCCCAGCGACTGAGCCAGGGGAGCCACGTCGCTTGGACCCTGGGCACGGGAGGCATTCCCTGGCAGCCCCAAGCAGGCATGGCATGGGCCAAGTGCCCAGTGTGCGGCAGCGGTGGGCGCGCCAGCCAGCCCACAGGCGCCCATCGTGAGCCAGCCCCCTCGTCCCTGTCCCTCGACTAAGTGCCCAGCGAGCGAGCCAGGGGAGCCGCGTCGCACGGAATCTGGGCATGGGAGGCATGCCCAGGCAGCTCCCAGCAGGCACGGCATGGGCCAAGTGCCCAGCATTAGGCAGAGGAGGGTGCGCCAGCGAGGCCACAGGCGCCCATTGCGAGCCAGCCACCTTGTCCCGGTCCCTCGACTAAGTGCCCAGCGAGCGAGCAAGGGGAGCCGCGTCGCACGCACCCTGGGCATGGAAGGCATGCCCAGGCAGCCCCCAGCAGGCACGGCATGGGCCAAGTGCCCAGCGTGTGGCAGCGGTGGGAGCGTCAGGCAGGCCACAGGCGCCTATCGTGAGCCAGCTCCCCCGTCCCGGTCCCTCGACTAAGTGCCCAGCGACCGAGCCAGGGAAGCCGCGTCACACGCACACTGGGCATGGGAGGCATGCCCAGGCAGCCCCCAGAAGGCACGGCATGGGCCAAGTGCCCAGCGTGCGGCAGCGGTGGGCGCGCCAGCCTGGCCACAGGTGCCCATCGTGAGCCAGCTCCCCCGTCCCTGTCCCTCGACTAAGTGCCCAGTGACCGAGGCAGGGGAGCCACATCGCATGGACCCCGGGCACGGAAGGCATGCCCCGGCAGCCCCCAGCAGGCACGGCATGGACCAAGTGCTCAGCGTGCGGCAGCGGTGGGAGCGTCAGGCAGGCCACAGGCGCCCATCGCGAGCCAGCCCGCTCGTCCCTGCCCCTCGACTGACTGCCCAGTGTGTGAGCCAGGGGTGCCATGTCACACGGACCCTGGGCATGGGTGGCACGCCCAGGCAGCCCCCAGCAGGCACGGCATGGGCTGCTCGCCCAGTGTGCGACAGCGGTGGGCGCGCCAGCCAGGCCACGGGCGCCCATCGTGAGCCAGCCCCCTCGTCTCTGCCCCTCGACTGAATGCCCGGCATGCGAGCCAGGGGTGCCACAGCAGTTGCCAGCCTTGCCAGGGGCGTCCCACGCGAGCCAGCCGCGAGCACGCTGTGAGGCTCAGCACATGCTGTGGGCGTTGATTTCATGGGCAAGCTGGCCTTGGCCGTGGCCCCTGGCTCTGGTGGACCCTGAGGGCTGCCATGGGGTGGCTGGAGGTGGTCTGGACAGGGCAGCCAGCATGCACCATGGGCCAGGCAGAGGCACAGCTGCCCCAGCCTGCTGGGCGCAATGCCCAGTTGCGAAATTGTTGTGAATTGACCATTTTTCATCATGGAATTGGTCCCAAAATGACTCAAATAATTCGTGTAATTCATGAGGAGTCTGCCCCTGAAGTTTGGGATCATTTCGACTCACGGGCTATTTTTGATGATTTTTTCAATTTTTGGCTGTAGAAAATTCATTAAAAAAAATTTAGTGCCCAGAAAATTCTGAAATTTTTTCTGGTGGTAGATATGATTATTCTCCATTTATGTACAAAATTTCAGCTCAAAATTCCTAGTAAATAATTTTTTAGACCCATTATGACGGCTCAGACATATTGATGTTTCCTCCTGCCGGGAGTGCAATTTCATTTAAGACTCTTTAGGGCGGCTTGCTGCCTTGCCCATCCAGCCGGTGATGCGTGGCTGTGGCGGCCACCACCGCCGGCAGGCAGGTGGCCGGCGACGTCAGCCGAAGAGTGTGAGACGCCGGATCAGTAGCCAACGGAGTGGGGAAAACGTGGGAAATGAAATCCGCAAAATTATGGGCAACGAAATGAGAAAAATCGTGGGATAATGAGCTGGGATGTGGCTACACAAGCTCGACGGTGTGGGTGGCGAAGCTATTGATGATGCATGCCACGCGAGGGCCAAATCACTGGGGGGATTTCGAGCATGTGGAGTGCTTCGTCGCAGGACCTCGAGGCGGCGGACGTTGGGTTGGATCCCGACGCTCAGGCTTGCCTAGGCGGACTCGTTGCGCAGCGCGATTGGCGAAATGATCGTCGGCCGTTAGCAACGAGCGAGCCATACAGCCAGCCTGGGCAAGGCGTCATCGGTGGGAAAAACATAGGCCACGAAACAAGAGAAATTGTGGGATAATGAGCTGGGATGTGACTAGACAAACTCGACGGTGTGGGCGGCAAAGCTAACGATGATGCATGCTACACGAGAGCCAAATCACTAGGGGGATTTTGAGCATGCGGAGTGCTTCGTCGTAGGCCCTCGAGACGACAGACGTGGGGTTGGATCTCGACGCTCAGGCTTGCCTAGAAGCGAACTTGTTGCGCAGCGCGATCGACGACACGATCGTTGGTCGTTAACAACGAGCGAGCCACACGGCCAGCCTGGGTACGTTGTGACACCCCTGCTGCCAAGGCCTCATCGGTGGTCCCTTGCCATTGAAGAATCATCCCTTGCTATTGAAACAATTTCGCGCTTAGCGGCTTGGGTGCGGCAGCACACGATGACCTGCATGATCGATGGGCCTTTTGCTCGTCAGCTTGCAGCTCGTTTGGTGCTGTTGCTGCCCATTTGTACGTGCGGCGTGTGAGTGGTGATCTAGTCGTGCACGTTGGCAGGCTCCATGCTCTCGCATCGAACTGTCGACTAGCACGTCGCTTCAAGCTCGACCCCGAGCCATACGTTGGCGTTTCGTGGGTGACATCGGGACCCTATGTCGCGTGCCTTCACAAATGGAATTTGATGATTCAAGTCGGTTGTCTTTGCACCATGTCTCTCGTGGGCATCGGTGGAAACCTAAGCTGGGCCTCGTGCTCCAAGCATGGCTTGCTTTGGCATGCGGCCGCTTTGGCACACGAGAGATTGGTTGTCCCCTCGGGTGCAAAAAGTATTGCGACAGGAGTGGCCTCGGCCTCTGCCTGTCCAAGCGAAAGCATTTGTCCCATGTCCCATCGATTTTGAACGATGACTGCGACAGCTTTGGCCTTAGCGAGCCTTGCGGCACGCTTCGGTCTTAGTTGGCGCGACGTCTCGAAGGATGCTACCTGGTTGATCCTGCCAGTAGTCATATGCTTGTCTCAAAGATTAAGCCATGCATGTGTAAGTATGAACTAATTCAGACTGTGAAACTACGAATGACTCATTAAATCAGTTATAGTTTGTTTGATGGTACCTACTACTCGGATAACCGTAGTAATTCTAGAGCTAATACGTGCAACAAACCCCGACTTCTGAAAGGGGCGCATTTATTAGATAAAAGGTCGACGCGGGCTTCGCCCGTTGCTCTAATGATTCATGATAACTCGACAGATCGTAAGGCCATCATGCCGGCGACGCATCATTCAAATTTCTACCCTATCAACTTTCGATGGTAGGAGAGTTGCCTACTATGGTGGTGACGGGTGACGGAGAATTAGGGTTCCATTTCGAAGAGAGAGCCTGAGAAACGGCTACCACATCCAAGGAAGGCAACAGGCGCGCAAATTACCCAATCCTAACACGGGGAGGTAGTGACAATAAATAACAATACCAAGCTCTTCGAGTCTGGTAATTGTAATGAGTACAATCTAAATCCCTTAACGAGGATCCATTGGAGGGCAAGTCTGGTGCCAGTAGCCGCGGTAATTCCAGCTCTAATAGCGTATATTTAAGTTGTTGCAGTTAAAAAGCTCGATTTTTCTCATTTCTTTGCCCACGTTTTTCCCACCGATTAGGCCATGGCAGCAGAGGTGTCACGCTTTGCCCAAGCTGGCCGTGTGGCTCGCTCATTGCTATCGGCCGACGATCGTTTCATCGATCGCGCTGCACAACGAGTCCGCCAAGGCAAGCCTGGGCGTCGAGATCCAGCCCCGTATTTGCCACCTTAAGGGCCTACGACGAAGCATTCCCCATGCTCAAAATCCCCCTAGCGATTTGGCCCTCGCGTAGCATGCATCATCTTAAGCTTCACCACCCAAATCGTCGAGGTTGTGTAGCCACATCCTAGCTCATTATCCCACGATTTTTCTCATTTCGTTGCCCACGTTTTTTCCACCAATGAGGCCTTAGCAACAGGGGTGTCATGCTTTGCCCAGGCTGGCCGTGTGGCTCGCTCATTGCTAACGGTCGACGATCGTGTCGTCGATTGCGCTGCGCAACGGGTCTGCCAAGGCAAGCCTGAGTGTCAGGATCCAGCCCTACATCCGCCACCTTAAGGGCCTGTGACGAAGCACTCCGAATGCTCAAAATTCCCCCAGCGATTTGGTCCTCACGTTGCGTGCATCACCGTTAGCTTCGCCGCCCACACCGTCGAGCTTTTGTAGCCACATCCCAGCTCATTATCTCACCATTTTTCTCATTTTGTTGGCCATGTTTTTCCCACCGATGAGGCCTTGGCAGCAGTGGTGTCACGCCTTGCCCAGGCTGGCCATGTGGCTCGCTCATTGCTAACAGTTGACGATCGTGTCGTCGATCGCGTTGCGCAACGAGTCTGCTTAGGCAAGCCTGGGAATCGAGATCCAGCCCTGCATTCCCCATCTCGAGGGCTTACGATGAAGCACTCCGCATGCTCAAAATCCCCTCAGCGATTTGGCCCTCGCGTAGCATGCATCATCGTTAGCTTCGCCGTCGATACCGTCGAGCTTGTGTAGCCACATCCCAGCTCATTATCCCACGATTTTTCTAATTTAATTGCCCCCGTATCTCCCATTGATGAGGCCTTGGCAGCAGAGGTGTCACCCCTTGCCCAGGCTGGTCGTGTGGCTCGCTCATTGCTAACAGCCGACGATCATGTCGTCGATCGCGCTGTGCAACGAGTCCGCCTAAGCAAACCTGGGAATCAGGATCCATCCCTGGATTCCCCGCCTTGAGGGCCAGTGACGAAGCACTTCGCATGCTCAAAATCCCCCCAGCGATTTGGCCCTCGTGTAGCATGCATCATCGTTAGCTTCGCCGCCCACACCGTCGAGTCAGTGCAGCCACATCCCAGCTCATTATCCCATGATTTCTGTCATTTCGTTGCCCATGTTTTTCCCATCGATGAGGCCTTAGCAACAGGGGTGACACGCCTTGCCCAGGCTGGCAGTCTGGCTCGCTTGTTGCTAACGATCGACGATCGTGTCGTCGATCGTGTTGCGCAACGAGTCCGCCAAAGCAACACTGGGCGTCGGGATCCAGCCCCGCATCCACCACCTTGAGGGCCTGCGACGAAGCACTGAGCATGCTCAAAATCCTCCCAGTGATTTGGCCCTCGCGTAGCATGCATCATCGGTAGCTTCACCACCCACACTGTCGAGCTTGTGTAGCCACATCCCAGCTCATTATCCCATGATTTTTCTCATTTCTTTGGCCACGTTTTTCCCACCGATGAGGCCATGGCAGCAGAGGTGTCATGCTTTGCCCAGGCTGGCCGTGTGGCTCGCTCATTGCTAATGGCCGACGATCGTGTCGTCGATCGCGCTGCGCAACGAGTCCGCCAAGGCAAGCCTGGGCGTTGGGATCCAGCCCCGCATCTGCCGCCTCGAGGGCCTGTGACGAAGCACTCCGAATGCTCAAAATCCCCCTAGCGATTTGGCCCTTAAGTAGCATGCATCATCGTTAGCTTCGCCGCCCACACGCCTTGCCCAGGCTGGTCGTGTGGCTTGCTCATTGCTAACGATCAACGATCGTGTTGTCGATCGCGTTGCGCAATGAGTCCGCCAAGGCAAGCCTGGGCGTCGGGATCCAGCCCCGCATCTGTCGCCTTGAGAGCCTGCGACGAAGCACTGAGCATGCTCAAAATCCCCCCAGCGATTTGGCACTCGCGTAGCATGCATCATCGTTAGCTTCGCCACCCACACCTTCGAGCTTGTGTAGCCAATTTCCAGCTCATTATCCCACGATTTTTCTCATTTCCTTGCCAAAGTTTTTTCCACCGATGAGGCATTGGCAGCAGAGGTGTCACGCTTTGCCCAGGCTGGCCGTGTGGCTCGCTCATTGCTAACGGTCGACGATCGTGTCGTCGATCGCGCTGCGCAATGAGTACGCCAAGGCAAGCCTGGCCGTCGGGATTCAACCCTCCATCTGCCACCTCGAGGGCCTGTGACGAAGCACTCCGAATGCTCAAAACCCCCCAGCAATTTGGCCCTCATGTAGCATGCATCATCGTTAGCTTCGTCGCCCATACCGTCGAGATTGTGCAGCCACATCCCAGCTTATTATCTCACGATTTTTCTCTTTTTGTTGGCCACGTTTTTCCCACCGATGAGGCCTTCGCAGCAGGGGTGTCACGCCTTGCCGAGCCTGGTCGTGTGGCTGGCGCATTGCTAACGGCCGATGATCGTGTCGTCGATCGCGCTACGCAAGGAATCCGCCAAGCCAAGCCTGGGCGTCGGGATCCATCCCCGCATCCGCCGCCTTGTGGGCATGCGACGAAGCACTGAGCATGCTCAAAATCCCCCCAGCGATTTGGCACTCGCGTAGCATGCATCATCGTTAGCTTCGCCACCCCCACCGTCGAGCTTGTGTAGCCAATTCCCAGCTCATTATCCCACGATTTTTCTCATTTCGTTGCCCAAGTTTTTCCCACCGATGAGGCCGTGGCAGCAGAGGTGTCACGCTTTGCCCAGGCTGGCCGTGTGGCCCGCTCATTGGTAACGGTCGACGATCGTGTCGTCGATCACGCTACGCAATGATTCCGCTTAGGCAAGCCTGGGAATCGGGATCCAGCTATGCATTCTTCGTCTCAAGGGCCTGCGACGAAGCACTCCGCATGTTAAAAATCCCCCCAGCGATTTGGCCATCGCGTAGCTTGCATCATAGTCAGCTTCGCCGCCTACACCGTCGAGCTTGTGTAGCCACATCGCAGCTCATTATCCCACGATTTTTCTCATTTTGTTGCCCAAGTTTTTCCCATCGATGAGGCCGTGGCAGCAGAGGTGTCACACTTTGCCCAGGCTGGCCGTGTGGCTCGCTCATTGCTAACGGCCGACGATCGTGTCGTCGATCACGCTGCGCAACGATTCCGCTTAGCCAAGCCTGGGAATCGGGATCCAGCTCTGCATTCTCCGTCTCAATGGCCTGCGACGAAGCACTCCGCATGTTCAAAATCCCCCCAGCGATTTGGCCCTCGCGTAGCATGCATCATTGTCAGCTTTGCCGCCTACACCGTCGAGCTTGTGTAGCCACATCCCGGCTCATTATCCCACGATTTTTCTCATTTCGTTGCCCCTGTATTTTCCATTGATGAGGCCTTTGGTAGATGAGGTGTCACGCCTTGCCCAGGCTGGCCGTGTGGCTCGCTCATTGCTAACAGCCGATGATCGTGTCGTTGATCACGCTGCGCATCGAGTCCGCCGAGGCAAGCTTGGGCGTTGGGATCCAGCCCCGCATCTGTCACCTCGAGGGCCTACGACGAAGCACTGAGCATGCTCAAAATCCTCCTAGCGATTTGGCCCTCGCGTAGCATGCATCATCGGTAGCTTCGCCACCCACACTGTCGAGCTTGTGTAGCCACATCCCAGCTCATTATCCCATGATTTTTCTCATTTCTTTGCCCACGTTTTTTCCACAGATGAGGCCATGGCAGCAGAGGTGTCATGCTTTGCCCAGGCTGGCCGTATGGCTCGCTCATTGCTAACTGCCGACGATCGTGTCGTCGATCGCGCTACGCAACGAGTCCGCCTAGGTAAGGATGGGCGTTGGGATCCAGCCCCGCATCTGCTGCCTCGAGGGCCTGTGATGAAGCACTCTGAATGCTCAAAATCCCCCTAGCGATTTGGCCCTTACGTAGCATGCATCATCGTTAGCTTCGCCGCCCACACGCCTTGCCCAGGCTGGTCGTGTGGCTCGCTCATTGGTAACGGTCAATGATCGTGTTGTCGATCGCGCTGCACAACGAGTCTGCCAAGGCAAGCCTGGGCATCGGGATCCAGCCCCGCATCTACCGCCTTGAGAGCCTGCGACGAAGCACTCAGCATGCTCAAAATCCCCCCAACGATTTGGCACTCGCGTAGCATGCGTCATCGTTAGCTTCGCCACCCACACCGTCGAGCTTGTGTAGCCAATTCTCAGCTCATTATCCCACGATTTTTCTCATTTCCTTGCCAAAGTTTTTTCCACCGATGAGGCATTGGCAGCAGAAGTGTCGCGCTTTGCCCAGGCTGGCCGTGTGGCTCGCTCATTGCTAACGGTCGACGATCGTGTCGTCGATCGCGCTGTGCAACGAGTCCGCCAAGGCAAGCCTGGCTGTCGGGATCCAACTCTGCATCTGCCACCTCGAGGGCCTGTGACGAAGCACTCCGAATGCTCAAAACCCCCCCAGCAATTTGGCTCTGACGTAGCATGCATCATCGTTAGCTTCGTCGCCCATACCGCGAGATTGTGCAGCCACATCCCTGCTCATTATCTCACGATTTTTCTCTTTTTGTTGGCCACGTTTTTCCCACCGATGAGGCCTTCGCAGCAGGGGTGTCACGCCTTGCCGAGCCTGGTCGTGTGGCTGGCGCATTGCTAACGGCCTATGATCGTGTCGTCGATCGCGCTACGCAAGGAATCCGCCAAGCCAAGCCTGGGCGTCGGGATCCATCCCCGCATCCGCCACCTTGTGGGCATGCGACGAAGCACTGAGCATGCTCAAAATCCCCCCAGCGATTTGGCACTCGCGTAGCATGCATCATCGTTAGCTTCGCCACCCCCACCGTCGAGCTTGTGTAGCCAATTCCCAGCTCATTATCCCACGATTTTTCTCATTTCGTTGCCTAAGTTTTTCCCACCGATGAGGCCGTGGCAGCAGAGGTGTCACGCTTTGCCTAGGCTGGCCGTGGGGCTCGCTCATTGCTAACGGCCGACGATCGTGTCATCGATCACACTGCGCATCGAGTCCACCGAGGCAAGCTTAGGCGTCGGGATCCAGCCCCGCATCCGTCGCCTCGAGGGCTTGCGATGAAGCACTTCGCATGCTCAAAATCCCCCAAAGCGATTTGGCCCTCATGTAGTATGCATCATTGTTAGGTTCGCCGCCCACACCGTCGAGCTTGTGTAGCCACATCTCAGCTCATTATCCCACGATTTTTCTCATTTCTTTGCCCACGTTTTTCCCACCGATGAGGCCATGGCAGCAGAGGTGTCATGCTTTGCCCAGGCTGGCCGTGTGGCTCGCTCATTGCTAACGGCCGACGATCGTGTCATTGATCGCGCTGGGCAACGAGTCTGCCTAGGCAAGCCTGGGCGTCGGGATCCAGCCTCACATCTGCCGCCTCGAGGGCCTGTGATGAAGCACTCTGAATGCTTAAAATCCTCTTAGCGATTTGGCCCTCACGTAGCATGCATCATCATTAGCTTCGCCGCCCACACACCTTGCCCAAGCTGGTCATGTGGCTTGCTCATTGTTAACGGCCGACGATCGTGTCGTCGATCGCGCTGCGCAACGAGTCCGCCAAGGCAAGCCTGGGTGATGGGATCCAGCTCTGCATCCGCTGCCTTGAGAGCCTGCGATGAAGCACTGAGCATGCTCAAAATCCCCCCAGCGATTTGGCACTCGCGTAGCATGCATCATCCTTAGCTTCGCCACCCCCACCGTCGAGCTTGTGTAGCCAATTCTCAGCTCATTATCCCACGATTTTTCTCATTTCGTTGCCCAAGTTTTTCCCACCGATGAGGCCGTGGCAGCAGAGGTGTCATGCTTTGCCCAGGTTGGCCGTGTTGCTCGCTCATTGCTAACGGCCGACGATCGTGTCGTCGACCGCGCTGCGCAACGAGTTCGCCTAGGCAAGGCTGGGCGTCGGGATCCAGCTCCGCATCCGCCGCCTCGAGGGCCTATGACGAAGCACTCCGAATGCTCAAAATCCCCATAGCGATTTGGCCCTTACGTAGCATGCATCATCGTTAGCTTCGCCGCCCACACGCCTTGCCCAGGCTGGTCGTGTGGCTCGCTCATTGCTAACGGTCAACGATCGTGTTGTCGATCGCGCTGCGCAACGTGTCCGCCAAGGCAAGCCTAGGCGTCGGGATCCAGCCCCGCATCTGCCGCCTCGAGAGCCTGCGACGAAGCACTGAGCATGCTCAAAATCCCCCTAGCGATTTAGCACTCGCGTAGCATGCATCATCGTTAGCTTCGCCACCCACACCGTCGAGCTTGTGTAGCCAATTCCCAGCTTATTATCCCACGATTTTTCTCATCTCGTTGCCCAATTTTTTCCCACCGATGAGGCCGTGGCAGCAGAGGTGTCACGCTTTGCCCAGGCTGGCCGTGTGGCTCTCTCATTGCTAACGGCCGACGATCGTGTCGTCGATCACGCTGCGCAACGATTCCGCTTAGGCAAGCCTGGGAATCAGGATCCAGCTCTGCATTCTTCGTCTCAAGGGCCTGCGACGAAGCACTCCGCATGTTCAAAATCCCCTCAGCGATTTAGCCATCGGGTAGCATGCATCATTGTCAGCTTTGCCGCCTACACCGTCGAGCTTATGTAGCCACATCCCAGCTCATTATCCCACGATTTTTCTCAATTCGTTGCCCCTGTATTTTCCATTGATGAGGCCTTTGGTAGCAGAGGTGTCACGCCTTGCCCAGGCTGGCCGTGTGGCTCGCTCATTGCTAACAGCCGATGATCGTGTCGTTGATCACGCTGCGCATCGAGTCCGCCGAGGCAAGCTTGGACGTCGGGATCCAGCCCCGCATCCGTCGCCTCGAGGGCCTACGATGAAGCACTCCGCATGCTCAAAATCCCCCAAGCGATTTGGCCCTCATGTAGTATGCATCATCGTTAGGTTCGGCGCCCACACCGTCGAGCTTGTGTAGCCACATCTCAGCTCATTATCCCACGATTTTTCTCATTTCTTTGCCCACGTTTTTCCCACCGATGAGGCCATGGCAGCAAAGGTGTCATGCTTTGCCCAGGCTGGCCGTGTGGCTCGCTCATTGCTAACGGCCGACGATCGTGTCGTCGATCGCGCTGCGCAACGAGTCTGCCTAGGCAAGCCTGGGCGTCGGGATCCAGCCCCACATCTGCCACCTCGAGGGCCTGTGATGAAGCACTCCGAATGCTCAAAATCCTCTTAGCGATTTGGCCCTCACGTAGCATGCATCATCATTAGCTTCGCCGCCCACACACCTTGCCCAAGCTGGTCGTGTGGCTTGCTCATTGCTAACGGTCGACGATCGTGTTGTCGATCGTGCTGCGCAACGAGTCCGCCAAGGCAAGCCTGGGCGACGGGATCCAGCTCTGCATCCACTGCCTTGAGAGCCTGCGATGAAGCACTGAGCATGCTCAAAATCCCCCCAGCGATTTGGCACTCGCGTAGCATGCATCATCGTTAGCTTCGCCACCCGCACCATCGAGCTTGTGTAGCCAATTCCTAGCTCATTATCCCACGATTTTTCTCATTTCGTTGCCCGAGTTTTTCCCACCGATGAGGCCATCGCAGCAAAGGTGTCACACTTTGCCCAGGCTGGCCATATGGCTCGCTCATTGCTAACGGCCGACGATCGTGTCGTCGACCGCGCTGCGCAACGAGTCCGCCAAGGCAAGCCTGGGCGTCGGGATCCAGCCCCGCATCCACCACCTGGAGGGCCTATGACGAAGCACTCCGAATGCTCAAAACCCCCCAAGCGAATTGGCCCTCACGTAGCATGCATCATCGTTAGCTTCGCCTCCCATACCGTCCAGCTTGTGTAGCCACATCCCAGCTCATTATCTCACGATTTTTCTTATTTTGTTGGCCATGTTTTTCCCACCGATCAGGCCTTGGCAGCAGTGGTGTCACACCTTGCTCAGGTGGCGCGTGTGGCTCACTCATTGCTAACGGTCGATGATCGTGTCGTCGATCACACTGTGCAATGAATCCGCCTAGGCAAGCCTGGGAATCGGGATCCAGCCCTGCATTCCTCGCCTTGAGGGCCTGCGATGAAGCACTCCGCATGCTCAAAATTCCCCCAGCGATTTCGCCCTCGCGTAGCATGCATCATCATTAGCTTCGTCGCCCACACCGTCAAGTTAGTGTAGCCACATCCCAGCTCATTATCCCACAATTTCTCTCGTTTCGTTGCCCACATTTTTCTCACCGAGGAGGCCTTAGCAACAAGGGTGTCACGCCTTGCCCAGGCTGGCTGTCTAGCTCGCTTGTTGCTAACGACCGACGATCGTGTCATCGATCGCGCTGTGCAACGAGTCCGTCTAGGCAAGCCTGAGCGTTGTGATCCAACCCCACATCCAACGCCTCGAGGGCCTGCGACGAAGCACAACGCGTGCTCAAAATTCCCCCCAACGATTTGGACCTCGCGTAGCATTCATCATCATTAGCTTCGTCGCCCTCACTGTCGTGCTTGTATAGCCACATCCCAGCTCATTATCCCATTATTTTTCTCATTTCATTGCCCACATTTTTCTCACCGATGAGACCTTGGCAGCAGGGGTGCCCAGGCTGGCCGTGTGGCTCGCTCATTGCTAATGGCCGACGATCATGTCGTCGATCGCGCTGCGCAACGAGTCCGCCTAGGTAAGCCCGGGCATCGGGATCCAACCCCGCATCTGTCGCCTCGAGGCCTACGACGAAGCACTCCGCATGTTCAAAATCCCCCCAACGATTTGGCCCTCGCGTAGCATGCATCATTGTCAGCTTCGACGCCCACACCTTTGAGCATCTGTAGCCACATCCCAACTCATTATCCCATGATTTTTCTCATTTCGTTGCCCCCGTATTTCCCATCGATGAGGCCTTGGCAGCAAAGGTGTCACGCCTTGCCCAGGCTGGCCGTGTGGCTCGCTTATTACTAACGGTCGACGATCGTGTCGTCGATCATGCTGCGCAACGAGTCTGCTGAGGCAAGATTGGGCATCGGGATCCAGCCCCGCATTTGCCGCCTCGAGGGCTGCGACGAAGCACTCCGCATGCTCAAAATCCCCTCAGGGATTTAGCCCTCGCGTAGCATGCATCATCATTAGGTTCGCCGCCCACACCGTCGAGCTTGTGTAGCCACATCCCACCTCATTATCCCATGATTTTCTCATTTCATTGCCCCCGTTTTTCTCGTCGATGAGGCCTTAGAAGCAGAGGTGTCACGCCTTGCCCAGGCTGGCCATGTGGCTCGCTCATTGCTAACGGCCAAGGATCGTGTCGTCGATCGCGCTGTGCAACGAGTCCGCCTAGGCAAGCCTGGGACTCTAGATCCAGCCCTGCATTCCCCGCCTCGAGGGGCCTGCGACGAAGCACTCCACATGCATAAAATCCCCCCAGCGATTTGGCCCTCGCGTAGCATGCATCATCGTTAGCTTCGCCGCCCACACCGTCAAGTTAGTGTAGCCACATCCCTGTTCATTATCCCATAATTTCTCTCATTTCGTTGCCCACGTTTTTCCCAACGAGGAGGCCTTAGCAACAGGGGTGTCACGCCTTGCCCAGGCTGGCTGTCTGGCTCGCCTGCGACGAAGCACTCCGCGTGCTCAAAATTTCCCCCAACTATTTGGCCTTCGCGTAGCATTCATCATCGTTAGCTTCGCTGTCCACACCGTTGAGCTTGTGTAGCCACATTCCACCTCATTATCCCATGATTTTTCTCATATCATTGCCCTCGTTTTTCCCGCCGATGAGGCCTTGGAAGCAGAGGTGTCACGCCTTGCCCAGGCTGGCCATGTCGCTCACTCATTGCTAACGGCCGAGGATCGTGTCGTCGATCGCGCTGTGCAACTAGTTCGCCTAGGCAAGCTTGGGAATCGGGATCCAGCCCTGCATTCCCCGCCTCGAAGGGCCTGCGACGAAGCACTCCACATGCTCAAAATCCCCCTAACGATTTGGCCCTCGCGTAGCATGCATCATCGTTAGCTTCGCCGCCCACACTGTGGATTTAGTGTAGCCACATCCCAGCTCATTATCCCATGATTTCTTTCATTTCGTTGCCCACGTATTTCCAACCAATAAGGCCTCAGCAACGGGGGTGTCACGCCTTGCCCAGGCTGGCTGTCTGGCTCGTTTGTTGCTAACGATCAACGATCGTGTCGTTGATCGCGCTGCGCAACGAGTCCGCCTGGGGAAGCCTGGGCGTCGGGATCCAGCCCAGCATCCGCCGCCTTGAAGGCCTATGACGAAGCACTGAGCATGCTCAAAATTCCCCCAGCGATTTGGCCCTCGCGTAACATTCATCATCGTTAGCTTCGCCACCCACACTGTCAAGCTTGTGTAGCCACATCCCAGCTCATTATCCCACGATTTTTCTCATTTCGTTGCCCAAGTTTTTCCCACCGATGAGGCCATGGCAGCAGAGGTGTCACGCCTTGCCCAGGCTTGCCGTGTGGCTCGCTCATTGCTAACGGCCGACGATCGTGTCGTCGATCGCGCTGCGCAATGAGTCTACCGAGTCAAGCCTGGGAATCGAGATCCAGCCCTGCATTCCCCGCCCCGAGGGCCTGCGATGAAGCACTCCACTTGCTCAAAATCCCCCCAACGATTTGGCCCTCGCGTAGCATGCATCATCGTTAGCTTCGCCGCCCACACCGTCGAGTTAGTGTAGCCACATCCCAGCTCATTATCCCACGATTTCTCTCGTTTCGTTGCCCACGTTTTTCCCACCGATGAGGCCTTAGCAACAGGGGTGTCCGCCTTGCCCAGGCTGGCTGTCTGGCTCGCTTGTTTCTAAGGACCGACGATCGTGTCATCGATTACGCTACGCAACGAGTCCGCCTAGGTAAGCCTGAGCATCGGGATCCAACCCCACATCCGTTGCCTCGAGGGCCTGCGACAAAGCACTCCGCATGCTCAAAATTTCCCCCAACGATATAGCCCTCGCATAGCATGCATCATCGTTAGCTTCGCCGCCCATAACGTCGAGCTTGTATAGCCACATCCCAGCTCATTATCCCATTATTTTTCTAATTTTGTTGCCCACATTTTTTCCACCGATGAGGCCTTGGCAGCAGGGGTGCCCAGGCTTGCCGTATGGCTCGCTCATTGCTAATGGCCGACGATCATGTCGTCGATCGCACTGCGGAACGAGTCTGCCCAGGCAAGCCTGGGCATCGGGATACAACCCCACGTCCGTCGCCTCGAGGGACTGTGACGAAGCACTCTGCATGCTCGAAATTCCCCTCAACGATTTGGCCCTCACATAGCATGCATCATCGTTAGTTTCGCCGCCCACACCGTCGAGCTTGTGTAGCCACTTCCCAGCTGATTATCCCACAATTTTTCTCATTTCGTTGCCCACATTTTCCCCACCGATGAGGCCTTGGCAGTAAGGATGTCACGCCTTGCCCAGGCTGGCCGTGTGGCTCGCTCAATGCTAACGGCTGACGATCGTGTCGTCGATCGCGCTGTGCAACAAGTCCGCCTGGGCAAGCCTGGGAATTGGGATCCAGCACTGCATTCCCCGCCTCGAGGGCCTGCGACGAAGCACTCCGCATGCTCAAAATGCCCCCAGCGATTTCGCCCTCGCGTAGCATGCATCATCGTTAGCTTCGCCGCCCACACCGTCGAGTTACTGTAGCCACATCCTAGCTCATTATGCCACGATTTCTCTCGTTTAGTTGCCCATGTTTTTCCCACTGATGAGGCCTTAGAAACAGGGGTGGCATGCCTTGCCTAGGCTGGCTATCTGGCTCGCTTGCTGCTAACGATCGCGCTGCGCAACGAGTCCGCCTAGGCAAGCCTGAGCGTAGGGATCCAGCCCCGCATTTACCGCCTCGTGGGCCTACGACGAAGCACTCTGTATGCTCAAAATCCCCTCAGCGATTTGGTCCTCGCGTAGCATGCATCATCGTTAGCTTCGTCGCCCACACCGTCGAGCTTGTATAGCCACATCCCAGCTTATTATCCCATTTTTTTCTCATTTCGTTGCCCACATGTTTCCTACCAATGAGGCCTTGGCAGCAGGGGTGCCCAGGCTGGCCGTGTGGCTCGCTCATTGCTAATGGCCGACGATCGTGTTGTCGATCGCGCTGCGCAACAAGACCACCGAGGCAAGCCTAGGCGTCGGGATCCAGCCCCACATCCGTCGCCTCGAGGGCCTGCGACGAAGCACTCCGCATGTTCAAAATCCCTCCAGTGATTTGGCCCTCGCGTAGCGTGCATCATTGTTAGCTTCGCCACCCACACCGTCGAGCTTGTGTAGCTACATCCCAACTCATTATCCCACGATTTTTCTCATTTCGTTGCCCACGTTTTTCCTACCGATGAGGCCATGGCAGCAGAGGTTTCATGCTTTGCCTAGGCTGGCCGTGTGGCTCGGTCGTTGCTAACGACCGACGATCGTGTCGTCGATCGCGCTGCGCAATGAGTCCGCCAAGGCAAGCCTGGGCGTCGGGATCCAGCCCCGCATCCGCTGCATCGAGGGCCTGTGGCGAAGCACTCCAAATGCTCAAAATCCCCCCAGCAATTTAGCCCTCACTTAGCATGCATCATCGTTAGCTTTGCTGCCCATAGCGTCGTACTTGTGTAGCCACATCCGAGCTCATTATCTCATGATTTTTCTCATTTTTTTGGCCACGTTTTTCCCACCGATGAGGCCTTGGCAGCAGGGGTGTCACGCCTTGCCCAGGCTGGACGTGTGGCTCGCTCATTGCTCACGGTCGACGATCGTGTCGTCGATCGCGCTGCGCAACGAGTCCGCCTAGGCAAGCCTGGGAATCGGCATTCAGCCCTGCATTCCCCTCCTCGAGGGCCTACGACGAAGCACTCTGCATGCTCAAAATCCGCCCAGCGATTTGGCCCTCGCGTAGCATGCATCATCGTTAGCTTCGCCGCCCACACCGTCGAGCTTGTATAGCCACATCCCAGCTCATTATCCCATTATTTTTATTATTTCGTTGCCCACATTTTTCCCACTGATGAGGCCTTGGCAGTAGGGGTGCCCAGGCTGGTCGTTTGGCTCGCTCATTTCTAATGGCCGATGATCATGTCGTAGATCGCGCTGCGCAACGAGTCCGCCAAGGCAAGCCTGGGCGTCGGGATCCAGCCCTGCATCTGCCGCCTTGAGGGCCTGCGACAAAGCACTCCGCATGCTCAAAATCCCCCCAATCATTTCGCCCTCACGTAGCATGCATCATTGTTAGCTTCGTCGCCCACACCGTCGAGCTTGTGTAGCCACATCCTAGCTCATTATCCCACGATTTTTCTCATTTTATTGCCCCCCTTTTTCCCACCGATGAGGCCTTTGCAGCAGAGGTGTCACGCCTTGCCCAGGCTGGCCGTGTGGCTCGCTCATTGCTAATGGCCGACGATCGTGTCGTCGATCGCGCTGCGCAACGAGTCCACCGAGGCAAGCCTGGGCGTCGGGATTCAGCCCTGCATTCCCCGCCTCGAGGGCCTGCGACGAAGCACTCCGTATGCTCAAAATCCCCCCAGTGATTTGGCCATCGCGTAGCATGCATCATCGTTAGCTTCGCCACCCACACCGTCGAGCTTGTATAGCCACATCCCAGCTCATTATCCCATTATTTTTATCATTTCTTTGCCCACATTTTTCCCACTAATGAGGCCTTGGCAGTAGGGGTGCCCAGGCTGGCCGTGTGGCTCGCTCATTGCTAATGGTCGACGATCATGTCGTCGATCGCGCTGCGCAACGAGTCTGCCTAGGTAAGCCCGGGCGTCGGGATCCAGCCCCGCATCTGCCGCCTCTAGGGCCTACGTCGAAGCACTCTGCATGTTCAAAATCCCCCCAACGATTTGGCCCTCGCGTAGAATGCATCATTGTCAGCTTCGACGCCCACACCTTCAAGCTTCTGTAGCCACATCACAGCTCATTATCCCATGATTTTTCTCATTTCGTTGCCCCCGTATTTCCCATCGATGAGGCCTTGGCAGCAGCGGTGTCACGCCTTGCCCAGGCTGGCCGTGTGGCTCGCATATTGCTAACAGTCGACGATCGTGTCGTCGATCATGCTGCGCAACGAGTCCACTAAGGCAAGATTGGGCGTCGGGATCCAGCCCCGCATCTGCCGCCTCGAGGGCTGCGACGAAGCACTCCGCATGCTCAAAATCCTCTCAGGGATTTGGCCCTCGCGTAGCATGCATCATCATTAGGTTCGCCGCCCACACCGTCGAGCTTGTGTAGCCACATCCCACCTCATTATCCCATGATTTTTCTCATTTCATTGCCCCCGTTTTTCTCGCCGATCAGGCCTTGGAAGCAGAGGTGTCACGCCTTGCCCAGGCTGGCCATGTGGCTCGCTCATTGCTAACGGCCAAGGATCGTGTCGTCGATCGTGCTGTGCAACGAGTCCGCCTAGGCAAGCCTGGGACTCCAGATCCAGCCCTGCATTTCCCGCCTCGAGGGCCTGCGATGAAGCACTCCGCATACTCAAAATCCCCCCCGCGATTTGGTCGTCGCGTAGCATGCATCATCGTTAGCTTCGCCGCCCACACCGTCAAGTTAATGTAGCCACATCCCAGTTCATTATCCCATAATTTCTCTCGTTTCGTTGCCCACATTTTTTCCACCAAGGAGGCCTTAGCAACAGGGGTGTCACGCCTTGCCCAGGCTGGCTGTCTGGCTCGCTTTTTGCTAACGATCGACGATCGTGTCGTCGATCGCGTTGCGCAACGAGTCCGCCAAGGCAAGCCTGAGCGTTGGGATCCAACCCCACATCCAACGCCTCGAGGGCCTGCGACGAAGCACTCCGCGTGCTCAAAATTCCCCCAACGATTTGGCCCTCACGTAGCATTCATCATCGTTAGCTTCGCCGCCCACACCGTCGAGTTAGTGTAGCCACATCCCAGATCATTATCCCACGATTTCTTTCGTTTCGTTGCCCACGTATTTCCAACCAATAAGGCCTCAGCAACAGGGGTGTCACGCCTTGCCCAGGCTGGCTGTCTGGCTCGCTTGTTGCTAACGATCGACGATCGTGTCGTCGATCGCGCTGCGCGACGAGTCCGCCTAGGGAAGCATGGGCGTCGGGATCCAGCCCAGCATCCGCCGCCTTGAAGGCATACGACGAAGCACTGAGCATGCTCAAAATTCCCCCAGCGATTTGGCCCTCGCGTAGCATGCATCATCGTTAGCTTCACCACCCACACTGTCGAGCTTTTGTAGCCACATCCCAGCTCATTATCCCACGATTTTCTCATTTCTTTGCCCATGTTTTTCCCACCGATGAGGCCATGGCAGCAGAGGTGTCACGCTTTGCCCAAGCTTGCAGTGTGGCTCACTCATTACTAACGGCCGACGATCGTGTCGTCGATCGCGCTGCGCAACGAGTCTACCGAGTCAAGCCTGGGAATCGGGATCCAGCCCTGCATTCCCCGCCTCGAGGGCCTGCGATGAAGCACTCCACATGCTCAAAATCCCCCCAATGATTTGGCCCTCACATAGCATGCATCATTATTAGCTTCGCCGCCCACACCGTCGAGTTAGTGTAGCCACATCCCAGCTCATTTTCCCACGATTTCTCTCGTTTCGTTACCCACGTTTTTCCCACCGATGAGGCCTTAGCAACAGGGGTGTCACGCCTTGCCCAGGCTGGCTGTCTGGCTCGCTTGTCTCTAAGGACCGACGATCGTGTCATCGATTGCGCTGCGCAACGAGTCCGCTTAGGCAAGCCTGAGCATCGGGATCCAACCCCACATCTGTTTCCTCGAGGGCCTGCAACAAAGCACTCCGCATGCTCAAAATTACCCCCAACGATTTGGCCCTCGCATAGCATGCATCATCGTTAGTTTTGCCGCCCATAACGTCGAGCTTGTATAGCCACATCCCAGCTCATTATCCCGTTATTTTTCTAATTTTGTTGCCCACATTTTTCCCATCGATGAGGCCTTGGCAGCAGGGGTGCCCAGGCTTGCCGTATGGCTCGCTCATTGCTAATGGTCGACGATCATGTCGTCGATCGCACTGTGGAACGAGTCTGCCCAGGCAAGCCTGGGCGTCGGGATACAACCCCACGTCTGTCGCCTCGAGGGCCTGTGACGAAGCACTCTGCATGCTCGAAATTCCCCCCAACGATTTGGCCCTCACATAGTATGCATCATCGTTAGCTTCGCCGCCCACACCGTCGAGCTTGTGTAGCCACATCCCAGCTGATTATCCCACAATTTTTCCCATTTCGTTGCCCACGTTTTCCCCACCGATGAGGCCTTGGCATCAAGGATGTCACGCCTTGCCTAGGCTGGCTGTGTGGCTCGCTCAATGCTAACGGCTGACGATCGTGTCGTCGATCACGCTGTGCAACAAGTCCACCTAGGCAAGCCTGGGAATTGGGATCCAGCACTGCATTCCCCGCGTCGAGGGCCTGCGATGAAGCACTCCGCATGCTCAAAATCCCCCCAGCGATTTCGCCCTCGCGTAGCATGCATCATCTTTAGCTTCGCCGGCCACACCGTCGAGTTAGTGTAGCCACATCCTAGCTCATTATCCCACGATTTCTCTCGTTTAGTTGCCCACGTTTTTCCCACTGATGAGGCCTTAGCAACAGGGGTGTCATGCCTTGCCTAGGCTGGCTGTCTGGCTCGCTTGTTGCTAACGATCGACGATCGTGTCATCGATTGCACTGCGCAACGAGTCCGCCTAGGCAAGCCTGAGCGTCGGGATCCAGCCCCGCATCTACCGCCTCGTGGGCCTACGACGAAGCACTCCGTATGCTCAAAATCCCCTCAGCGATTTGGCCCTCCCGTAGCATGCATCATCGTTAGCTTCGCCGCCCACACCGTCGAGCTTCTGCAGCCACATCCCAGCTCATTATCCCATGATTTTTCTCATTTCGTTGCCCATGTTTTTCCCACCGAGGAGGCCTTGGCAGCAGGGGTGTCACGCCTTTCCCAAGCTGGCCGTGTAGCTCGCTCATTTCTAACGGCCGACGATCGTGTCTTCGATCGCGCTGCGCAACGAGTCCCCCTAGGCAAGCCTGGGCATCGGGATCCAGCCCCGCATCTGCCGCGTTGAGGGCCTGCGACGGAGCACTGATCATGCTAAAAATCCCCCCAGCGATTTGGCCCTCGCGTAGCATGCATCATCGTTAGCTTCGCCACCCACACCGTCAAGCTTGTGTAGCCACATCCTAGCTTATTATCCCACGATTTTTCTCATTTTATTGATCACGTTTTTCCCACCGATGAGGCCTTGGCAGCAGGTGTGTCACGCATTGCCCAGGCTGGCTGTGTGGCTCGCTTATTTCTAACGGCCGACGATCGTGTCGTTGATCGCGCTGTATAACGAGTCCACATAGGCAAGCCTGGGCGTCGGGTTCCAACCCCACGTCTGTCGCCTCGAGGGCCTGTGTCGAAGCACTCTGCATGCTCGAAATTCCCCCCAACGATTTGGCTATCGCATAGCATGCATCATCGTTAGCTTCGCCGCCCACACCGTCGAGCTTGTGTAGCCACATCCCAGCTCATTATCCCATGATTTTTCTCATTTCGTTGCCCCCGTTTTTTCCGCCGATGAGGCCTTGGCAGCAGAGGTGTCACGCCTTGCCCAGGCTGGCCATCTGGCTCGCTCAATGCTAACGGTCGACGATTGTGTCGTCGTTCGCGCTGTGCAACAAGTCCGCTTAGGCAAGCCTGAGCGTCGAGATCCAACCCCACATCCGCCGCCTCGAGGCCCTGCGACAAAGAACTTCGCATGCTAAAAATTATCCCCAACGATTTGGCCCTCGCGTAGCATGCATCATCATCAGCTTCGCCGCCCACACCGTCGAGCTTGTATAGCCACATCCCAGCTCATTATCCCATTATTTTTCTCATTTTGTTGCCCACATTTTTGCCATCGATGAGGCCTTGGCAACAGGGGTGCCCAGGCTTGCCGTGTGGCTCACTCATTACTAATGGCCGACGATCATGTCGTCGATCGCGCTGCGCAACAAGTCCATCGAGGCAAGCTTGGGTGTCGGGATCCAACCCCACGTCCATTGCCTCGAGGGCCTGTGACGAAGCACTCTGCATGCTCGAAATTCCCCCCAACGATTTGGCCCTCACATAGCATGCATCATCGTTAGCTTCGCCGCCCATACCGTCGAGCTTGTGTAGCCACATCCCAGCTCATTATCCCACAATTTTTCTCATTTTGTTGCCCACATTTTTCCCATCGATGAGGCCTTGGCAGCAAGGGTGTCACGCCTTGCCCAGGCTGGCCGTGTGGCTCGCTAATTTCTAATGGCCGACGATCGGGTCGTCAATCGCGTTGCGTAACGAGTTCGCCTAGGCAAGCTTGAGCGTCGGGATCCAACTCCACATCCGCCGCCTCGAGGGCCTGCGACGAAGCACTCCGCGGGCTCAAAATTCCCCCCAACGATTTGGCCCTCGCGTAGCATGCATCATCGTTAGCTTCGCCGCCCACATCGTCGAGCTTGTATAGCCACATCCCAGCTCATTATCCCATTTTTTTCTCATTTCGTTGCCCACATGTTTCCCACCGATGAGGCCTTGGCAGTAGGGGTGCCCAGGCTGGCCGTGTGGCTCGCTCATTGCTAATGGCCGACGATCATGTCGTCGATCACGCTGCGCAACGAGTCCTCCTAGGCAAGCCTGGGCGTCGAGATCCAGCCCTGCATCTGCCGCCTCGAGGGCCTGTGACAAAGCACTCCGAAATGCTCAAAATCCTCCTAGCGATTTGGCCCTCACGTAGCATGCATCATCGTTAGCTTCGCCACCCACACCGTCGTACTTGTGTAGCCATATCTCAGCTCATTATCTCATGATTTTTCTCATTTTTTTGACCACGTTTTTCCCACCGATGAGGCCTTTGCAGCAGAGGTGTCATGCCTTGCCCAGGCTGGCCGTGTGACTCGCTCATTGCTAACGGCCGACGATCGTGTCGTTGATCGCGCTGCGCAACTAGTCCACTGTGGCAAGCCTGGGCGTCGGGATCTAGCTCTACATCCGTCACCTGCAGGGCCTGCGATGAAGTACTCCGCATGCTAAAAATCCCCCTTGCGATTTGGCCCTCGCGCAGTATGCATCATCGTTAGCATCGCCGCCAATACCGTCGAGTTAGTGTAGCCACATCCCAGCTCATTATCCCACGATTTCTTTCGTTTCGTTGCCCATGTTTTTCCCACTGATGAGGCCTTAGCAACAGGGGTTTCACGCCTTGCCTAGGCTGGCTGTCTGGCTCGCTTATTGCTAACGATCAACGATCGTGTCGTCGATCGAGCTGCGCAACGAGTCCGCCTAGGCAAGCATGGCGTCGGGATCCAGCCATGCATCTGCCGACTTGAGGGACTGCGACAAAGTACTGAGCATGCTCAAAATCCCCCCAGCGATTTGGCCCTCACGTAGCATGCATCATCGTTAGCTTCGTCGCCCACACCGTCGTACTTGTGTAGCCACATCCCAGCTCATTATCTCATAATTTTTCTCATTTTTTTGGCCACGTTTTTCCCTCCGATGAGGCCTTGGCAGCAAGGGTGTCACGCCTTGCCCAGGCTGGCCATGTGGCTCGCTCATTGCTCACGGCCGACGATCGTGTCGTCGATCGCGCTGCTCAACGAGTCCGTGTAGGTAAGCCTGGGAATCAGGATTCAGCCCTGCATTCCCCCCCTCGAGGGCCTGCGACGAAGCACTCCGCATGCTCAAAATCCCCCTAGCGATTTGGCCCTCGCGTAGCATGCATCATCGTTAGCTTCGCCGCCCACACCGTCTAGCTTGTATAGCCACATCCCAGCTCATTATGCCATTATTTTTCTCATTTCGTTGCCCACATTTTTCCCACTGATGAGGCCTTGGCAGTAGGGGTGCCCAGGCTGGCCGTGTGGCTCGCTCATTGCTAATGGCCGACGATCATGTCGTCGATCGCGCTGCGCAACGAGTCCGCCTAGGCAAGCCTGGGCATCGGGATCCAGCCCCGCATCTACCGCCTCGAGGGCCTACGACGAAGCACTCCACGATTTTTCTCATTTCATTGCCCCCGTTTTTCCCGCCGATGAGGCCTTTGCAACAGAGGTGTCACGCCTTGCCCAGGCTGACCGTGTGGCTCGCTCATTGCTAATGGCCGACGATCGTGTCGTCGATTGCGCTGCGCAACGAGTCCACCGAGGCAAGCCTAGGCGTCGGGATCCAGCCCCACATCCGTCTCCTCGAGGGCCTACGACGAAGCACTCCGCATGTTCAAAATCCCCCTAGTGATTTGGCCCTCGCGTAGCGTGCATCATTGTTAGCTTCGCCACCCACACCGTCGAGCTTGTGTAGCTACATCCCAACTCATTATCCCACGATTTTTCTCATTTCGTTGCCCACGTTTTTCCTACCGATGAGGCCATGGCAGCAGAGGTTTCATGCTTTGCCTAGGCTGGCCGTGCGGCTCGGTCGTTGCTAACGACCGACGATCGTGTCGTCGATCGCGCTGCACAATGAGTCCACCAAGGCAAGCCTGGGCGTCGGGATCCAACCCCCCGTCCGTCGCCTTGAGGGCCTGTGACGAAGCACTCTGAATGCTCGAAATTCCTCCCAACAATTTGGCCCTCGCGTAGCATACATCATCGTTAGCTTCGCCGCCCACACCGTCGAGATTGTGTAGCTACATCCCAGCTCATTATCCCACGATTTCTCTCGTTTCGTTGCCCACGTTTTTCCCACCGATGAGGCCTTAGCAACAGGGGTTTCACGCCTTGCCTAGGCTGGCTGTCTGGCTCGCTTATTACTAACGATCAACGATCGTGTCGTCGATCGAGCTGCGCAACGAGTCCGCCTAGGCAAGCATGGCATCGGGATCCAGCAACGCATCTACCGACTTGAGGGCCTGCGACGAAGTACTGAGCATTCACAAAATCTCCCTAGCGATTTGGCCCTCACGTAGCATGCATCATCGTTAGCTACGCCGCCCACACCGTCGTACTTGTGTAGCCACATCCCAACTCATTATCTCATGATTTTTCTCATTTTTTTGGCCACGTTTTTCCCACCGATGAGGCCTTGGCAGCAGGGGTGTCACGCCTTGCCCAGGCTGGCCGTGTGGCTCGCTCATTGCTCACGGCCGACGATCGTGTCGTCGATCGCGCTGCGCAACGAGTCCGCCTAGGCAAGCCTGGGAATCGGGATTCAGCCCTGCATTCCCCGCCTCGAGGGCCGGCGACGAAGCACTCCGCATGCTCAAAATCCCCCTAGCGATTTGGCAATCGCGTAGCATGCATCATCGTTAGCTTCGCCGCCCACACCGTCGAGCTTGTATAGCCACATCCCAGCTCATTATCCCATTATTTTTATCATTTCATTGCCCCCGTTTTTCCCACCGCTGAGGCCTTTGCAGCAGAGGTGTCACGCCTTGCCCAGGCTGGCCGTGTGGCTCGCTCATTGCTAATGGCCGACGATCGTGTCGTCGATCGCGTTGCGTAACGAGTCCACCGAGGCAAGCCTGGGCGTCGTGATTCAGCCCTGCATTCCCCACCTCGAGGGCCTGCGACGAAGCACTCCGCATGCTCAAAATCCCCCCAGCGATTTGGCCATCGCGTAGCATGCATCATCGTTAGCTTCGCTGCCCACACCGTCGAGCTTGTATAGCCACATCCCAGCTCATTATCCCATTATTTTTATCATTTCGTTGCCCACATTTTTCCCACTGATAAGGCCTTGGCAGTAAGGGTGCCCAGGCTGGCCGTGTGGCTCGCTCATTGCTAATGGTCGACGATCGTGTCGTCGATCGCGCTGTGCAACGAGTCCACCGAGGCAAGCCTGGGCGTCGTGATTCAGCCCTGCATTCCCCGCCTCGAGGGCCTGCGACGAAGCACTCCGCATGCTCAAAATCCCCCCAGCTATTTGGCCATCGCGTAGCATGCATCATCGTTAGCTTCGCTGCCCACACCGTCGAGCTTGTATAGCCACATCCCAGCTCATTATCTCATTATTTTTTTCATTTCGTTGCCCACATTTTTCCCACTGATAAGGCCTTGGCAGTAGGGGTGCCCAAGCTGGCCGTGTGGCTCACTAATTGCTAATGGCCGACGATCCAGTCGTCGATCGCGCTGCGCAATGAGTCCGCCTAGGTAAGCCCAGGCGTCGGGATCCAGCCCCGCAACTGCCGCCTCTAGGGCCTACGACGAAGCACTCCGCATGTTCAAAATCCCCCCAACGATTTGGCCCTCGCGTAGAATGCATCATTGTCAGCTTCGACCCCCACACCTTCATGCTTCTGTAGCCACATCACAGCTCATTATCCCATGATTTTTCTCATTTCGTTGCCCCCGTATTTCCCATCGATGAGGCCTTGGCAGCAGAGGTGTCACGCCTTGCCCAGGCTGGTCGTGTGGCTCGCTTATTGCTAACGGTCGACGATCGTGTCGTCGATCATGCTGCGCAACGAGTCCTTTGAGGCAAGATTGGGCGTCGGGATCCAGCCCCGCATCTGCCGCCTCGAGGGCTGCGACGAAGCACTCCGCATGCTCAAAATCCCCTCAGGGATTTGGCCCTCGCGTAGCATGCATCATCATTAGGTTCGCCACCCACACCGTCGAGCTTGTGTAGCCACATCCCACTTTATTATCCCATGATTTTTCTCATTTCATTGCCCCCGTTTTTCTCGCCGATGAGGCCTTGGAAGCAGAGGTGTCACGCCTTGCCCGGGCTGGCCATGTGGCTCGCTCATTGCTAACGGCCAAGGATCGTGTCGTCGATCGTGCTGTGCAACGAGTCCCCCTAGGCAAGCCTGGGACTCCAGATCCAGCCCTGCATTCCCCGCCTCGAGGGCTTGCGACGAAGCACTCCGCATACTCAAAATCCCCCTAGCGATTTGGCCCTCGCGTAGCATGCATCATCGTTAGCTTCGCCGCCCACACCGTCAAGTTAGTGTAGCCACATCCCAGTTCATTATCCCATAATTTCTCTCGTTTCATTGCCCATATTTTTTCCACCGAGGAGGCCTTAGCAACAGGGGTGTCACGCCTTGCCCAAGCTGGCTGTCTGGCTCGCTTTTTACTAACGACCGACGATCGTGTCGTCGATCGCGCTGCGCAACGAGTCCGCCAAGGCAAGCCTGAGCGTTGGGATCCAACCCCACATCCAACGCCTCGAGGGCCTGCGACGAAGCACTCCACGTGCTCAAAATTCCCCCAATGATTTGGCCTTCGCGTAGCATTCATCATCGTTAGCTTCGTCGCCCACACCGTTGAGCTTGTGTAGCCACATCCCACCTCATTATCCCATGATTTCTCTCATTTCATTGCCCCCGTTTTTCCCGCCGATGAGGCCTTGGAAGCAGAGGTGTCACGCCTTGCCCAGGCTGGCCATGTGGCTAGCTCATTGTTAACGGCCGAGGATCGTGTCGTCGATCGCGCTGTGCAACGAGTTCGCCTAGGCAAGCCTGGGAATCGGGATCCAGCCCTGCATTCCCTGCCTCGAGGGGCCTGCGACGAAGCACTCCACATGCTCAAAATCCCCCCAGCGATTTGGCCCTCGCGTAGCATGCATCATCGTTAGCTTCGCCGCCCACACCGTCGAGTTAGTGTAGACACATCCCAGCTCATTATCCCACGATTTCTTTCGTTTCGTTGCCCACGTATTTCCAACCAATAAGGCCTCAGCAACGGGGTGTCACGCCTTGCCCAGGCTGGCTGTCTAGCTCGCTTGTTGCTAACGATTGACGATTGTGTTGTCGATCGCGCTGCGCAACGAGTCTACCTAGGGAAGCCTGGGCGTCGTGATCCAGCCCAGCATCCGCCGCCTTGAAGGCCTGCGACGAAGCACTGAGCATGCTCAAAATTCCCCCAGCGATTTGGCCCTCGCGTAGCATGCATCATCGTTAGCTTCGCCACCCACACCGTCAAGTTAGTGTAGCCACATCCCAGCTCATTATCCCACGATTTCTTTCGTTTCGCTGCCCACATATTTCCAACCAATAAGGCCTCAGCAACGGGGGTGTCACGCCTTGCCCAGGCTGGCTGTCTGGCTCGCTTGTTGCTAACGATCGACGATCGTGTCGTCGATCGCGCTACGCAACGAGTCCGCCTAGGGAAGCCTGGGCGTCGGGATCCAGCACAGCATCCGCCGCCTTGAAGGCCTACGACGAAGCACTGGGCATGCTCAAAATTCCCTCAGCGATTTGGCCCTCGCGTAGCATGCATCATCGTTAGCTTCGCCACCCACACTGTCGAGCTTTTGTAGCCATATCCCAGCTCATTATCCCACGATTTTTCTCATTTTTTTGCCCATATTTTTCCCACCGATGAGGCCATTGCAGCAGAGGTGTCACGCTTTGCCCAGGCTTGCCGTGTGGCTCACTCATTGGTAACGGCCGACGATCGTGTCGTCGATCGCGCTGCGCAACGAGTCTACCGAGTCAAGCCTGGGAATCGGGATCCAGCCCTGCATTCCCTGCCTCGAGGGTCTGCGATGAAGCACTCCACATGCTCAAAATCCCCCCAACGATTTGGCCCTCACGTAGCATGCATCATCATTAGCTTCGCCGCCCACACCGTCGATTTAGTGTAGCCACATCCCAGCTCATTATCCCACGATTTCTCTCGTTTCGTTGCCCACGTTTTTCCCACCGATGAGGCCTTAGCAACAGGGGTGTCACGCCTTGCCCAGGCTGGCTGTCTGGCTCGCTTGTCTCTAAGGACCGACGATCGTGTCATCGATTGCGCTGCGCAACGAGTCTGCTTAGGTAAGCCTGAGCATCGAGATCCAACCCCACATCCGTTGCCTCGAGGGCCTGCAACAAAGCACTCCACATGCTCAAAATTCCCCCCAACGATTTGGCCATCGCATAGCATGCATCATCGTTAGCTTCGCCGCCCATAACGTCGAGCTTGTATAGCCACATCCCAGCTCATTATCCCATTATTTTTCTAATTTTGTTGCCCACATTTTTCCCATCGATGAGGCCTTGGAAGCAGGGGTGCCCAAGCTTGCCGTATGGCTCGCTCATTGCTAATGGCCGACGATCATGTCGTCGATCGCACTGTGGAACGAGTCTGCCCAGGCAAGCCTGGGCGTCGGGATACTACCCCACGTCTGTCGCCTCGAGGGCCTGTGACGAAGCACTCTGCATGCTCGAAATTCCCCCAAACGATTTGGCCCTCACATAGCATGCATCATCGTTAGCTTCGCCGCCCACACCGTCGAGCTTGTGTAGCCACATCCCAGCTGATTATCCCACAATTTTTCTCATTCCGTTGCCCATGTTTTCCCCACCGATGAGGCCTTGGCATCAAGGATGTCACGCCTTGCCTAGGCTGGCCGTGTGGCTCGCTCAATGCTAACGGCTGACGATCGTGTCGTCTATCGCGCTGTGCAACAGTCCGCCTAGGCAAGCCTGGGAATTGGGATCCAGCACTGCATTCCCCGCCTCGAAGGCCTGCGACGAAGCACTACGCATGCTCAAAATCCCCCTAGCGATTTCGCCCTCGCGTAGCATGCATCATTGTTAGCTTCGTCGGCCACACCGTCGAGTTAGTGTAGCCACATCCTAGCTCATTATCCCACGATTTCTCTCGTTTAGTTGCCCACGTTTTTCCCACTGATGAGGCCTTAGCAACAGGGGTGTCATGCCTTGCCTAGGCTTGCTGTCTGGCTCGCTTGTTGCTAACGATCGACGATCGCGCTGCGCAATGAGTCCACCTAGGCAAGCCTGAGCGTCGGGATCCAGCCCCGCATCTACCGCCTCGTGGGCCTACGATGAAGCACTCCGTATGCTCAAAATCCCCTCAGCGATTTGGCCCTCGTGTAGCATGCATCATCGTTAGCTTCGCCGCCCACACCGTCGAGCTTCTGCAGCCACATCTCAGCTCATTATCCCACGATTTTTCTCATTTCGTTGCCCATGTTTTTCCCACCGAGGAGGCCTTGGCAGCAGTGGTGTCACGCCTTTCCCAAGCTGGCCGTGTGGCTCGCTCATTACTAACGGCCGACGATCGTGTCTTCGATCGCGCTGCGCAACGAGTCCCCTTAGGCAAGCCTGGGCATCGGGATCCAGCCCCGCATCTGCCGCGTTGAGGGCCTGCGACGGAGCACTGATCATGCTAAAAATCCCCCCAGCGATTTGGCCCTCGCGTAGCATGCATCATCGTTAGCTTCGCCACCCACACCGTCAAGCTTGTGTAGCGACATCCTAGCTCATTATCCCACGATTTTTCTCATTTCTTTGCCCATGTTTTTCCCACCGATGAGGCCATGGCAGCAGAGTTGTCACGCTTTGCCCAGGCTGGCTGTGTGGCTCGCTCATTGCTAACAGTTGACGATCGTGTCATTGATCGCGCTGCGCAACGAGTTCGCCGAGGCAAGCTTGGGCATCAGGATCCAGCCCTGTATCTGCCGCCTCGAGGACCTATGACGAAGCACTCTGAATGCTTAAAATCCACCTAGTGATTTGGCCCTCATGTAGCATGAATCATCGTTAGCTTCGCAGCCCATACCGTCGAGCTTGTGTAGCCACATCCCAGCTCATTATCTCACGATTTTTCTCATTTTGTTGGTCACGTTTTTCCTACCGATGAGGCCTTGGCAGCAGGGGTGTCACGCATTGCCCAGGCTGGCTGTGTGGCTCGTTCATTGCTAACGGCCGACGATCGTGTCGTCGATCGCGCTGTGTAACGAGTCCACATAGGCAAGCCTGGGCGTCGGGATCCAACCCCACGTCTGTCGCCTCGAGGGCCTGTGTCGAAGCACTCTGCATGCTTGAAATTCTCCCCAACGATTTGGCCCTCGCATAGCATGCATCATCGTTAGCTTCACCGCCCACACCGTCGAGCTTCTGTAGCCACATCCCAGCTCATTATCCCATGATTTTTCTCATTTCGTTGCCCCCGTTTTTTCCGTCGATGAGGCCTTGGCAGCAGAGGTGTCACGCCTTGCCCAGGCTGGCCATCTGGCTCGCTCAATGCTAACGGCAAACGATTGTGTCGTCGATCGCGCTGTGCAACAAGTCCGCTAAGGCAAGCCTGAGCGTCGGGATCCAACCCCACATCCGCCGCCTCGAGGGCCTGCGACAAAGCACTCCGCATGCTAAAAATTTCCCCCAACGATTTGGCCCTCGCGTAGCATGCATCATCGTCAGCTTCGCCGCCCACACCGTCGAGCTTGTATAGCCACATCCCAGCTCATTATCCCATTATTTTTCTCATTTTGTTGCCCACATTTTTGCCATCGATGAGGCCTTGGCGTCACGCCTTGCCCAGGCTGGCCGTGTGGCTCGCTAATTTCTAATGGCCGACGATCGGGTCGTCGATCGCGCTGCGCAACGAGTTCGCCTAGGCAAGCTTGAGCGTCGGGATCCAACTCTACATCCGCCGCCTCGAGGGCCTGCGACGAAGCACTCCGCGGGCTCGAAATTCCCCCCAACGATTTGGCCCTCGCGTAGCATGCATCATCGTTAGCTTCGCCGCCCACACCGTCGAGCTTGTATGGCCACATCCCAGCTCATTATCCCATTTTTTTCTCATTTCGTTGCCCACATGTTTCCCACCGATGAGGCCATGGCAGCAGGGGTGCCCAGGCTGGCCGTGTGGCTCGCTCATTGCAAATGGCTGACGATCATGTCGTCGATCACGCTGCACAACGAGTCCGCCTAGGCAAGCCTGGGCGTCGAGATCCAGCCCTGCATCTGCCGCCTCGAGGGCCTGTGACAAAGCACTCCGAATGCTCAAAATCCCCTTAGCGATTTGGCCCTCACGTAGCATGCATCATCGTTAGCTTCGCCACCCACACCGTCGTACTTGTGTAGCCACATCCCAGCTCATTATCTCATGATTTTTCTCTTTCTTTTGGCCACGTTTTTCCCACCGATGAGGCCTTTGCAGTAGAGGTGTCATGCCTTGCCCAGACTGGCCGTGTGACTCGCTCATTGCTAACAGCCGACGATCGTGTCGTCGATCGTGCTACGCAACTAGTCCACTGTGGCAAGCCTGGGCGTCGGGATCCAGCTCTACATCCGTTGCCTGGAGGGCCTGCGATGAAGTACTCCGCATGCTAAAAATCCCCCTTGCGATTTGGCCCTCGCGTAGCATGCATCATCGTTAGCTTCGCCGCCAACACCGTCGAGTTAGTGTAGCCACATCCCAGCTCATTATCCCACGATTTCTCTCGTTTCGTTGCCCATGTTTTTCCCACCGATGAGGCCTTAGCAACAGGGGTTTCACGCCTTACCAAGGCTGGCTGTCTGGCTCGCTTATTGCTAACGATCAACGATCGTGTCGTTGATTGAGCTGCGCAACGAGTCCGCCTAGGCAAGCATGGCGTCGGGATCCAGCCACGCATCTACCGACTTGAGGGACTGCGACAAAGTACTGAGCATGCTCAAAATCCCCCAGCGATTTGGCCCTCACGTAGCGTGCATCATTGTTAGCTTCATCGCCCACACCGTCGTACTTATGTAGCCACATCCCAGCTCATTATCTCATGATTTTTCTCATTTTTTTGGCCACGTTTTTCCCTCCGATGAGGCCTTGGCAGCTGGGGTGTCACGCCTTGCCCAGGCTGGCCGTGTGGCTCGCTCATTGCTCACGGCCGACGATCGTGTCGTCGATCGCGCTGCGCAACGAGTCCGCCTAGGCAAGCCTGGGAATCGGGATTCAGCCCTGCATTCCCCCGCTCGAGGGCCTGCGACGAAGCACTCCGCATGCTCAAAATCCCCCTAGCGATTTGGCCCTCGCGTAGCATGCATCATCGTTAGCTTCGCCGCCCACACCGTCGAGCTTGTATAGCCACATCCCAGCTCATTATCCCATTATTTTTCTCATTTCGTTGCCCATATTTTTCCCACTGATGAGGCCTTGGCAGTAGGGGTGCCCAGGCTGGCCGTGTGGCTCGCTCATTGCTAATGGCCGACGATAATGTCGTCGATCGCGCTGCGCAATGAGTCCGCCTAGGCAAGCCTGGGCATCGGGATCCAGCCCCGCATCTGCCGCCTCGAGGGCCTGCGACGAAGCACTCCACGATTTTTCTCATTTCATTGCCCCCGTTTTTCCCACCGATGAGGCCTTTGCAGCAGAGGTGTCACGCCTTGCCCAGGCTGGCCGTATGGCTCGCTCATTGCTAATGGCCGACGATCGTGTCGTCGATTACGCTGCGCAACGAGTCCACCGAGGCAAGCCTAGGCGTCGGGATCTAGCCCCACATCCGTCGCCTCGAGGGCCTACGACGAAGCACTCCGCATGTTCAAAATCCCCCCAGTGATTTGGCCCTCGCGTAGCGTGCATCATTGTTAGCTTCGCAACCCACACCGTCGAGCTTGTGTAGCTACATCCCAACTCATTATCCCACGATTTTTCTTATTTCGTTGCCCACCTTTTTCCTACCTATGAGGCCTTTGCAGCAGAGGTTTCACGCTTTGCCTAGGCTGGCCGTGTGGCTCAGTCATTGCTAACGACCGACGATCGAGTCATCGATCGCGCTGCACAATAAGTCCGCCAAGGCAAGCTTGGGTGTCGGTATCCAGCCCCACATCCGCTGCCTCGAGGGCCTGTGGCGAAGCACTCCGAATTCTCAAAATCCCCCCAGCAATTTGGCTCTCACGTAGCATGCATCATCGTTAGCTTCGCCGCCCACACCGTCGAATTTCTGTAGCCACATCCCAGCTCATTATCTCATGATTTTTCTTATTTTTTTGGCCACGTTTTCCCCACCGATGAGGCCTTGGCAGCAGGGGTGTCACGCCTTGCCCAGGCTGGACGTGTGGCTCGCTCATTGCTCACGGCCGACGATCGTGTCGTCGATCGCGCTGCGCAACGAGTCCGCCTAGGCAGGCTTGGGAATCGGGATTCAGCCCTGCATTCCCCGCCTCGAGGGCCTGCGACGAAGCACTCTGCATGCTCAAAATCCCCCCAGCGATTTGGCCCTCGCGTAGCATGCATCATCGTTAGCTTCGCTGCCCACACTGTCGAGCTTGTATAGCCACATCCCAGCTCATTATCCCATTATTTTTATCATTTCGTTGCCCACATTTTTCTCACTGATGAGGCCTTGGCAGTAAGGGTGCCCAGGCTGGCCGTGTGGCTCGCTCATTGCTAATGGCCGACGATCATGTCGTCGATCGCACTGCGTAACGAGTCCACCTAGGGAAGCCTGAGCGTCGGGATCTAGCCCTGCATCTGCCGCCTTGAGGGCCTACGACGAAGCACTCCGCAAGCTCAAAATCCCCCCAATCATTTCGCCATCACGGAGCATGCATCATTGTTAGCTTCGTCGCCCACACCGTCGAGCTTGTGTAGCAACATCATAGATCATTATCCCACGATTTTTCTCATTTTATTGCCCCCGTTTTTTCCACCAATGAGGCCTTTGCAGCAGAGGTGTCATGCTTTGCCCAGGCTGGCCATGTGGCTCGCTCATTGCTAATAGTCGACGATCGCGTCGTCAATCGCGCTGCGCAACGAGTCCACCGAGGCAAGCCTGGGCATCGGGATCCAGCCCCACATCAGTCGCCTTGAGGGCCTGCGACGAAGCACTCCGCATGTTCAAAATCCCCCCAGCGATTTGGACCTCGCGTAGCATGCATCATTGTTAGCATCGCCACCCACACCGTCGAGCTTGTGTAGCTACATCCCAACTCATTATCCCACGATTTTTCTCATTTCGTTGCCCATGTTTTTCCCACTGATGAGGCCATGGCAGCAGAGGCTTTCAAGCTTTGCCTAGGCTGGCCGTGTGGCTCGGTCATTGCTAACGACCAATGATCGTGTCGTCGATCGTGCTACACAATGAGTGCGTCGAGGCAAGCCTGGGCGTCGGGATCCAACCCCCCATCCGTCGCCTTGAGGGCCTATGACGAAGCACTCTGAATGCTCGAAATTCCTCCCAACAATTTGGCCCTCGCGTAGCATGCATCATCGTTAGCTTCGTCGCCCACACCGTCGAGATTGTGTAGCTATATCCCAGCACATTATCCCACGATTTCTCTCGTTTCGTTGCCCACGTTTTTCCCACCGATGAGGCCTTAGCAACAAGGGTTTCACGCCTTGCCTAGGCTGGCTGTCTGGCTCGCTTATTGCTAACGATCAACGATCGTATCGTCGATCGAGCTGCGCAACTAGTCCGCCTAGGCAAGCATGGCGTCGGGATCCAGCCACGCATCTACCAACTTGAGGGCCTGCGACGAAGTACTGAGCATTCACAAAATCCCCCAAGCGATTTGGCCCTTATGTAGCATGCATCATCGTTAGCTACGCCGCCCACACCGTCGTACTTGTGTAGCCACATCCCAGCTCATTATCTCATGATTTTTCTCATTTTTTTGGCCATGTTTTTCCCACCGATGAGGCCTTGGCAGCAGGGGTGTCACGCCTTGCCCAGGCTGGCCGTGTGGCTTGCTCATTGCTCACGGTCGACGATCGTGTCGTCGATCGCGCTGCGCAACGAGTCCGCCTACGCAAGCCTGGGAATCAGGATTCAGCCCTGCATTCCCCGCCTCGAGGGCCTGCGACGAAGCACTCCGCATGCTCAAAATCCCCCCAGCGATTTGGCCATCGTGTAGCATGCATCATCGTTAGCTTCGCCACCCACACCGTCGAGCTTGTGTAGCTACATCCCAGCTCATTATCCCACGATTTTTCTCATTTCTTTGCCCATGTTTTTCCCACTGATGAGGCCATGGCAGCAGAGCTGTCACGCTTTGCCTAGGCTGGCCGTGTGGCTCGGTCATTGCTAACGACCAATGATCGTGTCGTCGATCGTGCTGCACAATGAGTCCGCCGAGGCAAGCCTGGGCGTCGGGATCCAACCCCCCGTCCGTCACCTTGAGGGCCTGTGACGAAGCACTCTGAATGCTCGAAATTCCTCCCAATAATTTGGCCCTCGCGTAGCATGCATCATCGTTAGCTTCGTCGCCCACACCGTCGAGATTGTGTAGCTACATCCCAGCTCATTATCCCACGATTTCTCTCGTTTCGTTGCCCACGTTTTTCCCACCGATGAGGCCTTAGCAACAGGGGTTTCACGCCTTTCCTAGGCTGGCTGTCTGGCTCGCTTATTGCTAATGATCAACGATCGTGTCGTCGATCGAGCTGCGCAACTAATCCGCCTAGGCAAGCATGGCGTCGGGATCCAGCCACGCATCTACCGACTTGAGGGCCTGCGACGAAGTACTGAGAATTCACAAAATCCCCCTAGCGATTTGGCCCTTATGTAGCATGCATCATCGTTAGCTACGCCGCCCCCTCCGTCGTACTTGTGTAGCCACATCCCAGCTCATTATCTCATGATTTTTCTCATTTTTTTGGCCACGTTTTTCCCGCCGATGAGGCCTTGGCAGCAGGGGTGTCACACTTTGCCCAGGCTGGCCGTGTGGCTCGCTCATTGCTCACGGTCGACGATCGGGTCGTCGATCGCGCTGCGCAACGAGTCCGCCTAGGCAAGCCTGGGAATCGGGATTTAGCCCTGCATTCCCTGCCTCGAGGGCCTGCGACGAAGCACTCCGCTTGCTCAAAATCCCCCTAGCGATTTGGCCATCGTGTAGCATGCATCATCGTTAGCTTCGCCACCCACACCGTCGAGCTTGTGTAGCTACATCCCAGCTCATTATCCCACGATTTTTCTCATTTCTTTGCCCATGTTTTTCCCACTGATGAGGCCATGGCAGCAGAGCTGTCACGCTTTGCCTAGGCTGGTCGTGTGGCTCGGTCATTGCTAACGACCAATGATCGTGTCGTCGATCGTGCTGCACAATGAGTCCGCCGAGGCAAGCCTGGGCGTCAGGATCCAACCCCCCGTCTGTCGCCTTGAGGGCCTGTGACGAAGCACTCTGAATGCTCGAAATTTCTCCCAACAATTTGGCCCTCGCGTAGCATGCATCATCGTTAGCTTCGCCGCCCACACCGTCGAGATTGTGTAGCTACATCCCAGCTAATTATCCCATGATTTCTCTCGTTTCGTTGCCCACGTTTTTCCCACCGATGAGGCCTTAGCAACAGAGGTTTCACGCCTTGCCTAGGCTGGCTGTCTGGCTCGCTTATTGCTAACGATCAACAATCGTGTCGTCGATCGAGCTGCGCAACTAGTCCGCCTAGGCAAGCATGGCGTCGGGATCCAGCCACGCATCTACCGACTTGAGGGCCTGCGACGAAGTACTGAGCATTCACAAAATCCCCTTAGCGATTTGGCCCTTATGTAGCATGCATCATCGTTAGCTACGCCGCCCACACCGTCGTACTTGTGTAGCCACATCCCAGCTCATTATCTCATGATTTTTCTCATGTTTTTGGCCACGTTTTTCCCGCCGATGAGGCTTTGGCAGCAGGGGTGTCACACCTTGCCTAGGCTGGCCGTGTGGCTCGCTCATTGCTCACGGCCGACGATCGTGTCGTCGATCGCGCTGCGCAACGAGTCCACCTAGGCAAGCCTGGGAATCGGAATTCAGCCCTGCATTCCCCGCCTCGAGGGCCTGCGACGAAGCACTCCGCATGCTCAAAATCCCCCTAGCGATTTGGCTATCGCGTAGCATGCATCATCGTTAGCTTCGCCGCCCACACCGTCGAGCTTGTATAGCCACATCCCAGCTCATTATCCCATTATTTTTATCATTTCGTCGCCCACATTTTTCCCACTGATGAGGCCTTGGCAGTAGGGGTACCCAGGCTGGCCGTGTGGCTCGCTCATTGCTAATGGCTGACGATCATGTCGTCGATCGCGCTCCGCAACGAGTCCGCCTAGGCAAGCCTGGGCGTTGGGATCCAGCCCTGCAACTGCCGCCTCGAGGGCCTACGACGAAGCACTCCGCAAGCTCAAAATCCCCCCAATCTTTTCGCCCTCACGTATCATGCATCATTGTTAGCTTCGTCGCCCACACCGTCGAGCTTGTGTAGCCACATCCTAGCTCATTATCCTACGATTTTTCTCATTTCATTGCCCCTGTTTTTCCCACCGATGAGGCCTTTGCAGCAGAGGTGTCACGCCTTGCCCAGGCTGGCCGTGTGGCTCGCTCATTGCTAATGGTCGACGATCGTGTCGTCGATCGCGCTACGCAACGAGTCCACCGAGGCAAGCCTGGGCGTCGGGATCCAGCCCCACATCAGTCGCCTTGAGGGACTGCGACGAAGCACTCCGCATGTTCAAAATCCCCCCAGCGATTTGGCCCTCGCGTAGCATGCATCACTGTTAGCATCGCCACCCACACAGTCTAGCTTGTGTAGCTACATCCCAGCTCATTATCCCACGATTTTTCTTATTTCGTTGCCCATGGTTTTCCTACCGATGAGGCCATGGCAGCAGAGGTGTCACGCTTTGCCTAGGCTGGCCGTGTGGCTAGCTCATTGCTAATGGCCGACGATCGTGTCCTCGATCGCGCTGAGCAACGAGTCCACCGAGGCAATCTTGGGTGTCGGGATCCAGCCCCACATCCGTCGCCTCGAGGGCCTGCGACGAAGCACTTCGCATCTTCAAAACCCACCAACGATTTGACCCTCGTGTAGCATGCATCATTGTTTGCTTCGCCACCCACACCGTCGAGCTTGTGTAGCTACATCCCAGCTCATTATCCCACGATTTTTCTCATGTCGTTGCCCATGTTTTTCCTACTGATGAGGCCATGGCAGCAGAGCTGTCACGCTTTGCCTAGGTTGGCCGTGTGGCTCGGTCATTGCTAACGACCGATGATTGTGTCGTCGATCGTGCTGCACAATGAGTCCGCCGAGGCAAGCCTGGGCGTCGGGATCCAACCCCCCGTCCGTCGCCTTGAGGGCCTGTGACGAAGCACTCTGAATGCTCGAAATTCCTCCCAACAATTTGGCCCTCGCGTAGCATGCATCATCGTTAGCTTCGCCGCCCACACCGTCGAGATTGTGTAGCTACATCCCAGCTCATTATCCCACGATTTCTCTCTTTCGTTGCCCACATTTTTCCCACCGATGAGGCCTTAGCAACAGGGGTTTCACGCCTTGCCTAGGCTGGCTGTCTGGCTCGCTTATTGCTAACGATCAACGATCGTGTCGTCGATCGATCTGCGCAACGAGTCCGCCTAGGCAAGCATGGCGTCGGGATCCAGCCACGCATCTATCGACTTGAGGGCCTGCGACGAAGTACTGAGCATTCACAAAATCCCCCTAGCGATTTGGCCCTCACGTAGCATGCATCATCGTTAGCTACGCCGCCCACACCGTCTTACTTGTGTAGCCACATCCCAGCTCATTATCTCATGATTTTTCTCATTTTTTTGGCCACGTTTTTCCCACCGATGAGGCCTTGGCAGCAGGGGTGTCATGCCTTGCCCAGGCTGGCAGTGTGGCTCGCTCATTGCTCACGGCCGATGATCGTGTCGTCGATCGCGCTGCCCAACGAGTCCGCCTAGGCAAACCTGGGAATCGAGATTCAGCCCTGTATTCCCCGCCTCGAGGGCCTGCGATGAAGCACTCCGCATGCTCAAAATCCCCCTAGCGATTTGGCTATCGCGTAGCATGCATCATCGTTAGCTTCGCCGCCCACACCGTCGAGCTTGTATAGCCACATCCCAGCTCATTATCCCATTATTTTTATCATTTCGTCGCCCATATTTTTCCCACTGATGAGGCCTTGGCAGTAGGGGTGCCCAGGCTGGCCGTGTGGCTCGCTCATTGCTAATGGTTGACGATCATGTCGTCGATCGCGTTGCGCAACGAGTCCGCCAAGGCAAGCCTGGGCGTTGGGATCCAGCCCTGCAACTGCCGCCTCGAGGGCCTACGACGAAGCACTCCGCAAGCTCAAAATCCCCCCAATCATTTCGCCCTCACGTAGCATGCACCATTGTTAGCTTTGTCGCCCACACCGTCGAGCTTGTGTAGCCACATCCTAGCTCATTATCCTACGATTTTTCTCATTTCATTGCCCCTATTTTTCCCACCGATGAGGCCTTTGCAGCAGAGGTGTCACGCCTTGCCCAGGCTGGCCGTGTGGCTCGCTTATTGCTAATGGTCGACGATCGTGTCGTCGATCGCGCTGCGCAACAAGTCCACCGAGGCAAGCCTGGGCGTCGGGATCCAGCCCCACGTCAGTCGCCTTGAGGGACTGCGATGAAGCACTCCGCATGTTCAAAATCCCCCCAGCGATTTGGCCCTCGCGTAGCATGCATCATTGTTAGCATCGCCACCCACACAGTCGAGCTTGTGTAGCTACATCCCAGCTCATTATCCCACGATTTTTCTTATTTCGTTGCCCATGTTTTTCCTACCGATGAGGCCATGGCAGCAGAGGTGTCACGCTTTGCCTAGGCTGGCCGTGTGGCTCGCTCATTGCTAATGGCCGACGATCGTGTCCTCGATCGCGCTGAGCAACGAGTCCACCGAGGAAATCTTGGGTGTCGGGATCCAGCCCCACATCCGTCGCCTCGAGGACCTGGGACGAAGCACTCCGCATCTTCAAAACCCACCAGCGATTTGACCCTCGCGTAGCATGCATCATTGTTAGCTTCGCCACCCACACCGTCGAGCTTGTGTAGCTACATCCCAGCTCATTATCCCACGATTTTTCTCATTTCGTTGCCCATGTTTTTCCCACTGATGAGGCCATGGCAACAGAGCTGTCACGCTTTGCCTAGGCTGGCCGTGTGGCTCGGTCATTGCTAACGACCAATGATCGTGTCGTCGATCGTGCTGCACAATGAGTCCGTCGAGGCAAGCCTGGGCGTCGGGATCCAACCCCCCGTCCGTCGCCTTGAGGGCCTGTGACGAAGCACTCTGAATGCTCGAAATTCCTCCCAACAATTTGGCCCTCGCGTAGCATGCATCATCGTTAGCTTCGCCGCCCACACCGTTGAGATTGTGTAGCTACATCCCAGCTCATTATCCCACGATTTCTCTCGTTTCGTTGCCCACGTTTTTCCCACCGATAAGGCCTTAGCAACAGGGGTTTCACGCCTTGCCTAGGCTGGCTGTCTGGCTCGCTTATTGCTAACGATCAACGATCGTGTCGTCGATCGAGCTGCGCAACTAGTCCGCCTAGGCAAGCATGGCATCGGGATCCAGCCACGCATCTATCGACTTGAGGGCCTGCGACGAAGTACTGAGCATTCACAAAATGCCCCTAGCGATTTGGCCCTTATGTAGCATGCATCATCGTTAGCTACGCTGCCCACACCGTCGTACTTGTGTAGCCACATCCCAGCTCATTATCTCATGATTTTTCTCATTTTTTTGGCCACGTTTTTCCCGCCGATGAGGCCTTGGCAGTAGGGGTGTCACACCTTGCCTAGGCTGGCCGTGTGGCTCGCTCATTGCTCACGGCCGACGATCGTGTCGTCGATCG
Source organism: Moringa oleifera (assembly GCA_021397835.1). Classification (NCBI taxonomy): domain Eukaryota; kingdom Viridiplantae; phylum Streptophyta; class Magnoliopsida; order Brassicales; family Moringaceae; genus Moringa; species Moringa oleifera. Next base: position 85,583 of record JAJFZO010000103.1, read on the forward strand.
CGCTGCGCAACGAGTCCGCCTAGGCAAGCCTGGGAATCGGGATTCAGCCCTGCATTCCCCGCCTCGAGGGCCTGCGACAAAGCACTCCGCATGCTCAAAATCCCCCTAGCGATTTGGCTATCGCGTAGCATGCATCATCGTTAGCTTCGCCGCCCACACCGTCGAGCTTGTATAGCCACATCCCAGCTCATTATCCCATTATTTTTATCATTTCGTCGCCCACATTTTTCCCACTGATGAGGCCTTGGCAGTAGGGGTACCCAGGCTGGCCGTGTGGCTCGCTCATTGCTAATGGCTGATGATCATGTCGTCGATCGCGCTCCGCAACGAGTCCGCCTAGGCAAGCCTGGGCGTTGGGATCCAGCCCTGCAACTGCCGCCTCGAGGGCCTACGACGAAGCACTCCGCAAGCTCAAAATCCCCCCAATCTTTTCGCCCTCACGTATCATGCATCATTGTTAGCTTCGTCGCCCACACCGTCGAGCTTGTGTAGCCACATCCTAGCTCATTATCCTACGATTTTTCTCATTTCATTGCCCCTGTTTTTCCCACCGATGAGGCCTTAGCAGCAGAGGTGTCACGCCTTGCCCAGGCTGGCCGTGTGGCTCGCTCATTGCTAATGGTCGACGATCGTGTCGTCGATCGCGCTGCGCAACGAGTCCACCGAGGCAAGCCTGGGCGTCGGGATCCAGCCCCACATCAGTCGCCTTGAGGGACTGCGACGAAGCACTCCGCATGTTCAAAATCCCCCCAGCGATTTGGCCCTCGCGTAGCATGCATCACTGTTAGCATCACCACCCACACAGTCTAGCTTGTGTAGCTACATCCCAGCTCATTATCCCACGATTTTTCTTATTTCGTTGCCCATGGTTTTCCTACCGATGAGGCCATGGCAGCAGAGGTGTCACGCTTTGCCTAGGCTGGCCGTGTGGCTAGCTCATTGCTAATGGCCGACGATCGTGTCCTCGATCGCGCTGAGCAACGAGTCCACCGAGGCAATCTTGGGTGTCGGGATCCAGCCCCACATCCGTCGCCTCGAGGGCCTGCGACGAAGCACTTCGCATCTTCAAAACCCACCAACGATTTGACCCTCGTGTAGCATGCATCATTGTTTGCTTCGCCACCCACACCGTCGAGCTTGTGTAGCTACATCCCAGCTCATTATCCCACGATTTTTCTCATGTCGTTGCCCATGTTTTTCCTACTGATGAGGCCATGGCAGCAGAGCTGTCACGCTTTGCCTAGGTTGGCCGTGTGGCTCGGTCATTGCTAACGACCGATGATCGTGTCGTCGATCGTGCTGCACAATGAGTCCGTCGAGGCAAGCCTGGGCGTCGGGATCCAACCCCCCGTTCGTCGCCTTGAGGGCCTGTGACGAAGCACTCTGAATGCTCGAAATTCCTCCCAACAATTTGGCCCTCGCGTAGCATGCATCATCGTTAGCTTCGCCGCCCATACCGTCGAGATTGTGTAGCTACATCCCAGCTCATTATCCCACGATTTCTCTCGTTTCGTTGCCCACATTTTTCCCACCGATGAGGCCTTAGCAACAGGGGTTTCACGCCTTGCCTAGGCTGGCTGTCTGGCTCGCTTATTGCTAACGATCAACGATCGTGTCGTCGATCGATCTGCGCAACGAGTCCGCCTAGGCAAGCATGGCGTCGGGATCCAGCCACGCATCTATCGACTTGAGGGCCTGCGACGAAGTACTGAGCATTCACAAAATCCCCCTAGCGATTTGGCCCTCACGTAGCATGCATCATCGTTAGCTACGCCGCCCACACCGTCTTACTTGTGTAGCCACATCCCAGCTCATTATCTCATGATTTTTCTCATTTTTTTGGCCACGTTTTTCCCACCGATGAGGCCTTGGCAGCAGGGGTGTCATGCCTTGCCCAGGCTGGCAGTGTGGCTCGCTCATTGCTCACGGCCGATGATCGTGTCGTCGATCGCGCTGCCCAACGAGTCCGCCTAGGCAAACCTGGGAATCGAGATTCAGCCCTGTATTCCCCGCCTCGAGGGCCTGCGATGAAGCACTCCGCATGCTCAAAATCCCCCTAGCGATTTGGCTATCGCGTAGCATGCATCATCGTTAGCTTCGCCGCCCACACCGTCGAGCTTGTATAGCCACATCCCAGCTCATTATCCCATTATTTTTATCATTTCGTCGCCCACATTTTTCCCACTGATGAGGCCTTGGCAGTAGGGGTGCCCAGGCTGGCCGTGTGGCTCGCTCATTGCTAATGGTTGACGATCATGTCGTCGATCGCGTTGCGCAACGAGTCCGCCAAGGCAAGCCTGGGCGTTGGGATCCAGCCCTGCAACTGCCGCCTCGAGGGCCTACGACGAAGCACTCCGCAAGCTCAAAATCCCCCCAATCATTTCGCCCTCACGTAGCATGCACCATTGTTAGCTTTGTCGCCCACACCGTCGAGCTTGTGTAGCCACATCCTAGCTCATTATCCTACGATTTTTCTCATTTCATTGCCCCTATTTTTCCCACCGATGAGGCCTTTGCAGCAGAGGTGTCACGCCTTGCCCAGGCTGGCCGTGTGGCTCGCTCATTGCTAATGGTCGACGATCGTGTCGTCGATCGCGCTGCGCAACAAGTCCACCGAGGCAAGCCTGGGCGTCGGGATCCAGCCCCACGTCAGTCGCCTTGAGGGACTGCGATGAAGCACTCCGCATGTTCAAAATCCCCCCAGCGATTTGGCCCTCGCGTAGCATGCATCATTGTTAGCATCGCCACCCACACAGTCGAGCTTGTGTAGCTACATCCCAGCTCATTATCCCACGATTTTTCTTATTTCGTTGCCCATGTTTTTCCTACCGATGAGGCCATGGCAGCAGAGGTGTCACGCTTTGCCTAGGCTGGCCGTGTGGCTCGCTCATTGCTAATGGCCGACGATCGTGTCCTCGATCGCGCTGAGCAACGAGTCCACCGAGGAAATCTTGGGTGTCGGGATCCAGCCCCACATCCGTCGCCTCGAGGGCCTGGGACGAAGCACTCCGCATCTTCAAAACCCACCAGCGATTTGACCCTCGCGTAGCATGCATCATTGTTAGCTTCGCCACCCACATCGTCGAGCTTGTGTAGCTACATCCCAGCTCATTATCCCACGATTTTTCTCATTTCGTTGCCCATGTTTTTCCCACTGATGAGGCCATGGCAACAGAGCTGTCACGCTTTGCCTAGGCTGGCCGTGTGGCTCGGTCATTGCTAACGACCAATGATCGTGTCGTCGATCGTGCTGCACAATGAGTCCGTCGAGGCAAGCCTGGGCGTCGGGATCCAACCCCCCGTCCGTCGCCTTGAGGGCCTGTGACGAAGCACTCTGAATGCTCGAAATTCCTCCCAACAATTTGGCCCTCGCGTAGCATACATCATCGTTAGCTTCGCCGCCCACACCGTCGAGATTGTGTAGCTACATCCCAGCTCATTATCCCACGATTTCTCTCGTTTCGTTGCCCACGTTTTTCCCACCGATAAGGCCTTAGCAACAGGGGTTTCACGCCTTGCCTAGGCTGGCTGTCTGGCTCGCTTATTGCTAACGATCAACGATCGTGTCGTCGATCGAGCTGCGCAACTAGTCCGCCTAGGCAAGCATGGCGTCGGGATCCAGCCTCGCATCTACCGACTTGAGGGCCTGCGACGAAGTACTGAGCATTCACAAAATCCCCCTAGCGATTTGGCCCTTATGTAGCATGCATCATCGTTAGCTACGCCGCCCACACCGTCGTACTTGTGTAGCCACATCCCAGCTCATTATCTCATGATTTTTCTCATTTTTTTGGCCACGTTTTTCCCGTCGATGAGGCCTTGGCAGCAGGGGTGTCACACCTTGCCCAGGCTGGCCGTGTGGCTCGCTCATTGCTAATGGCCGACGATCGTGTCGTCGATCGCGCTGCGCAACGAGTCCACCGAGGCAAGCCTGGGCGTCGGGATCCAGCCCCACATCAGTCGCCTTGAGGGACTGCGACGAAGCACTCCGCATGTTCAAAATCCCCCCAGCGATTTGGCCCTCGCGTAGCATGCATCACTGTTAGCATCGCCACCCACACAGTCTAGCTTGTGTAGCTACATCCCAGCTCATTATCCCACGATTTTTCTTATTTCGTTGCCCATGTTTTTCCTACCGATGAGGCCATGGCAGCAGAGGTGTCACGCTTTGCCTAGGCTGGCCGTGTGGCTCGCTCATTGCTAATGGCCGACGATCGTGTCCTCGATCGCGCTGAGCAACGAGTCCACCGAGGAAATCTTGGGTGTCGGGATCCAGCCCCACATCCGTCGCCTCGAGGGCCTGGGACGAAGCACTCCGCATCTTCAAAACCCACCAGCGATTTGACCCTCGCGTAGCATGCATCATTGTTAGCTTCGCCACCCACACCGTCGAGCTTGTGTAGCTACATCCCAGCTCATTATCCCACGATTTTTCTCATTTCGTTGCCCATGTTTTTCCCACTGATGAGGCCATGGCAACAGAGCTGTCACGCTTTGCCTAGGCTGGCCGTGTGGCTCGGTCATTGCTAACGACCAATGATCGTGTCGTCGATCGTGCTGCACAATGAGTCCGCCGAGGCAAGCCTGGGCGTCGGGATCCAACCCCCCGTCTGTCTCCTTGAGGGCCTGTGACGAAGCACTCTGAATGCTCGAAATTCCTCCCAACAATTTGGCCCTCGTGTAGCCTGCATCATCGTTAGCTTCGCCACCCACACCGTCGAGCTTATGTAGCTACATCCCAGCTCATTATCCCACGAGTTCTCTCATTTCGTTGCCCACGTTTTTCCCACCGATGAGGCCTTAGCAACAGGGGTTTCACGCCTTGCCTAGGCTGGCTGTCTGGCTCGCTTATTGCTAACGATCAACGATCGTGTCGTCGATCGATCTGTGCAACGAGTCCGCCTAGGCAAGCATGGCGTCGGGATCCAGCCATGCATCAACCGACTTGAGGGCCTGCGACGAAGTACTGAGCATGCTAAAAATCCCCTCTGCGATTTGGCCCTCACGTAGCATGCATCATCGTTAGCTTCGCCGCCCACACCGTCGTACTTGTGTAGCCACATCCCAGCTCATTATCTCATGATTTTTCTCATTTTTTTGGCCACGTTTTTCCCGTCGATGAGGCCTTGGCAGCAGGGGTGTCACACCTTGCCCAGGCTGGCCGTGTGGCTCGCTCATTGCTAATGGCCGACGATCGTGTCGTCGATCGCGCTGCGCAACGAGTCCACCGAGGCAAGCCTGGGCGTCGGGATCCAGCCCCACATCAGTCGCCTTGAGGGACTGCGACGAAGCACTCCGCATGTTCAAAATCCCCCCAGCGATTTGGCCCTAGCGTAGCATGCATCACTGTTAGCATCGCCACCCACACAGTCTAGCTTGTGTAGCTACATCCCAGCTCATTATCCCACGATTTCTCTCGTTTCGTTGCCCACGTTTTTCCCACCGATAAGGCCTTAGCAACAGGGGTTTCACGCCTTGCCTAGGCTGGCTGTCTGGCTCGCTTATTGCTAACGATCAACGATCGTGTCGTCGATCGAGCTGCGCAACTAGTCCGCCTAGGCAAGCATGGCGTCGGGATCCAGCCTCGCATCTACCGACTTGAGGGCCTGCGACGAAGTACTGAGCATTCACAAAATCCCCCTAGTGATTTGGCCCTTATGTAGCATGCATCATCGTTAGCAACGCCGCCCACACCGTCGTACTTGTGTAGCCACATCCCAGCTCATTATCTCATGATTTTTCTCATTTTTTTGGCCACGTTTTTCCCGCCGATGAGGCCTTGGCAGCAGGGGTGTCACACCTTGCCTAGGCTGGCCGTGTGGCTCGCTCATTGCTCACGGCCGACGATCGTGTCGTCGATCGCGCTGCGCAACGAGTCCGCCTAGGCAAGCCTGGGCATCAGGATCCAGCCCCGCATCCGCCACCTCGAGGGCCCGTGGTGAAGCACTCCGAATGCTCAAAATCCCCCCAGCATTTTGGCCCTCACGTAGCATGCATCATCGTTAGCTTCGTCGCCCACACCGTCGTGCTTGTGTAGCCACATCCCAGCTCATTATCTCATGATTTTTCTCATTTTGTTGGCCACGTTTTTCCCACCGATGAGGGCTTGGCAGCAGGGGTGTCACGCCTTGCCCAAGCTGGCCGTGTGGCTCGCTCATTTCTAATGGCCGACGACTGTGTCGTCGATCGCGCTGCGCAACGAGTCCGCCTAGGCAAGCCTGGGCGTCGTGATCTAGCCCCGCATCTGCCACCTCGAAGGCTTGCGACGAAGCACTCCACATGCTTAAAATCCCCTCAGTGATTTGGCCCTCGCGTAGCATGCATCATCGTTAGATTCGCCGCCCACACCGTCGAGCTTGTATATCCACATCCCAGCTCATTATCCCATGATTTTTCTCATGTTGTTGCCCACGTTTTTCCCATCGATGAGGCCTTGGCAGCAGGGGTGCCCAGGCTCCCCGTCTGGCTCGCTCATTGCTATTGGCCGACGATCATGTCGTTGATCGCGCTGCGCAATGAGTCCGCCAAGGCAAGCCTGGGAGTCGGGATCCAACCCCACGTCCGTCGCCTTGAGGGCCTGTGACGAAGCACTCTGAATGCTCGAAATTCCCCCCAACAATTTGTCCCTCGCGTAGCATGCATGATCGTTAGCTTCGCCGCCCACACCGTCGAGCTTGCATAACCACATCCCAGCTCATTATCCCATAATTCTTCTCATTTCGTTGCCCACGTTTTTTCCACCGATGAGGCCTTGGCAGCAGGGGTGTCACGCCTTGCCCAGGCTGGCCGTGTGGCTCGTTCATTGCTAACGGCCGACGATCGTGTCGTCCATCGCGCTGCGCAACGAGTCCGCCTAGGCAAGCCTGGCGCCTCGGGGGCCTGCGACGAAGCACTCCGCATGCTCTAAATCCCCCCAGCGATTTGTCCCTCGCGTAGCATGCGTCATCGTTAGCTTCGCCGCCCACACCGTCGAGTTAGTGCAGCCACATCCCAGCTCATTATCCCACGATTTCTCTCGTTTCGTTGCCCATGTTCTTCCCACCGATGAGGCCTTAGCAACAGGGGTGTCACACCTTGCCCGGGCTGGCTATCTGTCTCGCTTGTTGCTAACGACCCAGGATCGTGTCGTCGATCGCGCTGCGCAACAAGTCCGCCTAGGCAAGCTTGAGCGTCGGGATCAAACCCCACATCCGCCGCCTCGAGTGCCTGCGACGAAGCACTCCGCATGCTCAAAATTTCCCCCAACGATTTGGCCCTCACGTTGCATGCATCATCGTTAGCTTCGTCGCCCACACCGTCGAGCTTGTATAGCCACATCCCAGCTCATTATCCCATTATTTTTCTCATTTTGTTGCCCACATTTTTCACACCGATAAGGCCTTGGCAGCAGGGGTGCCCAGGCTCGCCGTGAGGCTCGGTCATTGCTAATGGCCGACGATCATGTCGTTGATCGCGCTGCGCAACGAGTCCGCCATGGCAAGCCTGGGCGTCGGGATCCAACCCTACGTCCGTCGCCTTGAGGGCCTGTGACGTAGCACTCTGAATGCTCGAAATTCCCCCCAACAATTTGGCCCTCGCGTAGCATGCATCATCGTTAGCTTCGCCGCCCACATCGTCGAGCTTGTATAACCACATCCCAGCTCATTATCCCACAATTTTTCTCATTTCGTTGCCCACGTTTTTCCCACTGATTAGGCCTTGGCAGCAGGGGTGTCACGCCTTGCCCAGGCTAGCCGTGTGGCTCGCTCATCACTAACGGCCGACGATTGTGTCGTCGATCGCGCTGCGCAACGAGTCCGCCAAGGCAAGCCTGGGCGTCGGGATCCATCCCCGCATCCGCCGCCTTGAGGGCCTGCGACAAAGCACTAAGCATGCTAAAAAACCCCCCAGCGATTTGGCCCTCACATGGCATGCATCATCGTTAGCTTCGCCACCCACATCGTTGAGCTTGTGTAGCCACATCCCAGCTCATTATCCCATGATTTTTCTCATTTCGTTGCCCATGTTTTTGCCACCGATGAGGCCATGGCAGCAGAGCTGTCATGCTTTGCCTAGGCTGGTCATGTGGCTCGCTCATTGCTAACGATCGACGATCGTGTCGTTGGTCGCGCTGCGCAATATGTCCGCCAAGGCAAGCCTGGGCATCGGGATCCAGCCCCGCATCCGCCACCTCGAGGGCCCGTGGTGAAGCACTCCGAATGCTCAAAATCCCCCCAGCATTTTGGCCCTCACGTAGCATGCATCATCGTTAGCTTCGTCGCCCACACCGTCGTGCTTGTGTAGCCACATCCCAGCTCATTATCTCATGATTTTTCTCATTTTGTTGGCCACGTTTTTCCCACCGATGAGGCCTTGGCAGCAGGGGTGTCACGCCTTGCCCAAGCTGGCCGTGTGGCTCGCTCATTTCTAATGGCCGATGACTGTGTCGTCGATCGCGCTGCGCAACGAGTCCGCCTAGGCAAGCCTGGGCGTCGTGATCCAGCCCCGCATCTGCCACCTCGAAGGCCTGCGACGAAGCACTCCACATGCTTAAAATCCCCTCAGTGATTTGGCCCTCGCGTAGCATGCATCATCGTTAGATTCGCCGCCCACACCGTCGAGCTTGTGTATCCACATCCCAGCTCATTATCCCATGATTTTTCTCATTTCGTTGCCCACGTTTTTCCCATCGATGAGGCCTTGGCAGCAGGGGTGCCCAGGCTCCCCGTCTGGCTCGCTCATTGCTATTGGCCGACGATCATGTCGTTGATCGCGCTGCGCAACGAGTCCGCCAAGGCAAGCCTGGGCGTCGGGATCCAACCCCACGTCCGTCGCCTTGAGGGCCTGTGACGAAGCACTCTGAATGCTCGAAATTCCCCCCAACAATTTGGCCATCGCGTAGCATGCATCATCGTTAGCTTCGTCGCCCACACCGTCGTGCTTGTGTAGCCACATCCCAGCTCATCATCTCATGATTTTTCTCATTTTGTTGGCCACGTTTTTCCCACCGATGAGGCCTTGGCAGCAGGGGTGTCACGCCTTGCCCAAGCTGGCCGTGTGGCTCGCTCATTTCTAATGGCCGACGACTGTGTCGTCGATCGCGCTGCGTAACGAGTCCGCCTAGGCAAGCCTGGGCGTCGTGATCCAGCCCCGCATCTGCCACCTCGAAGGCCTGCGACGAAGCACTCCACATGCTTAAAATCCCCACAGTGATTTGGCCCTCGCGTAGCATGCATCATCGTTAGATTCGCCGCCCACACCGTCGAGCTTGTGTATCCACATCCCAGCTCATTATCCCATGATTTTTCTCATTTCGTTGCCCACGTTTTTCCCATCGATGAGGCCTTGGCAGCAGGGGTGCCCAGGCTCCCCGTCTGGCTCGCTAATTGCTATTGGCCGACGATCATGTCGTTGATCGCGCTGCGCAACGAGTCCGCCAAGGCAAGCCTGGGCATCGGGATCCAACCCCACGTCCGTCGCCTTGAGGGCCTGTGACGAAGCACTCTGAATGCTCGAAATTCCCCCCAACAATTTGGCCATCGCGTAGCATGCATCATCGTTAGCTTCGCCGCCCACACCGTCGAGCTTGTCTAACCACATCCCAGCACATTATCCCACAATTTTTCTCATTTCGTTGCCCACGCTTTTCCCCTCCGATGAGGCCTTGGCAGCAGGGGTGCCCAGGCTCCCCGTCTGGCTCGCTCATTGCTATTGGCCGACGATCATGTCGTTGATCGCGCTGCGCAACGAGTCCGCCAAGGCAAGCCTGGGCATCGGGATCCAACCCCACGTCCGTCGCCTTGAGGGCCTGTGACGAAGCACTCTGAATGCTCGAAATTCCCCCGAATAATTTGGCCCTCGCGTAGCATGCATCCTCGTTAGCTTCGCTGCCCACACCGTCGAGCTTGTCTAACCACATCCCTGCTCATTATCCCACAATTTTTCTCATTTCGTTGCCCACGTTTTTCCCACCGATGAGGCCATGGCAGCAGGGGTGTCACGCCTTGCCCAAGCTGGTCGTGTGGCCCGCTCATTTCTGATGGCCGACAACTATGTCGTCGATCGCGCTGCGCAACGAGTCCGCATAGGCAAGCCTGGGCGTCGTGATCCAGCCCCGCAACTGCCGCCTCGAAGGCCTGCGACGAATCACTCCGCATGCTTAAAATCCGCTCAGCGATTTGGCCCTCGCGTAGCATGCATCATCGTTAGATTCGTCGCCTACACCGTCGAGCTTGTGTATCCACATCCCAGCTCATTATCCCATGATTTTTCTCATTTCGTTGCCCACGTTTTTCCCACCAATGAGGCCTTGGCAGCAGGGGTTCCCAGGCTCCCCGTCTGGCCCGCTCATTGCTATTGGCAGACGATCATGTAGTTGATCGTGCTGCGCAATGAGTCCGCCAAGGCAAGCCTGGGCGTCGGGATCCAACCCCACGTCCGTCGCCTTGAGGGCCTGTGATGAAGCACTCTAAAAGCTCGAAATTCCCCCCAACAATTTGGCCATCGCATAGCATGCATCATCGTTAGCTTCGCCGCCCACACCGTCGAGCTTGTATAACCACATCCCAGCTCATTATCCCACAATTTTTCTCATTTCGTTGCCCACGTTTTTCCCACTGATTAGGCCTTGGCAGCAGGGGTGTCACGCCTTGCCCAGGCTAGCCGTGTGGCTCGCTCATCACTAACGGCCGACGATTGTGTCGTCGATCGCGCTGCGCAATGAGTCCGCCAAGGCAAGCCTGGGCGTCGGGATCCATCTCCGCATTCGCCGCCTAGAGGGCCTGTGACAAAGCACTAAGCATGCTCAAAACCCTCCCAGCGATTTGGCCCTCACGTGGCATGCATCATCGTTAGCTTCGCCACCCACATCATTGAGCTTGTGTAGCCACATCCCAGCTCATTATCCCATGATTTTTCTCGTTTCTTTGCCCATGTTTTTCCCACCGAAGAGGCCATGGCAGCAGAGCTGTCACGCTTTGCCTAGGCTGGTCGTGCGGCTCGCTCATTGCTAACGATCGACGATCGTGTCGTCGGTCGCTCTGCGCAATATGTCCGCCAAGGCAAGCCTGGGCATCGGGATCCAGCCCCGCATCTGCCACCTCAAGGGCCTGTGGCGAAGCACTCCGAATTCTCAAAATCCCCCCAGCATTTTGGCCCTCACGTAGCATGCATCATTGTTAGCTTCGTCGCCCACACCGTCGTGCTTGTGTAGCCACATCGCAGCTCATTATCTCATGATTTTTCTCATTTTGTTGGCCACGTTTTTCCCACCGATGAGGCCTTGGCAGCAGGGGTGTCACGCCTTGCCCAAGCTGGTCGTGTGGCCCGCTCATTTCTAATGGCCGACAACTGTGTCGTCGATTGCAATGCGCAACGAGTCCGCCTAGGAAAGCCTGGGCGTCGTGATCCAGCCCCGCAACTGCCGCCTCGAAGGCCTGCGACGAAGCACTCCGCATGCTTAAAATCCCCTTAGCGATTTGGCCCTCGCATAGCATGCATCATCGTTAGCTTCGCCGCCCACACCGTCGAGCTTGTATAACCACATCTCAGCTCATTATCCCACAATTTTTCTCATTTCGTTGCCCACGTTTTTCCCACTGATTAGGCCTTGGCAGCAAGGGTGTCACTCCTTGTCAAGGCTAGCTGTGTGGCTCGCTCATCACTAATGGCCGACGATTGTGTCGTCGATCGCACTGCGCAAAGAGTCTGCCAAGGCAAGCCTGGGCGTCGGGATCCATCCCCGCATCCGCCGCCTTGAGGGCCTGCGACAAAGCACTAAGCATGCTCAAAAACCCCCCAGCGATTTGGCCCTCACGTGGCATGCATCATCTTTAGCTTCGCCACCCACATCATTGAGCTTGTGTAGCCACATCCCAGCTCATTATCCCATGATTTTTCTCATTTCGTTGCCCATGTTTTTCCCATCGAAGAGGCCATGGCAGCAGAGCTGTCACGCTTTGCCTAGGCTGGTCGTGTGGCTCGCTCATTGCTAACGATCGACGATCGTGTCGTCGGTCGCGCTGCGCAATATGTCCGCAAAGGCAAGCCTGGGCATCGGGATCCAGCCCCGCATCTGCCACCTCAAGGTCCTATGGTGAAGCACTCCGAATGCTCAAAATCCCCCCAGCATTTTGGCCCTCACGTAGCATGCATCATCGTTACCTTCGTCGCCCACACCGTCGAGCTTGTGTATCCACATCCCAGCTCATTATCCCATGATTTTTCTCATTTCGTTGCCCACGTTTTTCCCATCGATGAGGCCTTGGCAGCAGGGGTGCCCAGGCTCCCCGTCTGGCTTGCTCATTGCTATTGGCCGACGATCATGCCATTGATCGCGCTGCGCAACGAGTCCGCCAAGGCAAGCCTGGGCGTCGGAATCCAACCCCACGTCCATCGCCTTGAGGGCCTGTGACGAAGCACTCTGAATGCTCGAAATTCCCCCCAACAATTTGGCCATCGCGTAGCATGCATCATCGTTAGCTTCGCCACCCACACCGTCGAGCTTGTCTAACCACATCCCAGCTCATTATCCCACAATTTTTCTCATTTCGTTGCCCACTTTTTTCCCACCAATGAGGCCTTGGCAGCAGGGGTGTCACGCCTTGCCCAAGCTGGTCGTGTGGCCTGCTCATTTCTAATGGCCGACAACTGTGTCGTCGATCGTGCTGCGCAACGAGTCCGCCAAGGCAAGCCTGGGCGTCGTGATCCAGCCCCGCATCTGCCGCCTCGATGGCCTGCGACGAAGCACTCCGCATGCTTAAAATCCCCTCAGCGATTTGGCCCTCGCGTAGCATGCATCATCGTTAGATTCGTCGCCCACACCGTGGAGCTTTTGTATCCACATCCCAGCTTATTATCCCATGATTTTTCTCATTTCGTTGCCCACGTTTTTCCCACCGATGAGGCCTTGGCAGCAGGGGTGCCCAGGCTCCCCGTCTGGCTCGCTCATTACTATTGGCAGACGATCATGTCGTTGATCGCGCTGTGCAACGAGTCCGCCAAGGCAAGCCTGGGCGTCGGGATCCAACCCCACGTCCGTCGCCTTGAGGGCCTGTGACGAAGCACTCTGAATGCTCGAAATTCCCCTCAACAATTTGGCCCTCACGTAGCATGCATCATCGTTAGCTTCGTCGCCCACACCGTCGTGCTTGTGTAGCCACATCCCAGCTCATTATCTCATGATTTTTCTCATTTTGTTGGCCACGTTTTTCCCACCGATGAGGCCTTGGCAGCAGGGGTGTCACGCCTTGCCCAAGCTGGTCGTGTGGCCCGCTCATTTCTAATAGCAGATAACTGTGTCGTCGATCGCGCTGCGCAACGAGTCCGCCTAGGCAAGCCTGGGCGTCGTGATCCAGCCCCGCATCTGCCGCCTCGAAGGCCTGCGACAAAGCACTCCGCATGCTTAAAATCCCCTCAGCGATTTGGCCCTCGCGTAGCATGCATCATCGTTAGATTCGCCGCCCACACCATCGAGGTCGTGTATCCACATCCCAGCTCATTATCCCATGATTTTTCTCATTTCGTTGCCCACGTTTTTCCCACCGATGAGGCCTTGGCAGCAGGGGTGCCCAGGCTCCTCGTCTGGCTTGCTCATTGCTATTGGCCGACGATCATGTCGTTGATCGCGCTGCGCAACGAGTCCGCCAAGGCAAGCCTGGTTGTCGGAATCCAACCCCACGTCCGTCGCCTTGAGGGCCTGTGATGAAGCACCCTGAATGCTCGAAACTCCCCCCAACAATTTGGCCCTCGCATAGCATGCATCATCGTTAGCTTCGCCGCCCACACCGTCGAGCTTGTATAACCACATCCCAGCTCATTATCCCACAATTTTTCTCATTTCGTTGCCCACGTTTTTCCCACTGATTAGGCCTTGGCAGCAGGGGTGTCACGCCTTGCCCAGGCTAGCCGTGTTGCTCGCTCATCACTAACGGCCGACGATTGTGTCGTCGATCGCGCTGCGCAATGAGTCCGCCAAGGCAAGCCTGGGCGTCGGGATCCATCCCCGCATCCGCCGCCTTGAGGGCCTGCGACAAAGCACTAAGCATGCTAAAAAACCCCCAGCGATTTGGCCCTCACGTGGCATGCATCATCGTTAGCTTCGCCACCCACATCGTTGAGCTTGTGTAGCCACATCCCAGCTCATTATCCCATGATTTTTCTCATTTCGTTGCCCATGTTTTTCCCACCGATGAGGCCATGGTAGCAGAGCTGTCACGCTTTGCCTAGGCTGGTCGTGTGGCTCGCTCATTGCTAACGATCGACGATCGTGTCGTCGGTCGCGCTGCACAATATGTCCGCCAAGGCAAGCCTGGGCATCGGGATCCAGCCCCGCATCCGCCACCTCGAGGTCCTGTGGTGAAGCACTCCGAATGCTCAAAATCCCCCCAGCATTTTGGCCCTCACGTAGCATGCATCATCGTTACATTCGTCGCCCACACTGTCGTGCTTGTGTAGCCACATCCCAGCTCATTATCTCATGATTTTGCTCATTTTGTTGGCCACGTTTTTCCCACCGATGAGGCCTTGGCAGCAGGGGTGTCACGCCTTGCCCAAGCTGGCCGTGTGGCTCGCTCATTTCTAATGGCCGATGACTGTGTCGTCGATCGCGCTGCGGAACGAGTCCGCCAAGGCAAGCTTGGGCGTCGTGATCCAGCCCCGCATCTGCCACCTCGAAGGCTTGCGACGAAGCACTCCGCATGCTTAAAATCCCCTCAGCGATTTGGCCCTCGCGTAGCACGCATCATCGTTAGATTCGCCGCCCACACCGTCGAGCTTGTGTATCCACATCCCAGCTCATTATCCCATGATTTTTCTCATTTCGTTGCCCACGTTTTTCCCACAGATGAGGCCTTGGCAGCAGGGGTGCCCAGGCTCCCCGTCTGGCTCGCTCATTGCTATTGGCCGACGATCATGTCGTTGATCGCGCTGTGCAACGAGTCCGCCAAGGCAAGCCTGGGCATCGGGATCCAACCCCACGTCCGTCGCCTTGAGGTCCTGTGACGAAGCACTCTGAATGCTCGAAATTCCCCCCAACAATTTCGCCATCGCGTAGAATGCATCATCGTTAGCTTCGCCGCCCACACCGTCGAGCTTGTCTAACCACATCCCAGCTCATTGTCCCACAATTTTTCTCATTTCGTTGCGCACGTTTTTCCCGCCGATGAGGCCTTGGCAGCAGGGGTGCCCAGGCTCCCCGTCTGGCTCGCTCATTGCTATTGGCCGACGATCATGTCGTTGATCTCACTGCGCAACGAGTCCGCCAAGGCAAGCCTGGGCGTCGAGATCCAACCCCACGTCCATCGCCTTGAGGACCTGTGACGAAGCACTCTGAATGCTCGAAATTCCCCCGAACAATTTGGCCATCGCGTAGCATGCATCCTCGTTAGCTTCGCCGCCCACACCGTCGAGCTTGTCTAACCACATCCCTGCTCATTATCCTACAATTTTTCTCATTTCGTTGCCCACGTTTTTCCCACCGATGAGGCCATGGCAGCAGGGGTGTCACGCCTTGCCCAAGCTGGTCGTGTGGCCTGCTCATTTCTAATGGCCGACAACTGTGTCGTCGATCGTGCTGCGCAACGAGTCCGCCAAGGGAAGCCTGGGCGTCGTGATCCAGCCCCGCATCTGCCACCTCGAAGGCCTGCGACGAAGCACTCCGCATGCTTAAAATCCCCTCAGCGATTTGGCCCTCGCGTAGCATGCATCATCGTTAGATTCGTCGCCCACACCGTCGAGCTTTTGTATCCACATCCCAGCTTATTATCCCATGATTTTTCTCATTTCGTTGCCCACGTTTTTCCCACCGATGAGGCCTTGGCAGCAGGGGTGCCCAGGCTCCCCGTCTGGCTTGCTCATTGCTATTGGCCGACGATCATGTCGTTGATCGCGCTGCGCAACGAGTGCGCCAAGGCAAGCCTGGGCGTCGGAATCCAACCCCACGTCCATCGCCTTGAGGGCCTGTGACGAAGCACTCTGAATGCTCGAAATTCCCCCCAACAATTTGGCCATCGCGTAGCATGCATCATCGTCAGCTTCGCCGCCCACACCGTCGAGCTTGTCTAACCACATCCCAGCTCATTATCCCACAATTTTTCTCATTTCGTTGCCCACGTTTTTCCCACCGATGAGGCCTTGGCAGCAGGGGTGTCACGCCTTGCCCAAGCTGGTCGTGTGGCCCGCTCATTTCTAATGGCCGACAACTGTGTCGTCGATCGTGCTGCGCAACGAGTCCGCCAAGGCAAGCCTGGGCGTCGTGATCCAGCCCCGCATCTGCCGCCTCGATGGCCTGCGACGAAGCACTCCGCATGCTTAAAATCTCCTCAGCGATTTGGCCCTCGCGTAGCATGCATCATCGTTAGATTCGTCGCCCACATCGTCGAGCTTGTGTATCCACATCCCAGCTCATTATCCCATGATTTTTCTCATTTCGTTGCCCACGTTTTTCCCACCGATGAGGCCTTGGCAGCAGGGGTGCCCAGGCTCCCCGTCTGGCTCGCTCATTGCTATTGGCAGACGATCATGTCGTTGATCGCGCTGCGCAATGAGTCCGCCAAGGCAAGCCTGGGCGTCGGGATCCAACCCCACGTCCGTCGCCTTGAGGGCCTGTGATGAAGCACTCTGAATGCTCGAAATTCCCCCCAACAATTTGGCCCTCGCATAGCATGCATCATCGTTAGCTTCGCCGCCCACACCGTCGAGCTTGTATAACCACATCCCAGCTCATTATCCCACAATTTTTCTCATTTCGTTGCCCACGTTTTTCCCACTGATTAGGCCTTGGCAGCAGGGGTGTCACGCCTTGCCCAGGCTAGCTGTGTGGCTCGCTCATCACTAACGGCCGACGATTGTGTCGTCGATCGCGCTGCGCAACGAGTCCGCCAAGGCAAGCCTGGGCGTCGGGATCCATCCCCGCATCCGCCGCCTAGAGGGCCTGTGACAAAGCACTAAGCATGCTCAAAAACCCCCCAGCGATTTGGCCCTCACGTGGCATGCATCATCGTTAGCTTCGCCACCCACATCGTTGAGCTTGTGTAGCCACATCCCAGCTCATTATCCCATGATTTTTCTCATTTCTTTGCCCATGTTTTTCCCACCGATGAGGCCATGGCAGCAGAGCTGTCACGCTTTGCCTAGGCTGGCCGTGTGGCTCGCTCATTGCTAACGATCGACGATCGTGTCGTCGGTCGCTCAGCGCAATATGTCCACCAAGGCAAGCCTGGGCATCGAGATCCAGCCCCGCATCCGCCACCTCGAGGGCCTGTGGCGAAGCACTCCGAATGCTCAAAATCCCCCCAGCATTTTGGCCCTCACGTAGCATGCATCATCGTTAGCTTCGTCGCCCACACCGTCGTGCTTGTGTAGCCACATCCCAGCTCATTATCTCATGATTTTTCTCATTTTGTTGGCCACGTTTTTCCCACCGATGAGGCCTTGGCAGCAGGGGTGTCACGCCTTGCCCAAGCTAGTCGTGTGGCCCGCTCATTTCTAATGGCCGACAACTGTGTCGTCGATCGCGCTGCGCAACGAGTCCGCCAAGGAAAGCCTGGGCGTCGTGATCCAGCCCCGCAACTGCTGCCTCGAAGGCCTGCGACGAAGCACTCCGCATGCTTAAAATCCCCTCAGCGATTTGGCCCTCGCGTAGGATGCATCATCGTTAGATTCGTCGCCCACACCGTCGAGCTTGTGTATCCACATCCCAGCTCATTATCCCATGATTTTTCTCATTTCGTTGCCCACGTTTTTCCCACCGATGAGGCCTTGGCAGCAGGGGCGCCCAGGCTCCCCGTCTGGCTCGCTCATTGCTATTGGCAGACAATCATGTCGTTGATCGCGCTGCGCAACGAGTCCGCCAAGGCAAGCCTGGGCGTCAGGATCCAACCCCATGTCCGTCGCCTTGAGGGCCTGTGACGAAGCACTTTGAATGCTCGAAATTCCCCCCAACAATTTGGCCCTCACGTAGCATGCATCATCGTTAGCTTCGTCGCCCACACCGTCGAGCTTGTGTAGCCACATCCCAGCTCATTATCTCATGATTTTTCTCATTTTGTTGGCCACGTTTTTCCCACCGATGAGGCCTTGGCAGTAGGGGTGTCACGCCTTGCCCAAGCTGGTCGTGTGGCCCGCTCATTTCTAATGGCCGACAACTGTGTCGTCGATCGCGCTGCGCAACGAGTCCGCCAAGGCAAGCCTGGGCGTCGTGATCCAGCCCCGCATCTGCCGCCTCGAAGGCCTGCGACGAAGCACTCCGCATGCTTAAAATCCCCTCAGCGATTTGGCCCTCGCGTAGCATGCATCATCGTTAGATTCGCCGCCCACACCGTCGAGCTTGTGTATCCACATCCCAGCTCATTATCCCATGATTTTTCTCATTTCGTTGCCCACGTTTTTCCCACCGATGAGGCCTTGGCAGCAGGGGTGCCCAGGCTCCCCGTCTGGCTTGCTCATTGCTATTGGCCGACGATCATGTCGTTGATCGCGCTGCGCAACGAGTCCGCCAAGGCAAGCCTGGGCGTCGGGATCTAACCCCACGTCCGTCGCCTTGAGGGCCTGTGATGAAGCACTCTGAATGCTCGAAATTCCCCCCAACAATTTGGCCCTCGCATAGCATGCATCATCGATAGCTTCGCCGCCCACACCGTCGAGCTTGTGTATCCACATCCCAGCTCATTATCCCATGATTTTTCTCATTTTGTTGGCCACGTTTTTCCCACCGACGAGGCCTTGGCAGTAGGGGTGTCACGCCTTGCCCAAGCTAGCCGTGTGGCTCGCTCATTTCTAATGGCCGACGACTGTGTCGTCGATCGCGCTGCGCAACGAGTCCGCCCAGGCAAGCCTGGGCGTCGGGATCCAGCCCCGCATCTGCTGCCTCGAAGGCCTGCGACGAAGCACTCCGCATGCTTAAAATCCCCTCAGCGATTTGGCCCTCGCGTAGCATGCATCATCGTTAGATTCGCCGCCCACACCGTCGAGCTTGTGTATCCACATCCCAGCTCATTATCCCATGATTTTTCTCATTTTGTTGGCCACGTTTTTCCCACCGATGAGGCCTTGGCAGCAGGGGTGTCACGCCTTGCCCAAGCTGGCCGTGTGGCTCGCTCATTTCTAATGGCCGATGACTGTGTCGTCGATCGCGCTGCGCAACGAGTCCGCCAAGGCAAGCCTGGGCGTCGTGATCCAGCCCCGCATCTGCCACCTCGAAGGCTTGCAACGAAGCACTCCGCATGCTTAAAATCCCCTCAGCGATTTGGCCCTCGCGTAGCATGCATCATCGTTAGATTCGCCGCCCACACCGTCGAGCTTGTGTATCCACATCCCAGCTCATTATCCCATGATTTTTCTCATTTCGTTGCCCACGTTTTTCCCACAGATGAGGCCTTGGCAGCAGGGGTGCCCAGGCTCCCCGTCTGGCTCGCTCATTGCTATTGGCCGACGATCATGTCGTTGATCGCGCTGTGCAACGAGTCCGCTAAGGCAAGCCTGGGCGTCGGGATCCAACCCCACGTCCGTCGCCTTGAGGTCCTGTGACGAAGCACTCTGAATGCTCGAAATTCCCCCCAACAATTTCGCCATCTCGTAGAATGCATCATCGTTAGCTTCGCCGCCCACACCGTCGAGCTTGTCTAACCACATCCCAGCTCATTGTCCCATAATTTTTCTCATTTCGTTGCGCACGTTTTTCCCACCGATGAGGCCTTGGCAGCAGGGGTGCCCAGGCTCCCCGTCCAGCTCGCTCATTGCTATTGGCCGACGATCATGTCGTTGATCTCACTGCGCAACAAGTCCGCCAAGGCAAGCCTGGGCGTCGAGATCCAACCCCACGTCCGTCGCCTTGAGGACCTGTGACGAAGCACTCTGAATGCTCGAAATTTCCCCGAACAATTTGGCCATCGCGTAGCATGCATCCTCGTTAGCTTCGCCGCTCACACCGTCGAGCTTGTCTAACCACATCCCTGCTCATTATCCTACAATTTTTCTCATTTCGTTGCCCACGTTTTTCCCACCGATGAGGCCATGGCAGCAGGGGTGTCACGCCTTGCCCAAGCTGGTCGTGTGGCCCGCTCATTTCTAATGGCCGACAACTGTGTCGTCGATCGTGCTGCGTAACGAGTCCGCCAAGGCAAGCCTGGGCGTCGTGATCCAGCCCCGCATCTGCCACCTCGAAGGCCTGCGACGAAGCACTCCGCATGCTTAAAATCCCCTCAGCGATTTGGCCCTCGTGTAGCATGCATCATTGTTAGATTCGTCGCCCACACCGTCGAGCTTTTGTATCCACATCCCAGCTTATTATCCCATGATTTTTCTCATTTCGTTGCCCACGTTTTTCCCACCGATGAGGCCTTGGCAGCAGGGGTGCCCAGGCTCCCCGTCTGGCTTGCTCATTGCTATTGGCCGACGATCATGTCGTTGATCGCGCTGCTCAACGAGTCCGCCAAGGCAAGCCTGGGCGTCGGAATCCAACCCCACGTCCATCGCCTGGAGGGCCTGTGACGAAGCACTCTGAATGCTCGAAATTCCCCCCAACAATTTGGCCATCGCGTAGCATGCATCATCGTTAGCTTCGCCGCCCACACCGTCGAGCTTGTCTAACCACATCCCAGCTCATTATCCCACAAATTTTCTCATTTCGTTGCCCACGTTTTTCCCACCGATGAGGCCTTGGCAGCAGGGCTGTCACGCCTTGCCCAAGCTGGTCGTGTGGCCCGCTCATTTCTAATGGCCGACAACTGTGTCGTCGATCGTGCTGCGCAACGAGTCCGCCAAGGCAAGCCTGGGCGTCGTGATCCAGCCCCGCATCTGCCGCCTCGATGGCCTGCGACGAAGCACTCCGCATGCTTAAAATCCCCAGCGATTTGGCCCTCGCGTAGCATGCATCATCGTTAGATTCGTCGCCCACATCGTCGAGCTTGTGTATCCACATCCCAGCTCATTATCCCATGATTTTTCTCATTTCGTTGCCCACGTTTTTCCCACCGATGAGGCCTTGGCAGCAGGGGTGCCCAGGCTCCCCGTCTGGCTCGCTCATTGCTATTGGCAGACGATCATGTCGTTGATCGCGCTGCGCAATGAGTCCGCCAAGGCAAGCCTGGGCGTCGGGATCCAACCCCACGTCCGTCACCTTGAGGGCCTGTGATGAAGCACTCTGAATGCTCGAAATTCCCCCCAACAATTGGCCCTCGCATAGCATGCATCATCGTTAGCTTCGCCGCCCACACCGTCGAGCTTGTATAACCACATCCCAGCTCATTATCCCACAATTTTTCTCCTTTTCGTTGCCCACATTTTTCCCACGATAGGCCTTGGCAGCAGGGGTGTAGCCTGCCCCAGGCTGGTGTGGCTGCTCATCACTAACGGGCGATTGTGTCGTCGTCGATCGCGCTGCGCAACGAGTCGCCAAGGCAAGCCTGGGCGTCGGGATCCATCCCCGCATCCGCCGCCTAGAGGGCCTGTGACAAAGCACTAAGCATGCTCAAAAACCCCCCAGCGATTTGGCCCTCACGTGGCATGCATCATCGTTAGCTTCGCCACCCACATCGTTGAGCTTGTGTAGCCACATCCCAGCTCATTATCCCATGATTTTTCTCATTTCTTTGCCCATGTTTTTCCCACCGATGAGGCCATGGCAGCAGAGCTGTCACGCTTTGCCTAGGCTGGCCGTGTGGCTCGCTCATTGCTAACGATCGACGATCGTGTCGTCGGTCGCTCTGCGCAATATGTCCACCAAGGCAAGCCTGGGCATCGAGATCCAGCCCCGCATCCGCCACCTCGAGGGCCTGTGGCGAAGCACTCCGAATGCTCAAAATCCCCCCAGCATTTTGGCCCTCACGTAGCATGCATCATCGTTAGCTTCGTCGCCCACACCATCGTGCTTGTGTAGCCACATCCCAGCTCATTATCTCATGATTTTTCTCATTTTGTTGGCCACGTTTTTCCCACCGATGAGGCCTTGGCAGCAGGGGTGTCACGCCTTGCCCAAGCTAGTCGTGTGGCCCGCTCATTTCTAATGGCCGACAACTGTGTCGTCGATCGCGCTGCGCAACGAGTCCGCCAAGGCAAGCCTGGGCGTCGTGATCCAGCCCCGCAACTGCTGCCTCGAAGGCCTGCGACGAAACACTCCGCATGCTTAAAATCCCCTCAGCGATTTGGCCCTCGCGTAGGATGCATCATCGTTAGATTCGTCGCCCACACCGTCGAGCTTGTGTATCCACATCCCAGCTCATTATCCCATGATTTTTCTCATTTCGTTGCCCACGTTTTTCCCACCGATGAGGCCTTGGCAGCAGGGGTGCCCAGGCTCCCCGTCTGGCTCGCTCATTGCTATTGGCAGACGATCATGTCGTTGATCGCGCTGCGCAATGAGTCCGCCAAGGCAAGCCTGGTCGTCGGGATCCAACCCCACGTCCGTCGCCTTGAGGGCCTGTGATGAAGCACTCTGAATGCTCGAAATTCCCCCCAACAATTTGGCCCTCCCATGGCATGCATCATCGTTAGCTTCGCCGCCCACACCGTCGAGCTTGTATAACCACATCCCAGCTCATTATCCCACAATTTTTCTCATTTCGTTGCCCACGTTTTTCCCACTGATTAGGCCTTGGCAGCAAGGGTGTCACTCCTTGCCCAGGCTAGCCGTGTGGCTCGCTCATCACTAACGGCCGACGATTGTGTCGTCGATCGCACTGCGCAACGAGTCTGCCAAGGCAAGCCTGGGAGTCGGGATCCATCCCCGCATCCGCCACCTTGAGGGCCTGCGACAAAGCACTAAGCGTGCTCAAAAACCCCCCAGCGATTTGGCCCTCACGTGGCATGCATCATCTTTAGCTTCGCCACCCACATCGTTGAGCTTGTGTAGCCACATCCCAGCTCATTATCCCATGATTTTTCTCATTTCGTTGCCCATGTTTTTCCCACTGAAGAGACCATGGCAGCAGAGCTGTCACGCTTTGCCTAGGCTGGTCGTGTGGCTCGCTCATTGCTAACGATCGACGATCGTGTCGTCGGTCGCGCTGCGCAATATGTCCGCAAAGGCAAGCCTGGGCATCGAGATCCAGCCCCGCATCCGCCACCTCGAGGTCCTGTGGTGAAGCACTCCGAATGCTCAAAATCCCCCCAGCATTTTAGCCCTCACGTAGCATGCATCATCGTTAGCTTCGTCGCCCACACCGTCGTGGTTGTGTCGCCACATCCCAGCTCATTATCTCATGATTTTTCTCATTTTGTTGGCCACGTTTTTCCCATCGATGAGGCCTTGGCAGCAGGGGTGTCACGCCTTGCCCAAGCTGGCCGTGTGGCTCGCTCATTTCTAATGGCCGACGACTATGTCGTCTATCGCGCTGCGCAACGAGTCCGCCTAGGCAAGCCTGGGCGTCGTGATCCAGCCCCGCATCTGCCACCTCGAAGGCCTGCGACGAAGCACTCCGCATGCTTAAAATCCCCTCAGCGATTTGGCCCTCGCGTAGCATGCATCATCGTTAGATTCGCCGCCCACACCGTCGAGCTTGTGTATCCACATCCCAGCTCATTATACCATGATTTTTCTCATTTCGTTGCCCACGTTTTTCCCACCGATGAGGCCTTGGCAGCAAGGGTGCCCAGGCTCCCCGTCTGGCTCGCTCATTGCTATTGGCCGACGATCATGTCGTTGATCGCGCTACGCAACGAGTCCGCCAAGGCAAGCCTGGGCGTCGGGATCCAACCCCACGTCCATCACCTTGAGGGCCTGTGACGAAGCACTCTGAATGCTCGAAATTCCCTCCAACAATTTGGCCATCGCGTAGCATGCATCATCATTAGCTTCGCCGCCCACACCGTTGAGCTTGTCTAACCACATCCCAGCTCATTATCCCACAATTTTTCTCATTTCGTTGCCCACGTTTTTCACACCGATGAGGCCTTGGCAGCAGGGGTGTCACGCCTTGCCCAAGCTGGTCGTGTGGCCCGCTCATTTCTAATGGCCGACAACAGTGTCGTCGATCGTGCTGCGCAACGAGTCCTCCAAGGCAAGCCTGGGCGTCGTGATCCAGCCCCGCATCTGCCGCCTCGAAGGCCTGCGACGAAGCACTCCGCATGCTTAAAATCCCCTCAGCGATTTGGCCCTCGCGTAGCATGCATCATCGTTAGATTCGTCGCCCACACCGTCGAGCTTTTGTATCCACATCCCAGCTTATTATCCCATGATTTTTCTCATTTCGTTGCCCACGTTTTTCTCACCGATGAGACCTTGGCAGCAGGGGCGCCCAGGCTCCCCGTCTGGCTCGCTCATTGCTATTGGCCGACGATCATGTCGTTGATCGCGCTGCGCAACGAGTCCGCCAAGGCAAGCCTGGGCGTCAGGATCCAACCCCATGTCCGTCGCCTTGAGGGCCTGTGACGAAGCACTTTGAATGCTCGAAATTTCCCCCAACAATTTGGCCCTCACGTAGCATGCATCATCGTTAGCTTCGTCGCCCACACCGTCGAGCTTGTGTAGCCACATCCCAGCTCATTATCTCATGATTTTTCTCATTTTGTTGGCCACGTTTTTCCCACCGATGAGGCCTTGGCAGCAGGGGTGTCACGCCTTGCCCAAGCTGGTCGTGTGGCCCGCTCATTTCTAATGGCCGACAACTGTGTCGTCGATCGCGCTGCGCAACGAGTCCGCCTAGGCAAGCCTGGGCGTCGTGATCCAGCCCCGCATCTGCCCCCTCGAGGGCCTGCGACGAAGCACTCCGCATGCTTAAATCCCCCAACGATTTGGCCCTCGCGTAGCATGCATCATCGTTAGATTCGCCGCCCACACCGTCGAGCTTGTGTATCCACATCCCAGCTCATTATCCCATGATTTTTCTCATTTCGTTGCCCACGTTTTTCCCACCGATGAGGCCTTGGCAGCAGGGGTGCCCAGGCTCCCCGTTTGGCTTGCTCATTGCTATTGGCCGACGATCATGTCGTTGATCGCGCTGCGCAACGAGTCCGCCAAGGCAAGCCTGGGCGTCGGGATCTAACCCCACGTCCGTCGCCTTGAGGGCCTGTGATGAAGCACTCTGAATGCTCGAAATTCCCCCCAACAATTTGGCCCTCGCATAGCATGCATCATCGATAGCTTCGCCGCCCACACCGTCGAGCTTGTGTATCCACATCCCAGCTCATTATCCCATGATTTTTCTCATTTTGTTGGCCACGTTTTTCCCACCGACGAGGCCTTGGCAGTAGGGGTGTCACGCCTTGCCCAAGCTAGCCGTGTGGCTCGCTCATTTCTAATGGCCGACGACTGTGTCGTCGATCGCGCTGCGCAACGAGTCCGCCCAGGCAAGCCTGGGCGTCGGGATCCAGCCCCGCATCTGCTGCCTCGAAGGCCTGCGACGAAGCACTCCGCATGCTTAAAATCCCCTCAGCGATTTGGCCCTCGCGTAGCATGCATCATCGTTAGATTCGCCGCCCACACCGTCGAGCTTGTGTATCCACATCCCAGCTCATTATCCCATGATTTTTCTCATTTTGTTGGCCACGTTTTTCCCACCGATGAGGCCTTGGCAGCAGGGGTGTCACGCCTTGCCCAAGCTGGCCGTGTGGCTCGCTCATTTCTAATGGCCGATGACTGTGTCGTCGATCGCGCTGCGCAACGAGTCCGCCAAGGCAAGCCTGGGCGTCGTGATCCAGCCCCGCATCTGCCACCTCGAAGGCTTGCGACGAAGCACTCCGCATGCTTAAAATCCCCTCAGCGATTTGGCCCTCGCGTAGCATGCATCATCGTTAGATTCGCCGCCCACACCGTCGAGCTTGTGTATCCACATCCCAGCTCATTATCCCATGATTTTTCTCATTTCGTTGCCCACGTTTTTCCCACAGATGAGGCCTTGGCAGCAGGGGTGCCCAGGCTCCCCGTCTGGCTCGCTCATTGCTATTGGCCGACGATCATGTCGTTGATCGCGCTGTGCAACGAGTCCGCTAAGGCAAGCCTGGGCGTCGGGATCCAACCCCACGTCCGTCGCCTTGAGGTCCTGTGACGAAGCACTCTGAATGCTCGAAATTCCCCCCAACAATTTCGCCATCTCGTAGAATGCATCATCGTTAGCTTCGCCGCCCACACCGTCGAGCTTGTCTAACCACATCCCAGCTCATTGTCCCAAATTTTTCTCATTTCGTTGCGCACGTTTTTCCCACCGATGAGGCCTTGGCAGCAGGGGTGCCCAGGCTCCCCGTCCAGCTCGCTCATTGCTATTGGCCGACGATCATGTCGTTGATCTCACTGCGCAACAAGTCCGCCAAGGCAAGCCTGGGCGTCGAGATCCAACCCCACGTCCGTCGCCTTGAGGACCTGTGACGAAGCACTCTGAATGCTCGAAATTTCCCCGAACAATTTGGCCATCGCGTAGCATGCATCCTCGTTAGCTTCGCCGCTCACACCGTCGAGCTTGTCTAACCACATCCCTGCTCATTATCCTACAATTTTTCTCATTTCGTTGCCCACGTTTTTCCCACCGATGAGGCCATGGCAGCAGGGGTGTCACGCCTTGCCCAAGCTGGTCGTGTGGCCCGCTCATTTCTAATGGCCGACAACTGTGTCGTCGATCGTGCTGCGTAACGAGTCCGCCAAGGCAAGCCTGGGCGTCGTGATCCAGCCCCGCATCTGCCACCTCGAAGGCCTGCGACGAAGCACTCCGCATGCTTAAAATCCCCTCAGCGATTTGGCCCTCGTGTAGCATGCATCATTGTTAGATTCGTCGCCCACACCGTCGAGCTTTTGTATCCACATCCCAGCTTATTATCCCATGATTTTTCTCATTTCGTTGCCCACGTTTTTCCCACCGATGAGGCCTTGGCAGCAGGGGTGCCCAGGCTCCCCGTCTGGCTTGCTCATTGCTATTGGCCGACGATCATGTCGTTGATCGCGCTGCTCAACGAGTCCGCCAAGGCAAGCCTGGGCGTCGGAATCCAACCCCACGTCCATCGCCTGGAGGGCCTGTGACGAAGCACTCTGAATGCTCGAAATTCCCCCCAACAATTTGGCCATCGCGTAGCATGCATCATCGTTAGCTTCGCCGCCCACACCGTCGAGCTTGTCTAACCACATCCCAGCTCATTATCCCACAAATTTTCTCATTTCGTTGCCCACGTTTTTCCCACCGATGAGGCCTTGGCAGCAGGGCTGTCACGCCTTGCCCAAGCTGGTCGTGTGGCCCGCTCATTTCTAATGGCCGACAACTGTGTCGTCGATCGTGCTGCGCAACGAGTCCGCCAAGGCAAGCCTGGGCGTCGTGATCCAGCCCCGCATCTGCCGCCTCGATGGCCTGCGACGAAGCACTCCGCATGCTTAAAATCTCCTCAGCGATTTGGCCCTCGCGTAGCATGCATCATCGTTAGATTCGTCGCCCACATCGTCGAGCTTGTGTATCCACATCCCAGCTCATTATCCCATGATTTTTCTCATTTCGTTGCCCACGTTTTTCCCACCGATGAGGCCTTGGCAGCAGGGGTGCCCAGGCTCCCCGTCTGGCTCGCTCATTGCTATTGGCAGACGATCATGTCGTTGATCGCGCTGCGCAATGAGTCCGCCAAGGCAAGCCTGGGCGTCGGGATCCAACCCCACGTCCGTCGCCTTGAGGGCCTGTGATGAAGCACTCTGAATGCTCGAAATTCCCCCCAACAATTTGGCCCTCGCATAGCATGCATCATCGTTAGCTTCGCCGCCCACACCGTCGAGCTTGTATAACCACATCCCAGCTCATTATCCCACAATTTTTCTCATTTCGTTGCCCACATTTTTCCCACTGATTAGGCCTTGGCAGCAGGGGTGTCACGCCTTGCCCAGGCTAGCCGTGTGGCTCGCTCATCACTAACGGCCGACGATTGTGTCGTCGATCGCGCTGCGCAACGAGTCCGCCAAGGCAAGCCTGGGCGTCGGGATCCATCCCCGCATCCGCCGCCTAGAGGGCCTGTGACAAAGCACTAAGCATGCTCAAAAACCCCCCAGCGATTTGGCCCTCACGTGGCATGCATCATCGTTAGCTTCGCCACCCACATCGTTGAGCTTGTGTAGCCACATCCCAGCTCATTATCCCATGATTTTTCTCATTTCTTTGCCCATGTTTTTCCCACCGATGAGGCCATGGCAGCAGAGCTGTCACGCTTTGCCTAGGCTGGCCGTGTGGCTCGCTCATTGCTAACGATCGACGATCGTGTCGTCGGTCGCTCAGCGCAATATGTCCACCAAGGCAAGCCTGGGCATCGAGATCCAGCCCCGCATCCGCCACCTCGAGGGCCTGTGGCGAAGCACTCCGAATGCTCAAAATCCCCCCAGCATTTTGGCCCTCACGTAGCATGCATCATCGTTAGCTTCGTCGCCCACACCGTCGTGCTTGTGTAGCCACATCCCAGCTCATTATCTCATGATTTTTCTCATTTTTTTGGCCACGTTTTTCCCACCGATGAGGCCTTGGCAGCAGGGGTGTCACGCCTTGCCCAAGCTAGTCGTGTGGCCCGCTCATTTCTAATGGCCGACAACTGTGTCGTCGATCGCGCTGCGCAACGAGTCCGCCAAGGCAAGCCTGGGCGTCGTGATCCAGCCCCGCAACTGCTGCCTCGAAGGCCTGCGACGAAACACTCCGCATGCTTAAAATCCCCTCAGCGATTTGGCCCTCGCGTAGGATGCATCATCGTTAGATTCGTCGCCCACACCGTCGAGCTTGTGTATCCACATCCCAGCTCATTATCCCATGATTTTTCTCATTTCGTTGCCCACGTTTTTCCCACCGATGAGGCCTTGGCAGCAGGGGTGCCCAGGCTCCCCGTCTGGCTCGCTCATTGCTATTGGCAGACGATCATGTCGTTGATCGCGCTGCGCAATGAGTCCGCCAAGGCAAGCCTGGTCGTCGGGATCCAACCCCACGTCCGTCGCCTTGAGGGCCTGTGATGAAGCACTCTGAATGCTCGAAATTCCCCCCAACAATTTGGCCCTCCCATGGCATGCATCATCGTTAGCTTCGCCGCCCACACCGTCGAGCTTGTATAACCACATCCCAGCTCATTATCCCACAATTTTTCTCATTTCGTTGCCCACGTTTTTCCCACTGATTAGGCCTTGGCAGCAAGGGTGTCACTCCTTGCCCAGGCTAGCCGTGTGGCTCGCTCATCACTAACGGCCGACGATTGTGTCGTCGATCGCACTGCGCAACGAGTCTGCCAAGGCAAGCCTGGGAGTCGGGATCCATCCCCGCATCCGCCACCTTGAGGGCCTGCGACAAAGCACTAAGCATGCTCAAAAACCCCCCAGCGATTTGGCCCTCACGTGGCATGCATCATCTTTAGCTTCGCCACCCACATCGTTGAGCTTGTGTAGCCACATCCCAGCTCATTATCCCATGATTTTTCTCATTTCGTTGCCCATGTTTTTCCCACTGAAGAGGCCATGGCAGCAGAGCTGTCACGCTTTGCCTAGGCTGGTCGTGTGGCTCGCTCATTGCTAACGATCGACGATCGTGTCGTCGGTCGCGCTGCGCAATATGTCCGCAAAGGCAAGCCTGGGCATCGGGATCCAGCCCCGCATCCGCCACCTCGAGGTCCTGTGGTGAAGCACTCCGAATGCTCAAAATCCCCCCAGCATTTTAGCCCTCACGTAGCATGCATCATCGTTAGCTTCGTCGCCCACACCGTCGTGGTTGTGTCGCCACATCCCAGCTCATTATCTCATGATTTTTCTCATTTTGTTGGCCACGTTTTTCCCATCGATGAGGCCTTGGCAGCAGGGGTGTCACGCCTTGCCCAAGCTGGCCGTGTGGCTCGCTCATTTCTAATGGTCGACGACTATGTCGTCTATCGCGCTGCGCAACGAGTCCGCCTGGGCAAGCCTGGGCGTCGTGATCCAGCCCCGCATCTGCCACCTCGAAGGCCTGCGACGAAGCACTCCGCATGCTTAAAATCCCCTCAGCGATTTGGCCCTCGCGTAGCATGCATCATCGTTAGATTCGCCGCCCACACCGTCGAGCTTGTGTATCCACATCCCAGCTCATTATACCATGATTTTTCTCATTTCGTTGCCCACGTTTTTCCCACCGATGAGGCCTTGGCAGCAAGGGTGCCCAGGCTCCCCGTCTGGCTCGCTCATTGCTATTGGCCGACGATCATGTCGTTGATCGCGCTACGCAACGAGTCCGCCAAGGCAAGCCTGGGCGTCGGGATCCAACCCCACGTCCATCACCTTGAGGGCCTGTGACGAAGCACTCTGAATGCTCGAAATTCCCTCCAACAATTTGGCCATCGCGTAGCATGCATCATCATTAGCTTCGCCGCCCACACCGTTGAGCTTGTCTAACCACATCCCAGCTCATTATCCCACAATTTTTCTCATTTCGTTGCCCACGTTTTTCACACCGATGAGGCCTTGGCAGCAGGGGTGTCACGCCTTGCCCAAGCTGGTCGTGTGGCCCGCTCATTTCTAATGGCCGACAACTCGTCCGTGCTCAACGAGTCCGAAGCCTGGGCGTTGATCCAGCCCCGCATCTGCGTAGGATCCGCATGCTTAAAATCCCCTCAGCGATTAGATTCGTTAGATTCGTCCCACACCGTCGAGCTTGTTGTATCCACATCCCAGCTCATTATCCCATGATTTTTCTCATTTCGTTGCCCACGTTTTTCCCACCGATGAGGCCTTGGCAGCAGGGGTGCCCAGGCTCCCCGTCTGGCTCGCTCATTGCTATTGGCCGACGATCATGTCGTTGATCGCGCTGCGCAACGAGTCCGCCAAGGCAAGCCTGGGCGTCAGGATCCAACCCCATGTCCGTCGCCTTGAGGGCCTGTGACGAAGCACTTTGAATGCTCGAAATTCCCCCCAACAATTTGGCCCTCACGTAGCATGCATCATCGTTAGCTTCGTCGCCCACACCGTCGAGCTTGTGTAGCCACATCCCAGCTCATTATCTCATGATTTTTCTCATTTTGTTGGCCACGTTTTTCCCACCGATGAGGCCTTGGCAGTAGGGGTGTCACGCCTTGCCCAAGCTGGTCGTGTGGCCCGCTCATTTCTAATGGCCGACAACTGTGTCGTCGATCGCGCTGCGCAACGAGTCCGCCAAGGCAAGCCTGGGCGTCGTGATCCAGCCCCGCAACTGCTGCCTCGAAGGCCTGCGACGAAGCACTCCGCATGCTTAAAATCCCCTCAGCGATTTGGCCCTCGCGTAGGATGCATCATCGTTAGATTCGTCGCCCACACCGTCGAGCTTGTGTATCCACATCCCAGCTCATTATCCCATGATTTTTCTCATTTCGTTGCCCACGTTTTTCCCACCGATGAGGCCTTGGCAGCAGGGGTGCCCAGGCTCCCCGTCTGGCTTGCTCATTGCTATTGGCCGACGATCATGTCGTTGATCGCGCTGCGCAACGAGTCCGCCAAGGCAAGCCTGGGCGTCAGGATCTAACCCCACGTCCGTCGCCTTGAGGGCCTGTGATGAAGCACTCTGAATGCTCGAAATTCCCCCCAACAATTTGGCCCTCGCATAGCATGCATCATCGATAGCTTCGCCGCCCACACCGTCGAGCTTGTGTATCCACATCCCAGCTCATTATCCCATGATTTTTCTCATTTTGTTGGCCACGTTTTTCCCACCGACGAGGCCTTGGCAGTAGGGGTGTCACGCCTTGCCCAAGCTAGCCGTGTGGCTCGCTCATTTCTAATGGCCGACGACTGTGTCGTCGATCGCGCTGCGCAACGAGTCCGCCCAGGCAAGCCTGGGCGTCGGGATCCAGCCCCGCATCTGCTGCCTCGAAGGCCTGCGACGAAGCACTCCGCATGCTTAAAATCCCCTCAGCGATTTGGCCCTCGCGTAGCATGCATCATCGTTAGATTCGCCGCCCACACCGTCGAGCTTGTGTATCCACATCCCAGCTCATTATCCCATGATTTTTCTCATTTTGTTGGCCACGTTTTTCCCACCGATGAGGCCTTGGCAGCAGGGGTGTCACGCCTTGCCCAAGCTGGCCGTGTGGCTCGCTCATTTCTAATGGCCGATGACTGTGTCGTCGATCGCGCTGCGCAACGAGTCCGCCAAGGCAAGCCTGGGCGTCGTGATCCAGCCCCGCATCTGCCACCTCGAAGGCTTGCGACGAAGCACTCCGCATGCTTAAAATCCCCTCAGCGATTTGGCCCTCGCGTAGCATGCATCATCGTTAGATTCGCCGCCCACACCGTCGAGCTTGTGTATCCACATCCCAGCTCATTATCCCATGATTTTTCTCATTTCGTTGCCCACGTTTTTCCCACCGATGAGGCCTTGGCAGCAGGGGTGCCCAGGCTCCCCGTCTGGCTTGCTCATTGCTATTGGCCGACGATCATGTCGTTGATCGCGCTGCGCAACGAGTCCGCCAAGGCAAGCCTGGGCGTCGGGATCCAACCCCACGTCCGTCGCCTTGAGGGCCTGTGACGAAGCACTCTGAATGCTCGAAATTCCCCCCAACAATTTGGCCATCGCGTAGCATGCATCATCGTTAGCTTCGCCGCCCACACCGTCGAGCTTGTCTAACCACATCCCAGCTCATTATCCCACAATTTTCTCATTTCGTTGCCCACGTTTTTCCCACCGATGAGGCCTTGGCAGCAGGGGTGTCACGCCTTGCCCAAGCTGGTCGTGTGGCCCGCTCATTTCTAATGGCCGACAACTGTGTCGTCGATCGTGCTGCGCAACGAGTCCGCCAAGGCAAGCCTGGGCGTCGTGATCCAGCCCCGCATCTGCCGCCTCGATGGCCTGCGACGAAGCACTCCGCATGCTTAAAATCTCCTCAGCGATTTGGCCCTCGCGTAGCATGAATCATCGTTAGATTCGTCGCCCACATCGTCGAGCTTGTGTATCCACATCCCAGCTCATTATCCCATGATTTTTCTCATTTCGTTGCCCACGTTTTTCCCACCGATGAGGCCTTGGCAGCAGGGGTGCCCAGGCTCCCCGTCTGGCTCGCTCATTGCTATTGGCAGACGATCATGTCGTTGATCGCGCTGCGCAATGAGTCCGCCAAGGCAAGCCTGGGCGTCGGGATCCAACCCCACGTCCGTCGCCTTGAGGGCCTGTGATGAAGCACTCTGAATGCTCGAAATTCCCCCCAACAATTTGGCCCTCGCATAGCATGCATCATCGTTAGCTTCGCCGCCCACACCGTCGAGCTTGTATAACCACATCCCAGCTCATTATCCCACAATTTTTCTCATTTCGTTGCCCACGTTTTTCCCACTGATTAGGCCTTGGCAGCAGGGGTGTCACGCCTTGCCCAGGCTAGCTGTGTGGCTCGCTCATCACTAACGGCCGACGATTGTGTCGTCGATCGCGCTGCGCAACGAGTCCGCCAAGGCAAGCCTGGGCGTCGGGATCCATCCCCGCATCCGCCGCCTAGAGGGCCTGTGACAAAGCACTAAGCATGCTCAAAAACCCCCCAGCGATTTGGCCCTCACGTGGCATGCATCATCGTTAGCTTCGCCACCCACATCGTTGAGCTTGTGTAGCCACATCCCAGCTCATTATCCCATGATTTTTCTCATTTCTTTGCCCATGTTTTTCCCACCGATGAGGCCATGGCAGCAGAGCTGTCACGCTTTGCCTAGGCTGGCCGTGTGGCTCGCTCATTGCTAACGATCGACGATCGTGTCGTCGGTCGCTCAGCGCAATATGTCCACCAAGGCAAGCCTGGGCATCGAGATCCAGCCCCGCATCCGCCACCTCGAGGGCCTGTGGCGAAGCACTCCGAATGCTCAAAATCCCCCCAGCATTTTGGCCCTCACGTAGCATGCATCATCGTTAGCTTCGTCGCCCACACCGTCGTGCTTGTGTAGCCACATCCCAGCTCATTATCTCATGATTTTTCTCATTTTGTTGGCCACGTTTTTCCCACCGATGAGGCCTTGGCAGCAGGGGTGTCACGCCTTGCCCAAGCTAGTCGTGTGGCCCGCTCATTTCTAATGGCCGACAACTGTGTCGTCGATCGCGCTGCGCAACGAGTCCGCCAAGGAAAGCCTGGGCGTCGTGATCCAGCCCCGCAACTGCTGCCTCGAAGGCCTGCGACGAAGCACTCCGCATGCTTAAAATCCCCTCAGCGATTTGGCCCTCGCGTAGGATGCATCATCGTTAGATTCGTCGCCCACACCGTCGAGCTTGTGTATCCACATCCCAGCTCATTATCCCATGATTTCTCTCATTTCGTTGCCCACGTTTTTCCCACCGATGAGGCCTTGGCAGCAGGGGCGCCCAGGCTCCCCGTCTGGCTCGCTCATTGCTATTGGCAGACAATCATGTCGTTGATCGCGCTGCGCAACGAGTCCGCCAAGGCAAGCCTGGGCGTCAGGATCCAACCCCATGTCCGTCGCCTTGAGGGCCTGTGACGAAGCACTTTGAATGCTCGAAATTCCCCCCAACAATTTGGCCCTCGCGTAGCATGCATCATCGTTAGCTTCGCCGCCCACACCGTCGAGCTTGTGTAGCCACATCCCAGCTCATTATCTCATGATTTTTCTCATTTTGTTGGCCACGTTTTTCCCACCGATGAGGCCTTGGCAGTAGGGGTGTCACGCCTTGCCCAAGCTGGTCGTGTGGCCCGCTCATTTCTAATGGCCGACAACTGTGTCGTCGATCGCGCTGCGCAACGAGTCCGCCAAGGCAAGCCTGGGCGTCGTGATCCAGCCCCGCATCTGCCGCCTCGAAGGCCTGCGACGAAGCACTCCGCATGCTTAAAATCCCCTCAGCGATTTGGCCCTCGCGTAGCATGCATCATCGTTAGATTCGCCGCCCACACCGTCGAGCTTGTGTATCCACATCCCAGCTCATTATCCCATGATTTTTCTCATTTCGTTGCCCACGTTTTTCCCACCGATGAGGCCTTGGCAGCAGGGGTGCCCAGGCTCCCCGTTTGGCTTGCTCATTGCTATTGGCCGACGATCATGTCGTTGATCGCGCTGCGCAACGAGTCCGCCAAGGCAAGCCTGGGCGTCGGGATCTAACCCCACGTCCGTCGCCTTGAGGGCCTGTGATGAAGCACTCTGAATGCTCGAAATTCCCCCCAACAATTTGGCCCTCGCATAGCATGCATCATCGATAGCTTCGCCGCCCACACCGTCGAGCTTGTGTATCCACATCCCAGCTCATTATCCCATGATTTTTCTCATTTTGTTGGCCACGTTTTTCCCACCGACGAGGCCTTGGCAGTAGGGGTGTCACGCCTTGCCCAAGCTAGCCGTGTGGCTCGCTCATTTCTAATGGCCGACGACTGTGTCGTCGATCGCGCTGCGCAACGAGTCCGCCCAGGCAAGCCTGGGCGTCGGGATCCAGCCCCGCATCTGCTGCCTCGAAGGCCTGCGACGAAGCACTCCGCATGCTTAAAATCCCCTCAGCGATTTGGCCCTCGCGTAGCATGCATCATCGTTAGATTCGCCGCCCACACCGTCGAGCTTGTGTATCCACATCCCAGCTCATTATCCCATGATTTTTCTCATTTTGTTGGCCACGTTTTTCCCACCGATGAGGCCTTGGCAGCAGGGGTGTCACGCCTTGCCCAAGCTGGCCGTGTGGCACGCTCATTTCTAATGGCCGATGACTGTGTCGTCGATCGCGCTGCGCAACGAGTCCGCCAAGGCAAGCCTGGGCGTCGTGATCCAGCCCCGCATCTGCCACCTCGAAGGCTTGCGACGAAGCACTCCGCATGCTTAAAATCCCCTCAGCGATTTGGCCCTCGCGTAGCATGCATCATCGTTAGATTCGCCGCCCACACCGTCGAGCTTGTGTATCCACATCCCAGCTCATTATCCCATGATTTTTCTCATTTCGTTGCCCACGTTTTTCCCACAGATGAGGCCTTGGCAGCAGGGGTGCCCAGGCTCCCCGTCTGGCTCGCTCATTGCTATTGGCCGACGATCATGTCGTTGATCGCGCTGTGCAACGAGTCCGCTAAGGCAAGCCTGGGCGTCGGGATCCAACCCCACGTCCGTCGCCTTGAGGTCCTGTGACGAAGCACTCTGAATGCTCGAAATTCCCCCCAACAATTTCGCCATCTCGTAGAATGCATCATCGTTAGCTTCGCCGCCCACACCGTCGAGCTTGTCTAACCACATCCCAGCTCATTGTCCCATAATTTTTCTCATTTCGTTGCGCACGTTTTTCCCACCGATGAGGCCTTGGCAGCAGGGGTGCCCAGGCTCCCCGTCCAGCTCGCTCATTGCTATTGGCCGACGATCATGTCGTTGATCTCACTGCGCAACAAGTCCGCCAAGGCAAGCCTGGGCGTCGAGATCCAACCCCACGTCCGTCGCCTTGAGGACCTGTGACGAAGCACTCTGAATGCTCGAAATTTCCCCGAACAATTTGGCCATCGCGTAGCATGCATCCTCGTTAGCTTCGCCGCTCACACCGTCGAGCTTGTCTAACCACATCCCTGCTCATTATCCTACAATTTTTCTCATTTCGTTGCCCACGTTTTTCCCACCGATGAGGCCATGGCAGCAGGGGTGTCACGCCTTGCCCAAGCTGGTCGTGTGGCCCGCTCATTTCTAATGGCCGACAACTGTGTCGTCGATCGTGCTGCGTAACGAGTCCGCCAAGGCAAGCCTGGGCGTCGTGATCCAGCCCCGCATCTGCCACCTCGAAGGCCTGCGACGAAGCACTCCGCATGCTTAAAATCCCCTCAGCGATTTGGCCCTCGTGTAGCATGCATCATTGTTAGATTCGTCGCCCACACCGTCGAGCTTTTGTATCCACATCCCAGCTTATTATCCCATGATTTTTCTCATTTCGTTGCCCACGTTTTTCCCACCGATGAGGCCTTGGCAGCAGGGGTGCCCAGGCTCCCCGTCTGGCTTGCTCATTGCTATTGGCCGACGATCATGTCGTTGATCGCGCTGCGCAACGAGTCCGCCAAGGCAAGCCTGGGCGTCGGAATCCAACCCCACGTCCATCGCCTTGAGGGCCTGTGACGAAGCACTCTGAATGCTCGAAATTCCCCCCAACAATTTGGCCATCGCGTAGCATGCATCATCGTTAGCTTCGCCGCCCACACCGTCGAGCTTGTCTAACCACATCCCAGCTCATTATCCCACAAATTTTCTCATTTCGTTGCCCACGTTTTTCCCACCGATGAGGCCTTGGCAGCAGGGCTGTCACGCCTTGCCCAAGCTGGTCGTGTGGCCCGCTCATTTCTAATGGCCGACAACTGTGTCGTCGATCGTGCTGCGCAACGAGTCCGCCAAGGCAAGCCTGGGCGTCGTGATCCAGCCCCGCATCTGCCGCCTCGATGGCCTGCGACGAAGCACTCCGCATGCTTAAAATCCCCTCAGCGATTTGGCCCTCGCGTAGCATGCATCATCGTTAGATTCGTCGCCCACATCGTCGAGCTTGTGTATCCACATCCCAGCTCATTATCCCATGATTTTTCTCATTTCGTTGCCCACGTTTTTCCCACCGATGAGGCCTTGGCAGCAGGGGTGCCCAGGCTCCCCGTCTGGCTCGCTCATTGCTATTGGCAGACGATCATGTCGTTGATCGCGCTGCGCAATGAGTCCGCCAAGGCAAGCCTGGGCGTCGGGATCCAACCCCACGTCCGTCGCCTTGAGGGCCTGTGATGAAGCACTCTGAATGCTCGAAATTCCCCCCAACAATTTGGCCCTCCCATGGCATGCATCATCGTTAGCTTCGCCGCCCACACCGTCGAGCTTGTATAACCACATCCCAGCTCATTATCCCACAATTTTTCTCATTTCGTTGCCCACGTTTTTCCCACTGATTAGGCCTTGGCAGCAAGGGTGTCACTCCTTGCCCAGGCTAGCCGTGTGGCTCGCTCATCACTAACGGCCGACGATTGTGTCGTCGATCGCACTGCGCAACGAGTCTGCCAAGGCAAGCCTGGGAGTCGGGATCCATCCCCGCATCCGCCACCTTGAGGGCCTGCGACAAAGCACTAAGCGTGCTCAAAAACCCCCCAGCGATTTGGCCCTCACGTGGCATGCATCATCTTTAGCTTCGCCACCCACATCGTTGAGCTTGTGTAGCCACATCCCAGCTCATTATCCCATGATTTTTCTCATTTCGTTGCCCATGTTTTTCCCACTGAAGAGACCATGGCAGCAGAGCTGTCACGCTTTGCCTAGGCTGGTCGTGTGGCTCGCTCATTGCTAACGATCGACGATCGTGTCGTCGGTCGCGCTGCGCAATATGTCCGCAAAGGCAAGCCTGGGCATCGAGATCCAGCCCCGCATCCGCCACCTCGAGGTCCTGTGGTGAAGCACTCCGAATGCTCAAAATCCCCCCAGCATTTTAGCCCTCACGTAGCATGCATCATCGTTAGCTTCGTCGCCCACACCGTCGTGGTTGTGTCGCCACATCCCAGCTCATTATCTCATGATTTTTCTCATTTTGTTGGCCACGTTTTTCCCATCGATGAGGCCTTGGCAGCAGGGGTGTCACGCCTTGCCCAAGCTGGCCGTGTGGCTCGCTCATTTCTAATGGTCGACGACTATGTCGTCTATCGCGCTGCGCAACGAGTCCGCCTGGGCAAGCCTGGGCGTCGTGATCCAGCCCCGCATCTGCCACCTCGAAGGCCTGCGACGAAGCACTCCGCATGCTTAAAATCCCCTCAGCGATTTGGCCCTCGCGTAGCATGCATCATCGTTAGATTCGCCGCCCACACCGTCGAGCTTGTGTATCCACATCCCAGCTCATTATACCATGATTTTTCTCATTTCGTTGCCCACGTTTTTCCCACCGATGAGGCCTTGGCAGCAAGGGTGCCCAGGCTCCCCGTCTGGCTCGCTCATTGCTATTGGCCGACGATCATGTCGTTGATCGCGCTACGCAACGAGTCCGCCAAGGCAAGCCTGGGCGTCGGGATCCAACCCCACGTCCATCACCTTGAGGGCCTGTGACGAAGCACTCTGAATGCTCGAAATTCCCTCCAACAATTTGGCCATCGCGTAGCATGCATCATCATTAGCTTCGCCGCCCACACCGTTGAGCTTGTCTAACCACATCCCAGCTCATTATCCCACAATTTTTCTCATTTCGTTGCCCACGTTTTTCACACCGATGAGGCCTTGGCAGCAGGGGTGTCACGCCTTGCCCAAGCTGGTCGTGTGGCCCGCTCATTTCTAATGGCCGACAACAGTGTCGTCGATCGTGCTGCGCAACGAGTCCTCCAAGGCAAGCCTGGGCGTCGTGATCCAGCCCCGCATCTGCCGCCTCGAAGGCCTGCGACGAAGCACTCCGCATGCTTAAAATCCCCTCAGCGATTTGGCCCTCGCGTAGCATGCATCATCGTTAGATTCGTCGCCCACACCGTCGAGCTTTTGTATCCACATCCCAGCTTATTATCCCATGATTTTTCTCATTTCGTTGCCCACGTTTTTCTCACCGATGAGACCTTGGCAGCAGGGGCGCCCAGGCTCCCCGTCTGGCTCGCTCATTGCTATTGGCCGACGATCATGTCGTTGATCGCGCTGCGCAACGAGTCCGCCAAGGCAAGCCTGGGCGTCAGGATCCAACCCCATGTCCGTCGCCTTAAGGGCCTGTGACGAAGCACTTTGAATGCTCGAAATTCCCCCCAACAATTTGGCCCTCACGTAGCATGCATCATCGTTAGCTTCGTCGCCCACACCGTCGAGCTTGTGTAGCCACATCCCAGCTCATTATCTCATGATTTTTCTCATTTTGTTGGCCACGTTTTTCCCACCGATGAGGCCTTGGCAGTAGGGGTGTCACGCCTTGCCCAAGCTGGTCGTGTGGCCCGCTCATTTCTAATGGCCGACAACTGTGTGGTCGATCGCGCTGCGCAACGAGTCCGCCTAGGCAAGCCTGGGCGTCGTGATCCAGCCCCGCATCTGCCGCCTCGAAGGCCTGCGACGAAGCACTCCGCATGCTTAAAATCCCCTCAGCGATTTGGCCCTCGCGTAGCATGCATCATCGTTAGATTCGCCGCCCACACCGTCGAGCTTGTGTATCCACATCCCAGCTCATTATCCCATGATTTTTCTCATTTCGTTGCCCACGTTTTTCCCACCGATGAGGCCTTGGCAGCAGGGGTGCCCAGGCTCCCCGTCTGGCTTGCTCATTGCTATTGGCCAAACGATCATGTCGTTGATCGCGCTGCGCAACGAGTCCGCCAAGGCAAGCCTGGGCGTCGGGATCTAACCCCACGTCCGTCGCCTTGAGGGCCTGTGATGAAGCACTCTGAATGCTCGAAATTCCCCCCAACAATTTGGCCCTCGCATAGCATGCATCATCGATAGCTTCGCCGCCCACACCGTCGAGCTTGTGTATCCACATCCCAGCTCATTATCCCATGATTTTTCTCATTTTGTTGGCCACGTTTTTCCCACCGACGAGGCCTTGGCAGCAGGGGTGTCACGCCTTGCCCAAGCTAGCCGTGTGGCTCGCTCATTTCTAATGGCCGACGACTGTGTCGTCGATCGCGCTGCGCAATGAGTCCGCCCAGGCAAGCCTGGGCGTCGGGATCCAGCCCCGCATCTGCTGCCTCGAAGGCCTGCGACGAAGCACTCCGCATGCTTAAAATCCCCTCAGCGATTTGGCCCTCGCGTAGCATGCATCATCGTTAGATTCGCCGCCCACACCGTCGAGCTTGTGTATCCACATCCCAGCTCATTATCCCATGATTTTTCTCATTTTGTTGGCCACGTTTTTCCCACCGATGAGGCCTTGGCAGCAGGGGTGTCACGCCTTGCCCAAGCTGGCCGTGTGGCTCGCTCATTTCTAGTGGCCGATGACCGTGTCGTCGATCGCGCTGCGCAACGAGTCCGCTAAGGCAAGCCTGGCCGTCGGGATCCAGCCCCGCATCTGTCGCCTCGAAGGCCTGCGACGAAGCACTCCGCATGCTTAAAATCCCCTCAGCGATTTGGCCCTCGCGTAGCATGCATCATCGTTAGATTCGTCGCCCACACCATCGAGCTTTTGTATCCACATCCCAGCTTATTATCCCATGATTTTTCTCATTTCGTTGCCCACGTTTTTCCCACCGATGAGGCCTTGGCAACAGGGGTGCCCAGGCTCCCCGTCTGGCTTGCTCATTGCTATTGGCCAAACGATTATGTCGTTGATCGCGCTGCGCAACGAGTCCGCCAAGGCAAGCCTGGGCATCGGGATCCAACCCCACGTCCGTCGCCTTGAGGGCCTGTGATGAAGCACTCTGAATGCTCGAAATTCCCCCCAACAATTTGGCCCTCGCATAGCATGCATCATCGTTACCTTCGCCGCCCACACCGTCGAGCTTGTATAACCACATCCCAGCTCATTATCCCACAATTTTTCTCATTTCGTTGCCCACGTTTTTCCCACTGATTAGGCCTTGGCAGCAGAGGTGTCACGCCTTGCACAGGCTAGCCGTGTGGCTCGCTCATTTTTAATGGCCGATGACTGTGTCGTCGATCGCGCTGCGCAACGAGTCCGCCTAGGCAAGCCTGGGCGTCGTGATCCAGCCCCGCATCTGCCGCCTCGAAGGCCTGCGATGAAGCACTCCGCATGCTTAAAATCCCCTCAGCGATTTGGCCCTCGCATAGCATGCATCATCGTTAGCTTCGCCGCCCACACCGTCAAGCTTGTATAACCACATCCCAGCTCATTATCCCACAATTTTTCTCATTTCGTTGCCCACGTTTTTCCCACTGATTAGGCCTTGGCAGCAGAGGTGTCACGCCTTGCACAGGCTAGCCGTGTGGCTCGCTCATCACTAACGGCCGACGATTGTGTCGTCGATCGCGCTGTGCAACGAGTCCGCCAAGGCATGCCTGGGCGTCGGGATCCATC
Source organism: Moringa oleifera (assembly GCA_021397835.1). NCBI lineage: Eukaryota > Viridiplantae > Streptophyta > Magnoliopsida > Brassicales > Moringaceae > Moringa > Moringa oleifera. The sequence goes on from JAJFZO010000103.1 coordinate 127,306, forward strand.
CCCACATCCGCCGCCTTGAGGGTCTGCGACAAAGCACTAAGCATGCTCAAAAACCCCCCAGCGATTTGGCCCTCACGTGGCATGCATCATCGTTAGCTTCGCCACCAACATCGTTGAGCTTGTGTAGCCACATCCCAGCTCATTATCTCATGATTTTTCACATTTTGTTGGCCAGGTTTTTCCCACCGATGAGGCCTTGGCAGCATGGGTGTCACGCCTTGCCCAAGCTGGCCGTGTGGCTCGCTCATTTCTAATGGCCAACGACCGTGTTGTCGATCGCGCTGCGCAACGAGTCCGCCTAGGCAATCTTGGGCGTCGTGATCCAGCCCCGCATCTGCCGCCTCGAAGGCCTGCTACGAAGCACTCCGCATGCTTAAAATCCCCTCAGCGATTTGGCCCTCGCGTAGCATGCATCATCGTTAGATTCGCCACCTACATCGTCGAGCTTGTGTATCCACATCCCAACTCATTATCCTATGATTTTTCTCATTTCGTTGCCCCATGTTTTTCCCACCGATGAGGCCTTGGCAGCAGGGGTGTCACGCCTTGCCCAGGCTGGCCGTGTGGCTCGCTCATCGCTAATGGCCGACGATCGTGTCGTCGATCGTGCTGCGCAACGAGTCCGTCAAGGCAAGCCTAGGCGTCGGGATCCATCCCCGCATCCGCCGTCTTGAGGGCATGCGACAAAGCACTGAGCATGCTCAAAATCTCCCCAGCGATTTGGCCCTCGCGTGGCATGCATCATCGTGAGCTTCGCCACCCACATCGTTGAGCTTGTGTAGCCACATCCCAGCTCATTATCCCACGATTTTTCTCATTTTGTTGCCAATGTTTTTCCCACCGATGAGGCCATGGCAGCAGAGGTGTTAAGCTTTGCCCAAGCCGGCCGTGTGGCTCGCTCATTGCTAACGGCCGACGATCGTGTCGTCGATCGCACTGCGCAACGAGTTTGCCTAGGCAAGCCTCGGCATCAGGATTCAGCCCTGCATCCGCCGCCTCGAGGACCTATGACGAAGCACTCTGCATGCTGAAAATCCCCCCAGCGATTTGGCCCTCGCATAGCATGCATCATCGTTAGCTTCACCGCTCACACCGTCGAGCTTGTGTAGCCACATCCCGACTCATTATCCCTCGATTTTTCTCATTTCATTGCCCACGTTTTTCCCACCGATGAGGCCTTGGCAATAGAGGTGTCACGCTTTGCCCAGGCTAGCCGTGTGGCTCGCTCATTGCTAACGGCCGACGATTGTGTCGTCGATCGCGCTGCGCAACGAGTTCGCCAAGGCAAGCCTGGGCATCGGGATACAGCCCCGCATCCGTCGTCTCGAGTGACTGCGACGAAGCACTCCGCATGCTCAAAATCCCCCCAACGATTTGGCCCTCGCGTAGCATGCATCATCGTTAACTTCGCCGCCCACACCGTCGAGTTTGTGTTGCCACATCCCAGCTCATTATCCCACGATTTCTCTCGTTTCGTTACCCACATTTTTCCCACCAATGAGGCCTTAGCAACAGGGGTTTCACGCCTTGCCAAGGCTGGCTGTCTCGCTCGCTTGTTGCTAACGGTCGACGATTGTGTCGTCGATCGCGCTGCGCAACGACTTTGCCTAGGCAAGCCTGAGCTTCGGGATCCAACCCCACATCCGCTGCCTCGAAGGCCTACGATGAAGCATTATGCATGCTCAAAATTCCCCCCAACGATTTGGCCCTCGCGTAGCATGCAACATCGTTAGCTTCGCCGCCCAACCTGTCGAGCTTTTATAGCCACATCCCAGCTCATTATCCCATCATTTTTCTCATTTCGTTGCCCATATTTTTCCCACCGATGAGGCCTTGGCAGCAGGGGTGCCCAAGCTGGCCGTGCGGCTCGCTCATTGCTAACGGCCGACGATCGTGTCGTCGATCGCACTGCGCAACGAGTCCGCCAAGGCAAGCCTGGGTGTCGAGATCCAGCCCCGCATCCGCCACCTCGTTGGCCTACGACGAAGCACTCCGCATGCTCAAAATCCCCCCAGTGATTTGGCCCTCGCGTAGCATGCATCATCGTTAGCTTCGTCGCCCACACCGTCGAGCTTGTGTAGCCACATCCCAGCACATTATCCCACTATTTTTCTCATTTCGTTGCCCCCGTTTTTCCCATCGATGAGGCCTTGGCAGCAGAGGTGTCACACTTTGCCCAGGCTGGCCGTGTGGCTCGCTCATTGCTAACGACCGACGATCGTGTCTTCGATCGCGCTGCGCAATGAGTCCACCTAGGCAAATTTGGGCGTCGAGATCAGGCCCCGCATCCGCCGCCTCGAGGGCCTGCGACGAAGCTCTCCGTATGCTCAAAATTCCCCCCAACGATTTGGCACTCGCGTAGCATGCATCATCGTTAGCATTGCCGCCCAACCCGTCGAGCTTGTATAGCCACATCCTAGCTCATTATCCCATTATTTTTCTCATTTTGTTGCCTAAATTTTTCCCACCGATGAGGCCTTGGCAGCAGGGGTGCCCAGGCTGGCCGTGTGGCTCGCTCATTGCTAAGGGCCGACGATCGTGTCGTCGATCGCGCTGTGCAACGAGTCCACCTAGGCAAACCTGGGCGTCGGGATCCAGCCCCGCATCCGCCGCCTTGAGGGCCTGCGACAAAGCACTCTGCATGCTCAAAATCCCCCCAGCGATTTGGCCCTCGCGTAGTATGCATCATCGTTAGGTTCTTCGCCCACACCGTCGAGCTTGTGTAGCCACATTCCAGCTCATTATCCCACGATTTTTCTCATTTTGTTGCCCAAGTTTTTCCCACCAATGAGTCCTTGGCATCAGAGGTGTCACACCATGCCCAGGCTGGCATCACAGGTTTCACACCATGCCCAGGCTGGCTGTGTGGCTCGCTCATTGCTAACGGCCAACGATCGTGTCGTCGATCGTGCTGTGCAACGAGTCCGCCAAGGCAAGCCTGGGCGTCGGGATCCAGCCGCACATCCGCCACCCCGTTGGCCTGCGACGAAGCACTCCGCATGCTCGAAATCCCCCCAGCGATTTGGCCCTCACGTAGCATGCATCATCGTTAGCTTTGCCGCCCACACCGTCAAGTTTGTTTAGCCACATCCTAGCTCATTATCCCACAATTTCTCTCATTTTTATCCCACGTTTTTCCTGCCGATGAGGCCTTGGCAGCATGGGTGTCACGCCTTGCCCAGGCTGGGCATGTTGCTCGCTCGTTGCTAACGGTCGACGATCGTGTCGCCGATCACGCAGCGCAACGAGTCCACCTAGGCAAGCTTGACCATCGGGATCCAACCCCACGTCCACCACCTCGAGGGCCTGCGAAGAAGCACTTCGCACGCTCGAAATCCCCCCAGTGATTTGGCCCTCGCGTAACATGCATCATTGTTAGCTTCGCCGCCCACACCGTCGAGCTTGTGTAGCCACATCCCAGCTCATTATCCCACGATTTTTCTCATTCAATTGCCCACAATTTAGCGGATTTCGTTTCACACGTTTTCCCCACTCCGTTGGCTACTGATCGGGCATCCCACGTGGGATGGGCAGGGGGGAGGCACGCATGGCCTGTTGGCACCCAGCAAGCTCTATGACCACCTCCCCCCTAAAGAGTCTTAAATAAAATTTCACTCCTGGTAGGTGGAAACATCAATATGTCAGAGTCGTCATAATGGGTCTAAAAAATTTTTTGCTTAGAATTTTAAGCTGAAATTTTGTACATAAATGGAGAATAATCATATCTACCACCAGAAAAAATTTCAGAATTTTTTGGGTACTAAATTTTTTTAATGAATTTTCTACAGCCCAAAATTGAAAAAATCATCAAAAATAACCCGTGTGTCGAAATGATCCCAAACTTCAGGGGCAGACTCCTCATGAATTACAGGAATTATTTGAAATCAACGCCCACAGCATGTGCTGAGCCTCACAACGTGCTCGCGGCTGGCTCGCATGGGGTGCCCCTAGCAAGGTTGGTGCTGTGCCTGCTGGTCACTGCTGTGGCACCCCTGGCTCGCACGCTGGGCAGTCAGTCGAGGGGCAGGGACGAGGAGGCTTGCTCGCAATGGGCGCCCATGGCCTAGCTGGCGCGCCCACCGCTGCAACACGCTGGACGAGCAGCCCATGTCGTGCCTGCTGGGGGCTGCCTGGGCATGCCACCCGTGCCCAGGGTTCGTGTGACGTGGCACCACTGGCTCGCACGCTGGGCAGTCAGTCGAGGGACAGGGACGTGGGGGCTGGCTCGCGATGGGCGGCCGCGGCCTAGCTGGCGTGCGCACTGTTGCAGCACGCTGGGCGAGTAGCCCATGCCGTGCCTACTGGGGGCTGCCTGTGTGTACCACTCGTGCCCAGGGTCCGTGCGACGCGGCCTCCCTGGCTCGCTCACTGGGCACTTAGTCGAGGGACAGGGACGTGGGGGCTGGCTCGCGATGAGCACCCGCGGCCTGGCTGGCGCGCCCACCGCTGCCGCACGGTGGGCAAGCAGCCCATGCCGTGCCTGCTGGGGGCTGCCTGGGCATGCCACCCGTGCCCAGGGTCCGTGCGACGTGGCCCCCCTGGCTCGCTCGCAGTGCACTTAGTCGAGGGACAGGGATGTGGGGGTTGGCTCGCGATGAGCGTCAGCGGCTTGCCTGGCCGCCCACCGCTGCCCCACGCTGGGCGAGCAGCCCATGCCGTGCCTGCTGGGGGCTGCCTGGGCGTGCCCCCATGCCCAGGGTCCATGGGATGCAGCCCCCTTGGGTTGCTCGCTGGGCACTACATCGAGGGACAGGGACGTGGGGGCTGGCACGCGATGGGCGCCCGCGGCCTGTCTGGCGTGCAAACCGCTGCCGCACGCTGGGCAAGCAGCCTATGCCACGCCTGCTGGGCAAGTAGCCCATGCCACACCTATTGGGGCCTGCCTGGGCTTGCCACCCGTGCCTAGGGTCCGTGCGACGCAGCCCCCCTGGCTCGCTCGCTGGGCACTACGTCGAGGGACAGGGACGTGGGGGCTGGCACGCGATGGGTGCCCACGGCCTCTCTGGCGCGCAAACCGCTGCCGCACGCTGGGCAAGCAGCCTATGCCACGCCTACTGGGCAAGTAGCCCATGCCACGCCTGCTGGGGCCTGCCTGGGCGTGCCACCCATGCCCAGGGTCCATGCGACGCGGCCCCCCTGGTTCGCTCGCTGGGCACTACGTCGAGGCTCAGGGATGTTGGGGCTGGCTCGCGATGGGCGCCCACCGCTGCGGCACGCTCGATGAGAAGCCCATGCCGTGCCTGCTGGGTGCTTGCTGGGCATGCCACCCGTGCCAAGGGTCCGTGCGATGCAGCCCCCCTGGCTTGCTCGCTGGGCACTACGTCGAGGGACAGGGACGTGGGGGCTGGCACGCGATGGGCGCCTGCGGCCTCTCTTGCGCGCAAACCGCTGCCGCACGCTGGGCATGCAGCCTATGCCACGCCTGCTGGGCAAGTAGCCCATGCCACGCTTGCTGGGGCCTGCCTGGGCTTGCCACGCATGCCTAGGGTCCGTGCGACGCGGCCCCGCTGGCTCGCTCACTGGGCACTACGTCGAGGGACAGGGACGTGTGGGCTGGCTCGCGATAGGCGCCCGCGGCCTGGCTTGCGTGCCCACCACTGCTGCACACTGGGCGAGCAGCCCATGCTGTGCCTGCTGGGGGCTGCCTTGGCATAACACCCGTGCCAGGGTCCATGCAATGAGGCCCTCCTGGCTCGCTCGCTAGGCCCTTAGTGGAGGGACAGGGACGTGGGGGCTGGCTCGTGATAGGCGCCTGAGGCCTTGATGACACGCCCACCGCGGCCGCATTCCGTGCCTGCTGGGCCCTGCTTGGGCATGCCACCCGTGCCCAGGGTCCGTGCGATGCGACCCCCCTGGCTCGCTCGCTGGGCACTACGTCGAGGGGCAGGGACGTGGGGGCTGGCTCGCGATGGGCGCCCGCGGCTTGGCTGGTGAGCCCACCATTGCGGCACGCTGGGCGAGCTGCCCATGCAGTGCCTGCTCGGGGCTGCCAGAGCATAACCACCCGTGCCCAGGGTTCGTGCGATGCCGCTCCCTTGGCTCGCACGCTGGGCACAACGTCGAGCGACAGGGATGTGTAGGCTGGCTCGCGATGGGCGCCGCGGCCTGGCTAGCGCGCCTACCTCTTCCGCACGCTGGGTGAGTAGCCATGCCAAGGTCCGTGCGACGTGGCCCCCCTGGCTCACTCGCTGGGCACTTAGTCGAGGGACAGGGACATGGGGGCTGGCTCGCGATGGGCGCGCGCGGCCTGGATGACGCCCCCACCGCTGTCGCACGCTGGGCGAGCCGCCCATTCCGTACCTGCTGGGGGCTGCGTTGGCATGCCACCCGTGCCCAGAGTCCATGCGATGTGCCCCCCTGGCTCGCTCGTTGGGCACTACACGAAGGGCAAGGACGTCGGGGCTGGCTCGCGATGGGCTCCCGCGGCCTGTCTGGCGTGCCCACCGCTGCCGCACGCTGGGCGAGCAGCCCATGCCGTGCCTGCTGGGGGTTGCCTGGGCTTACTATCCGTGCCCAGGGTCCATGCGACGCGGCCCCCCTGGCTCGCTCGCTGGGTACTACGTCGAGGGACAGGGATGTGGGGGCTCTCTCGCGATGGGCGCCAACGGCCCATCTGGCGTGCCCACCGCTGTTGCACGCAGGGCGAGCAGCCCATGCCGTGCCTATTAGGGTCTCCTTGGGCTTGCCACCCGTGTCCATGGTCCGTGCGACGCGGCCACCCTGGCCCGCTCGCTGGGCACTACGTCAAGGGACAGGGACGTGGGGGCTAGCTCGCGATCGGCGCCCACGGCCTGTCTAGCGTGCCCACCGCTGCAGCACGCAGGGCGTGTATCCCATGCCGTGCCTGCTCGAGGCTGCCTGGGCGTGCCACCCGTGCCCAGGGTCCGTACAACACGGCATCCTTGGCTCGTACGCTGGGCAATCAGTCGAGGGGCAGGGACGAGGGGGATGGCTCGCCATGGGCGCCCGTGGCCTGGCTGGCGCGCCCACTGCTGCCACACGCTGGGCGAGCAACCCATGCCATACCTGCTGGGGGCTGCCTGGGCATGCCACCCGTGCCCAGGGTCCGTGCAACGTGGCATCCTTGGCTCGTACGCTGGGCAGTCAGTCGAGGGGCAAGGACGAGGGGGCTGGCTCGCCATGGGCACCCATGGCCTGGCTGGCGCGCCCACCGCTGCCGCACACTTTGCGAGCAGGCCCTGCCCTGCCTTCTGGGGGCTGCCCGAGCTTGGCACCCATGCCATGGGTCCATGTGATGCGGCCCCCCAGGCGCGCTCGCTGGGCACTTAGTCGAGGGACAAGGACGTGGGGGCTGGCTCGCGATGGGCGCCCGCGGCCTTGCTAGCGTGCCCACCGCTGCCGCAAGCTGGTCGAGCAGCCCATGTCGTGCCTGCTCGGGGCTGCCTGGGCGTGCCACCCGTGCCCAGGGTCCGTGCGACGCGGCCCCCCTTGCATGCCCGCTGGGTACTACGTCGAGGGAAAGGGACGTGGGGGCTGGCTCGCGATGGGCGCCCGCGGCCTGGCTGGCGCGCCCAGCGTGCGGCGCATCCCATGACGTGCTTGTTGGGGGCTGCCTGGGCATGCCATCCGTGTCCAGGGTCCCTGCGACACGGCCCCCCTGGCTCGCTTGCAGGGCACTTAGTTGAGGGACAGGGACGTGAGGGCTGGCTCGCGATGAGCGCCCGCGGCCTGGCAGGCGCGCTTGCCGCTGCCGCACGCTGGGCAAGCAGCCCATTCCGTGCCTGCTGGGGGCTGCCTAGGCGTGCCATCTGTGCCCAGGGTTCGTGCAACGCGGTATCCTTGGCTCGCACGATGGGTAGTCAGTCGAGGGGCACAGACGAGGGGGCTGGCTCGCCATGGGCACCCGTGGCCTCGCTGGCGCGCCCACCGCTGCCGCATGCTGGGCAGGCAGCCCATGCCATGCCTGCTGGGGGCTTCCCGGGCGTGGCACCCATGCCCAGGGTCCGTGCGACGCGGTCCCCCTGGCTCGCTCGCTGGGCACTACGTCGAGGGACAGGGACGTTGGGGCTGGCTCGCGATGGACTTCGGCCTTGCTAGCGCGCCCACCGCTGCCGCAAGCTGGGCGAGCAGCCCATGCCTTGCCTGCTAGGGACTGCCTGAGCGTGCCACCCGTGCCCAAGGTCCGTGCGACGCGGCCCCCCTGGCTCGATCGCAGGGCACTACGTCTAGGGACAGGGACGTGGGGGATGGCACGCCCACCGCTTCCACGGCCTGGCTGGTGCGCCAACCGCTGCCGCACGCTTGGCGAGCAGCCCATGCCGTGCCTGCTGGGGACTTCCTGGGCGTGCCACCCATGCCCTGGGTCCTTGCGACATGGCCCCACTGGCTCGCTTGCTGGGCACTTAGTCGAGGGACAGGGACGTGGGGGCTAGCTCACGATGGGCTCCCGCGGCCTGGATGACACGCCCACCACTGCCGCACGCTGGGCGAGCCGCCCATTCCGTGCCTGCTGGGGGCTGCCTGGGCATGCCACTCGTGCCCAGGGTCCATTCGACGCGGCTCCCCTGGCTCGCTCGTTGGGCACTACGTCGAGGGACAGGGACGTGGGGGCTGGCTCGCGATGAGCGCCCGCGGCCTGGCTGGCGCATCCACCGCTGCCATACGATGGGCGAGCCACCCATTCCGTGCCTGCTGGGGGCTGCCAGGGCATGCCACCCGTGCCCAGGGCCCATGCGATGCGGCCCCCCTGGCTCGCTCGCTGGGCACTATGTCTAGGGGCAGGGACTTGGGGGCTGGCTCGCGATGGGCGCCCGCAGCTTGGCTGGCGCGCCCACCGCTGCCGCACGCTGGGCGAGCAGCCCATGCCGTGCCTGCTGGGGGCTGCCTGGGCGTGCCACTTGTGCCCAGGGTCCTTGCGATGCGGCCCCCCTAGCTCGCTCGCTGGGCACTACGTCTAGGGGCAGGGACTTGGGGGCTGGCTCGCGATGGGCGCCCGCAGCTTGGCTGGCGCGCCCACCACTGCCGCACGCTGGGCGAGTAGCCCATGCCGTGCCTGCTGGGGGCTGCCTGGGCATGCCACCCATGCCCAGGGTCCATGCGACGCGGCCCCCCTGGCTCGCTCGCTGGGCACTACGTCAAGGCTCAGGGATGTTGGGGCTGGCTCGCGATGGGCGCCCACCGCAGCCGCACACTCGATGAGAAGCCCATGCCGTGCCTGCTGGGTGCTTGCTGGGCATGCCACCTGTGCCCAGGGTCTGTGCGACGCGGCCTCCCTGGCTCGTTTGTTGGGCACTTTGTCCAGGGACAGGGACGTGGGGGCTGGCTCGCGATGGGCGCTCGCGGCCTTGCTGGCGCGCCTACAGCTGCCGCACGATGGGTGAGCAGCCCATGCCGTGCCTCTGGGGGGCTGCCTGGGTGTGCCACCCGTGCCCAGGGTCTGTGCGACGCGGCAACCCTGGCTCGCACGCTGGGCAATCAGTCGAGGGGCAGGGACGAGGGGGCTGGCATGCCATTGGCGCCCGGGGCCTGGCTGGCGCGCCCACCGCTGCCGCACACTGGGCGAGCAACCCATGCCATGCCTGCTGGGGGCTGCCCGGGCATGGCACCCATGCCCAGGATTGGTGTGACACGGCCTCCCTGGCTCGCTCGCTGGGCACTTAGTCGAGGGAAAGGGACGTGGGGGCTGGCTCGTGATGGGCTCCTGCGGCTTGGCTGGCGCGCCCACCGCTGCTGCACGCTAGGTGAGCAGCCCATGCCATGCCTGCTGGGGGCTGCCTGGGCGTGGCACCCATGCCCAGGGTCCGTGCGATGTGGCCTCCCTGGCTCGCTCGCTGGGCACTTAGTCGAGGGACAGGGACGTGGGGGCTGGCTCGCGATGGGCTCTCGCGGCCTGGATGACACGCCCACAACTGCCGCACGCTGGGCGAGCTGCCCATTCCGTGCCTGCTGGGGGCTGCCTGGGTGTGCCACTCGTGCCCAGGGTCCATTCAACACGGCCCCCCTGGCTCGCTCGCTGGGCACTACTTCGAGGGACAGGGACATGGGGGCTGGCTCGCGATGAGTGCCCGCGGCCTGGATGGCGCATCCACCGCTGCCGCACGATGGGCGAGCCGCCCATTCCGTGCCTGCTGGGGGCTGCCAGGGCATGCCACCCGTGCCCAGGGTCCATGCGATGCGGCCCCCCTGGCTCGCTCGCTGGGCACTACGTCGAGGGGCAGGGACATGGGGGCTGGCT
>JAJFZO010000103.1:145000-180000 GCA_021397835.1 Moringa oleifera
TGGAATTGGTCCCAAAATGACTCAAATAATTCGTGTAATTCATGCGGAGTCTGCCCCTGAAGGTTGGGATCATTTCGACTCACGGCCTATTTTTGATGATTTTTTCTATTTTCGGCAGTAGAAAATTCATTAAAAAAAATTTAGTGCCCAGAAAATTCTGAAATTGTTTCTGGTGGTAGATATGATTATTTTCCATTTATTTACAAAATTTCAGCTCAAAATTCCAAGCGATTAATTTTTTAGACCCATTATGACGGCTCAGACATATTGATGTTTCCTCCTACCGGGAGTGAAATTTCATTTAAGACTCTTTAGGGGGGAGGTGGTCACCAAGCTTGCTGGGTGCCAACAGGTCATGTGTGCCTCCCCCCCTGCCCATCCCACGTGGGCAGGCACTGGGCTTGGGCAACCCAGCGCGCATGGCATGGGCCTGGCTTGTTGCCTTGCCCATCCAGCCGATGGTGCGTGGCTGTGGCGGCCACCACCGCCGGCAAGGTAGGCGGCCGGCGACGTCGGCCAAAGAGTGTGGGATGCCGATCAGTAGCCAACGGAGTGGGAAAAACGTGGGAAATGAAATCCGCTAAATTATGGGCAACAAAATGAGAAAAATCGTGGGAAAATAAGCTGGGATGTGGCTAGAGATGGGCGCCCGTGGCCTGGCTGGCGCGCCCACCGCTACCGCACTCTGGGCGAGCAGCCCATGCCATGCCTACTGGGGGCTGCCTGGGCATGCCACCCGTGCCCAGGGTCCATGCAATGCAGCCCCCCTGGCACGCTCGCTGGGCACTACGTTGAGGGACAGGGACGTGGGGGCTGGCTCGCGATGGGCGCCCGCGGCCTGACTGGCGCGCCCACCGCTACCGCACGCTGGGCGAGAAGCCCATGCCGTGCCTGCTGGGGGCTGCCTGGGTGTGCCACCCAAGCCCAGGGTCCGTGCGACGTCGCCCCCTGGCTCACTCGCTGGGCACTACGTCGAGGGATAGGGACGGGGGGGCTGGCTCGCGATGGGCGCCCGTGGCCTGACTGGCGCGCCTACCGCTGCCACACACTGGGCGAGTAGCCCACGCCGTGCCAGCTGGGGGCTGCCTGGGCGTGCCACCCATGCCCGGGGTCTGTGCGATGCGGCACCCCTGGCTCGCAACCTGGGTAGTCAGTCGAGGGGCAGGGACTCGGGGGCTGGCTCGCGATGGGCGCCGGCGGCCTGGCTGGCGTGCCCACCGCTGCCGCACGCTGGGAGAGCAGCCCATGCCATGCCTGCTGGGGGCTGCCTCGGCGTGCCACCCGTGCCCAAGGTCCTTGCGACGCGGCACCCCTGGCTCGCACACTGGGTAGTCAGTCGAGCGGCAGGGACTCGGGGGCTCACTCGCGATGGGCTCCGGCGGCCTGGCCGGCGCGCCCACCGCTGCCGCACGCTGGGAGAGCAGCCTATGCCATGCCTGCTGGGGGCTGCCTGGGCGTGCCATCCGTGCCCAGGGTCCTTGCGATGCGGCACCCCTGTCTCGCACGCTGGGCTGTCAGTCGAGCGGCAGGGACTCGGGGGCTGGCTCGCGATGGGCGCCAGTGGCCTGGCTGGCGCGCTCACCGCTGCTGCACGCTGGGCGAGCAGCCCATGCCATGCCAGCTTGGGGCTGCCTGGGCGTGCCACCCGTGCCCAGGGTCTGTGCGACGCGGCACCCCTGGCTCGCACCCTGGGTAGTTAGTCGAGGGGCAGAGACTCGGGGGCTGGCTGGCGATGGGCGCCCGCGGCCTGGCTGGCACGCCCACCGCTGCCACACGCTGGGAGAGCAGCCCATGCCGTGCCTGCTGGGGGCTGCCTGGGCATGCCACCCGTGCCCAGGTTCCGTGCCACACAACCCCCTCGGCTCGCTCTATGGGCACTTAGTCGAGGCACAGGAACATGGAGGCTAGCTCGCGATGGGCGCCCGTGGCCTGGCTGGCGCGCTCACTGCTGCCGCACGCTGGCGAGCAGCCCATGTCGTGCCTGCTGGGGGCTGCCTGGGCCTGCCACCCATGCCCAGTGTCCTTGCGACGCGGCACCCCTGGCTCGCACACATGGCAGTCAGTCGAGGGGCAGGGACTCGGGGGCTGGCTCGCGATGGGCGCCCGCGGCCTGGCTGGCGCGCTCACAGCTGCCGCACGTTGGGCGAGCAGCCCAAGCCGTGCCAGCTGGGGGCTGCCTGGGCCTCCCACCCGTGGCAAGGGACCTTGCGACGCAGCACACCTGGCTCGCACGCTGGGCAGTCAGTCGAGGGGTTGGGACTCAGGGGCTGGCACGCGATGGGCACCCGTGGCCTGGCTGGCGCGCTCACCGCTACTGCACGCTGGGCGAGCAGCCCATGCCATGCCTGCTGGGGGCTACCTGGGCCTGCCACCCGTGCCCAGGGTCCTTGCGACGCGGCACCCCTGGCTCGCACGCTGGGCAGTCAGTCGAGGGGCAGGGACTCGGGGGCTGGCTCGCGATGGGCACCCGTGGCCTGGCTGGCACGCTCACCGCTGCCGCACGCGGGGTGAGCAACCCATGTTGTGCCTGCTGGGGGCTACCTGGGCCTGCCACCGGTGCCCAGGGTCCTTGCCACACGGCACCCCTGGCTCGCACACTGGGCAGTCAGTCGAGGGGCAGGGACTCGGAGGCTGTCTCGCGATGAGCGCCCATGGCCTGGCTTGCGCGCTCACCGCTGCCGCACGCTGGGCGAGCAGCCCACGCCGTGCCTGCTGGGGGCTGCCTGGGCCTGCCACCCGTGCCAAGGGACCTTTCGATGCGGCACCCCTGGCTCAAAAGCTGGGCAGTCAGTCGAGGGGCACGGACGAGGGGGTTGGCTCGCGATGGGCGCCCACGGCCTGGCTGGCGCGCTCACCGCTGCCGCATGCTGGGCGAGCGGCCCATGCCGTGCCTTCTGGGGGCTGGCTGGGCATGCCACCCGTGCCCAGGGTCTGTGCAACGCGGCAACCCTGGCTCGCACCCTGGGTAGTCAGTCGAGGGGCAGGGACTCGGGGGCTGGCACGCAATGGGCGCCCAGGCCTGGCTGGCGCGCCCACCGCTGCCGCATGCTAGGAGAGCAGCCCATGCCGTGCCTGCTGGGGGCTGCCTGGGCCTGCCACCCATGCCCAGTGCCCTTGCGACGCGGCACCCCTGGCTCGCACACTTGGCAGTCAGTCGAGGGGCAGGGACTCGGGGGCTGGCTCTTGATGGGCGCCCGCGGCCTGGCTGGCGCGCTCACCGCTGCCGCACGTTGGGCGAGCAGCCCAAGCCGTGCCAGCTGGGGGCTGCCTGGGCCTCCCTCCCGTGCCAAGGGACCTTGCGATGCAGCACACCTGGCTCGCACGCTGGGCAGTCAGTTGAGGGGCTGGGACTCGGGGCCTGGCTCGCGATGGGGGCCCGGGGCCTGGCTGGCGCGCTCACCGCTGCCGCACGCTGGGCGAGCAGCCCATGCTGTGCCTACTGGGGGCTGCCTGGGCCTGCCCCCCGTGCCCAGGGTCCTTGCGACGTGGCACCCCTGGCTCGCACACTGGGCAGTCAGTCGAGGGGCAGGGACTCGGGGGCTGGCTCGCGATGGGCGCCCGTGGCCTGGCTGGCACGCTCACCGCCGCCGCACGCTGGGTGAGCAACCCATGCCGTGCCTGCTGGGGGCTACCTGGGCCTGCCACCTGTGCCCAGGGTCCTTGCCACACGGCACCCCTGGCTTGCACACTGGGCAGTCAGTCAAGGGGCAGGGACTCGGGGGCTGGCTCGCGATGAGCGCCCATGGCCTGGCTTGCGCGCTCACCACTGCCGCACGCTGGGCGAGCAGCCCACGCCGTGCCTGCTGGGGGCTGCCTGGGCCTGCCACCCATGCCAAGGGACGTTGCGATGCGGCACCCCTGGCTCGAAAGCTGGGCAGTCAGTCGAGGGGCAGGGACTCGGGGGCTGGCTCGCGATGAGCGCCCATGGCCTGGCTTGCGCGCTCACCGCTGCGGCACGCTGGGCGTGCAGCCCACGCCGTGCCTGCTGGGGGCTGCCACCCATGCCATGGGACCTTGCGATGCGGCACCCCTTGCTCGAAAGCTGGGCAGTCAGTCGAGGGGCAGGGATTCGGGGGCTGGCTCGCGATGAGCGCCCATGGCCTGGCTTGCGCGCTCACTGTTGCCGCACGCTGGGCGAGCAGCCCACGCCGTGCCTGCTGGGGGCTGCCTGGGCCTGCCACCCGTGCCAAGGGACCTTGCGATGCGGCACCCCTGGCTCGAAAGCTGGGCAGTCAGTTGAGGGGCAGGGACGAGGGGGTTGGCTCGCGATGGGCGCCCACGGCCTGGCTGGCGCGCTCACCGCTGCCACACACTGGGCGAGCAGCCCACACCGTGTCTGCTGGGGCTGCCTGGGCCTGCACCCATGCCAAGGAACCTTGCGATGCAGCACCCCTGGCTCGCACACTGGGCAGTCAGTCGAGGGGCAGGGACTCGGGGGTTGGCTCGCGATGGGCGCCCACGGCCTGGCTGGCGCGCTCACCGCTGCCGCATGCTGGGCGAGCAGCCCATGCCATGCCTTCTGGGGGCTGCCTGGGCGTGCTACCCGTGCCCAGGGTCCGTGCGACGCGGCACCCCTGGCTCGCACACTGGGTAGTCAGTCGAGCGGCAGGGACTCGGGGGCTCACTCGCGATGGGCTCCCGCGGCCTGGCCGGCGCGCCCACCGCTGCCGCACGCTGGGAGAGCAGCCTATGCCATGCCTGCTGGGGGCTGCCTGGGCATGCCATCCGTGCCCAGGGTCCTTGCGATGCGGCACCCCTGTCTCGCACGCTGGGCTGTCAGTCGAGCGGCAGGGACTCGGGGGCTGGCTCGCGATGGGCGCCAGTGGCCTGGCTGGCGCGCTCACCGCTGCTGCACGCTGGGTGAGCAGCCCATGCCGTGCCAGCTTGGGGCTGCCTGGGCATGCCACCCGTGCCCAAGGTCTGTGCGACGCGGCACCCCTGGCTCGCACCCTGGGTAGTCAGTCGAGGGGCAGAGACTCGGGGGCTGGCTGGCGATGGGCGCCCGCGGCCTGGCTGGCGCGCCCAACGCTGCCACACGCTGGGAGAGCAGCCCATGCCGTGCCTACTGGGGGCTGCCTAGGCATGCCACCTGTGCCCAGGGTCCGTGCCACACGACCCCCCCGGCTCGCTCTATGGGCACTTAGTCGAGGCACAGGAACATGGAGGCTAGCTCGCGATGGGCGCCCGTGGCCTGGCTGGCGCGCTCACTGCTGCCGCACGCTGGGTGAGCAGCCCATGCTGTGCCTGCTGGGGGCTGCCTTGGCCTGCCACCCATGCATAGTGTCCTTGCGATGCGGCACCCCTGGCTCGCACACTTGGCAGTCAGTCGAGGGGCAGGGACTCGGGGGCTGGCTCGCGATGGGCGCCCGCGGCCTGGCTGGCGCGCACACCGCTGCTGCACGTTGGGCGAGCAGCCCATGCCGTGCCAACTTGGGGCTGCCTGGGCGTGCCACCCGTGCCCAGGGTCCGTGCCACACGACCCCCACGGCTCGCTCTATGGGCACTTAGTTGAGGCACAGGAACATGGAGGCTAGCTCGCGATGGGCGCCCGTGGCCTGGCTGGCGCCGTCACTGCTGCCGCACGCTGGGCGAGCAGCCCATGTCGGGCCTGCTGGGGGCTGCCTGGGCCTGCCACCCATGCCCAGTGTCCTTGCGACGCGGCACCCCTGGCTCTCACACATGGCAGTCAGTCGAGGGGCAGGGACTCGGGGGCTGGCTCGCGATGGGCGCCCGCGGCCTGGCTGGCGCGCTCACCGCTGCCGCACGTTGGGATAGCAGCCCAAGCCGTGCCAGTTGGGGGCTGCCTGGGCCTCCCACCCGTGCCAAGGGACCTTGCGACGCAGCACACCTGGATCGCACGTGGGCAGTCAGTCGAGGGGCTGGGACTCGGGGGCCGGCTCGCGATGGGAACCCGTGGCCTGGCTGGCGCGCTCACCGCTGCTGCACGATGGGCGAGCAGCCCATGCCATGCCTGATGGGGGCTGCCTGGGCCTGCCATCCGTGCCCAGGGTCCTTGCGACGCGGCACCCCTGTCTCGCACGCTGGGCAGTCAGTCGAGGGGCAGGGACTCGGGGGCAGGCTCGCGATGGGCGCCCGTGGCCTGGCTGGTACGCTCACTGCTGTTGCACGCTGGGTGAGTAACCCATGCCGTACCTGCTGGGGGCTACCTGGGCCCGCCACCCGTGCCCAGGGTCCTTGCCACACGGCACCCCTGGCTCGCACACTGGGCAGTCAGTCGAGGGGCAGGGACTCGGGGGCTGGCTCGCGATGAGCGCCCATGGCCTGGCTTGCGCGCTCACCGCTGCCGCACGCTGGGCGAGCAGCCCACGCTGTGCCTGCTGGGGGCTGCCTGGGCCTGCCACCCGTGCCAAGGGACCTTTCGATGCGGCACCCCTGGCTCAAAAGCTGGGCAGTCAGTCGAGGGGCACGGACGAGGGGGTTGGCTCGCGATGGGCGCCCACGGCCTGGCTGGCGCGCTCACCGCTGCCGCATGCTGGGCGAGCGGCCCATGCCGTGCCTTCTGGGGGCTGGCTGGGCATGCCACCCGTGCCCAGGGTCTGTGCAACGCGGCAACCCTGGCTCGCACCCTGGGTAGTCAGTCGAGGGGCAGGGACTCGGGGGCTGGCACGCAATGGGCGCCCAGGCCTGGCTGGCGCGCCCACCGCTGCTGCACGCTAGGAGAGCAGCCCATGCCGTGCCTGCTGGGGGCTGCCTGGGCCTGCCACCCATGCCCAGTGCCCTTGCGACGCGGCACCCCTGGCTCGCACACTTGGCAGTCAGTCGAGGGGCAGGGACTCGGGGGCTGGCTCTTGATGGGCGCCCGCGGCCTGGCTGGCGCGCTCACCGCTGCCGCACGTTGGGCGAGCAGCCCAAGCCGTGCCAGCTGGGGGCTGCCTGGGCCTCCCTCCCATGCCAAGGGACCTTGCGATGCAGCACACCTGGCTCGCACGCTGGGCAGTCAGTCGAGGGGCTGGGACTCGGGGCCTGGCTCGCGATGGGGGCCCGGGGCCTGGCTGGCGCGCTCACCGCTGCCGCACGCTGGGCGAGCAGCCCATGCCGTGCCTACTGGGGGCTGCCTGGGCCTGCCCCCCGTGCCCAGGGTCCTTGCGACGCGGCACCCCTGGCTCGCACGCTGGGCAGTCAGTCGAGGGGCAGGGACTCGGGGGCTGGCTCGCGATGGGCGCCCGCGGCCTGGCTGGCGCGCTCACCGCTGCCGCACGTTGGGCTAGCAGCCCAAGCCGTGCCAGCTGGGGGCTGCCTGGGCCTCCCACCCGTGCCAAGGGACCTTGCGACGCAGCACACCTGGATCGCACGTGGGCAGTCAGTCGAGGGGCTGGGACTCGGGGGCCGGCTCGCGATGGGAACCCGTGGCCTGGCTGGCGCGCTCACCGCTGCTGCACGATGGGCGAGCAGCCCATGCCATGCCTGATGGGGGCTGCCTGGGCCTGCCATCCGTGCCCAGGGTCCTTGCGACATGGCACCCCTGTCTCGCACGCTGGGCAGTCAGTCGAGGGGCAGCGACTCGGGGGCAGGCTCGCGATGGGCGCCCGTGTTCTGGCTGGTACGCTCACTGCTGTCGCACGCTGGGTGAGCAACCCATGCCGTACCTGCTGGGGGCTACCTGGGCCTGCCACCCGTGCCCAGGGTCCTTGCCACACGGCACCCCTGGCTCGCACACTGGGCAGTCAGTCGAGGGGCAGGGACTCGGGGGCTGGCTCGCGATGAGCGCCCATGGCCTGGCTTGCGCGCTCACCGCTGCCGCACGCTGGGCGAGCAGCCCACGCCGTGCCTGCTGGGGGCTGCCTGGGCCTGCCACCCGTGCCAAGGGACCTTTCGATGCGGCACCCCTGGCTCAAAAGCTGGGCAGTCAGTCGAGGGGCACGGACGAGGGGGTTGGCTCGCGATGGGCGCCCACGGCCTGGCTGGCGCGCTCACCGCTGCCGCATGCTGGGCGAGCGGCCCATGCCGTGCCTTCTGGGGGCTGGCTGGGCATGCCACCCGTGCCCAGGGTCTGTGCAACGCGGCAACCCTGGCTCGCACCCTGGGTAGTCAGTCGAGGGGCAGGGACTCGGGGGCTGGCACGCAATGGGCGCCCAGGCCTGGCTGGCGCGCCCACCGCTGCCGCACGCTAGGAGAGCAGCCCATGCCGTGCCTGCTGGGGGCTGCCTGGGCCTGCCACCCATGCCCAGTGCCCTTGCGACGCGGCACCCCTGGCTCGCACACTTGGCAGTCAGTCGAGGGGCAGGGACTCGGGGGCTGGCTCTTGATGGGCGCCCGCGGCCTGGCTGGCGCGCTCACCGCTGCCGCACGTTGGGCGAGCAGCCCAAGCCGTGCCAGCTGGGGGCTGCCTGGGCCTCCCTCCCATGCCAAGGGACCTTGCGATGCAGCACACCTGGCTCGCACGCTGGGCAGTCAGTCGAGGGGCTGGGACTCGGGGCCTGGCTCGCGATGGGGGCCCGGGGCCTGGCTGGCGCGCTCACCGCTGCCGCACGCTGGGCGAGCAGCCCATGCCGTGCCTACTGGGGGCTGCCTGGGCCTGCCCCCCGTGCCCAGGGTCCTTGCGACGCGGCACCCCTGGCTCGCACGCTGGGCAGTCAGTCGAGGGGCAGGGACTCGGGGGCTGGCTCGCGATGGGCGCCCGCGGCCTGGCTGGCGCGCTCACCGCTGCCGCACGTTGGGCTAGCAGCCCAAGCCGTGCCAGCTGGGGGCTGCCTGGGCCTCCCACCCGTGCCAAGGGACCTTGCGACGCAGCACACCTGGATCGCACGTGGGCAGTCAGTCGAGGGGCTGGGACTCGGGGGCCGGCTCGCGATGGGAACCCGTGGCCTGGCTGGCGCGCTCACCGCTGCTGCACGATGGGCGAGCAGCCCATGCCATGCCTGATGGGGGCTGCCTGGGCCTGCCATCCGTGCCCAGGGTCCTTGCGACATGGCACCCCTGTCTCGCACGCTGGGCAGTCAGTCGAGGGGCAGCGACTCGGGGGCAGGCTCGCGATGGGCGCCCGTGTTCTGGCTGGTACGCTCACTGCTGTCGCACGCTGGGTGAGCAACCCATGCCGTACCTGCTGGGGGCTACCTGGGCCTGCCACCCGTGCCCAGGGTCCTTGCCACACGGCACCCCTGGCTCGCACACTGGGCAGTCAGTCGAGGGGCAGGGACTCGGGGGCTGGCTCGCGATGAGCGCCCATGGCCTGGCTTGCGCGCTCACCGCTGCCGCACGCTGGGCGAGCAGCCCACGCCGTGCCTGCTGGGGGCTGCCTGGGCCTGCCACCCGTGCCAAGGGACCTTTCGATGCGGCACCCCTGCTCAAAAGCTGGGCAGTCAGTCGAGGGGCACGGACGAGGGGGTTGGCTCGCGATGGGCGCCCACGGCCTGGCTGGCGCGCTCACCGCTGCCGCATGCTGGGCGAGCGGCCCATGCCGTGCCTTCTGGGGGCTGGCTGGGCATGCCACCCGTGCCCAGGGTCTGTGCAACGCGGCACCCTGGCTCGCACCCTGGAGTCAGTCGAGGGGCAGGGACTCGGGGGCTGGCACGCGATGGGCGCCCACCGCTGCCGCACGCTGGGCGAGCAGCCCATGCCGTGCCTGCTGGGGGCTGCCTGGGCCTGCCACCCATGCTCGACGCGGCACCCCTGGCTCCTGGGCAGTCAGTCGAGGGGCAGGACGAGGGGGTTGGCTCGCGATGGGCGCCCACGGCCTGGCTGGCGCGCTCACCGCTGCCGCATGCTGGGCGAGCGGCCCATGCCGTGCCTTCTGGGGGCTGGCTGGGCATGCCACCCGTGCCCAGGGTCTGTGCAACGCGGCAACCCTGGCTCGCACCCTGGGTAGTCAGTCGAGGGGCAGGGACTCGGGGGCTGGCACGCAATGGGCGCCCAGGCCTGGCTGGCGCGCCCACCGCTGCCGCACGCTAGGAGAGCAGCCCATGCCGTGCCTGCTGGGGGCTGCCTGGGCCTGCCACCCATGCCCAGTGCCCTTGCGACGCGGCACCCCTGGCTCGCACACTTGGCAGTCAGTCGAGGGGCAGGGACTCGGGGGCTGGCTCTTGATGGGCGCCCGCGGCCTGGCTGGCGCGCTCACCGCTGCCGCACGTTGGGCGAGCAGCCCAAGCCGTGCCAGCTGGGGGCTGCCTGGGCCTCCCTCCCGTGCCAAGGGACCTTGCGATGCAGCACACCTGGCTCGCACGCTGGGCAGTCAGTTGAGGGGCTGGGACTCGGGGCCTGGCTCGCGATGGGGGCCCGGGGCCTGGCTGGCGCGCTCACCGCTGCCGCACGCTGGGCGAGCAGCCCATGCTGTGCCTACTGGGGGCTGCCTGGGCCTGCCCCCCGTGCCCAGGGTCCTTGCGACGTGGCACCCCTGGCTCGCACACTGGGCAGTCAGTCGAGGGGCAGGGACTCGGGGGCTGGCTCGCGATGGGCGCCCGTGGCCTGGCTGGCACGCTCACCGCCGCCGCACGCTGGGTGAGCAACCCATGCCGTGCCTGCTGGGGGCTACCTGGGCCTGCCACCTGTGCCCAGGGTCCTTGCCACACGGCACCCCTGGCTTGCACACTGGGCAGTCAGTCAAGGGGCAGGGACTCGGGGGCTGGCTCGCGATGAGCGCCCATGGCCTGGCTTGCGCGCTCACCGCTGCCGCACGCTGGGCGAGCAGCCCACGCCGTGCCTGCTGGGGGCTGCCTGGGCCTGCCACCCGTGCCAAGGGACATTGCGATGCGGCACCCCTGGCTCGAAAGCTGGGCAGTCAGTCGAGGGGCAGGGACTCGGGGGCTGGCTCGCGATGAGCGCCCATGGCCTGGCTTGCGCGCTCACCGCTGCGGCACGCTGGGCGTGCAGCCCACGCCGTGCCTGCTGGGGGCTGCCACCCATGCCATGGGACCTTGCGATGCGGCACCCCTTGCTCGAAAGCTGGGCAGTCAGTCGAGGGGCAGGGATTCGGGGGCTGGCTCGCGATGAGCGCCCATGGCCTGGCTTGCGCGCTCACTGTTGCCGCACGCTGGGCGAGCAGCCCACGCCGTGCCTGCTGGGGGCTGCCTGGGCCTGCCACCCGTGCCAAGGGACCTTGCGATGCGGCACCCCTGGCTCGAAAGCTGGGCAGTCAGTTGAGGGGCAGGGACGAGGGGGTTGGCTCGCGATGGGCGCCCACGGCCTGGCTGGCGCGCTCACCGCTGCCACACACTGGGCGAGCAGCCCACACCGTGTCTGCTGGGGCTGCCTGGGCCTGCACCCATGCCAAGGAACCTTGCGATGCAGCACCCCTGGCTCGCACACTGGGCAGTCAGTCGAGGGGCAGGGACTCGGGGGTTGGCTCGCGATGGGCGCCCACGGCCTGGCTGGCGCGCTCACCGCTGCCGCATGCTGGGCGAGCAGCCCATGCCATGCCTTCTGGGGGCTGCCTGGGCGTGCTACCCGTGCCCAGGGTCCGTGCGACGCGGCACCCCTGGCTCGCACACTGGGTAGTCAGTCGAGCGGCAGGGACTCGGGGGCTCACTCGCGATGGGCTCCCGCGGCCTGGCCGGCGCGCCCACCGCTGCCGCACGCTGGGAGAGCAGCCTATGCCATGCCTGCTGGGGGCTGCCTGGGCATGCCATCCGTGCCCAGGGTCCTTGCGATGCGGCACCCCTGTCTCGCACGCTGGGCTGTCAGTCGAGCGGCAGGGACTCGGGGGCTGGCTCGCGATGGGCGCCAGTGGCCTGGCTGGCGCGCTCACCGCTGCTGCACGCTGGGTGAGCAGCCCATGCCGTGCCAGCTTGGGGCTGCCTGGGCATGCCACCCGTGCCCAAGGTCTGTGCGACGCGGCACCCCTGGCTCGCACCCTGGGTAGTCAGTCGAGGGGCAGAGACTCGGGGGCTGGCTGGCGATGGGCGCCCGCGGCCTGGCTGGCGCGCCCAACGCTGCCACACGCTGGGAGAGCAGCCCATGCCGTGCCTACTGGGGGCTGCCTAGGCATGCCACCTGTGCCCAGGGTCCGTGCCACACGACCCCCCCGGCTCGCTCTATGGGCACTTAGTCGAGGCACAGGAACATGGAGGCTAGCTCGCGATGGGCGCCCGTGGCCTGGCTGGCGCGCTCACTGCTGCCGCACGCTGGGTGAGCAGCCCATGCTGTGCCTGCTGGGGGCTGCCTTGGCCTGCCACCCATGCATAGTGTCCTTGCGATGCAGCACCCCTGGCTCGCACACTTGGCAGTCAGTCGAGGGGCAGGGACTCGGGGGCTGGCTCGCGATGGGCGCCCGCGTCCTGGCTGGCGCGCACACCGCTGCTGCACGTTGGGCGAGCAGCCCATGCCGTGCCAACTTGGGGCTGCCTGGGCGTGCTACCCGTGCCCAGGGTCCGTGCCACACGACCCCCACGGCTCGCTCTATGGGCACTTAGTTGAGGCACAGGAACATGGAGGCTAGCTCGCGATGGGCGCCCGTGGCCTGGCTGGCGCGCTCACTGCTGCCGCACGCTGGGCGAGCAGCCCATGCCATGCCTGCTGGGGGCTGCCTGGGCCTGCCAACCATGACCAGTGTCCTTGCAACGCGGCACCCCTGGCTCGCACACTTGGCAGTCAGTCGAGGGGCAGGGACTCGGGGGCTGGCTCGCGATTGGCGCCAGTGTCCTGGCTGGCGCGCTCACCGCTGCTGCACGCTGGGCGAGCAGCCCATGCCGTGCCAGCTTGGGGCTGCCTGGGCATGCCACCCGTGCCCAGGGTCTGTGCGACGCGGCACCCCTGGCTCACACCCTGGGTAGTCAGTCGAGGGGCAGAGACTCGGGGGCTGGCTGGCGATGGGCGCCCGCGGCCTGGCTGGCGCGCCCACCGCTGCCACACGCTGGGAGAGCAGCCCATGCCGTGCCTGCTGGGGGCTGCCTGGGCGTGCCACCCATGCCCAGGGTCCGTGCCACACAACCCCCCCGGCTCGCTCTATGGGCACTTAGTCGAGGCACAGGAACATGGAGGCTAGCTCGCGATGGGTGCCCGTGGCCTGGCTGGCGCCGTCACTGCTGCCGCACGCTGGGCGAGCAGCCCATGTCGGGCCTGCTGGGGGCTGCCTGGGCCTGCCACCCATGCCCAGTGTCCTTGCGACGCAGCACCCCTGGCTCTCACACATGGCAGTCAGTCGAGGGGCAGGGACTCGGGGGCTGGATCGCGATGGGCGCCCGCGGCCTGGCTGGCGCGCTCACCGCTGCCGCACGTTGCGATAGCAGCCCAAGCCGTGCCAGTTGGGGGCTGCCTGGGCCTCCCACCCGTGCCAAGGGACCTTGCGACGCAGCACACCTGGATCGCACGTGGGCAGTCAGTCGAGGGGCTGGGACTCGGGGGCCGGCTCGCGATGGGAACCCGTGGCCTGGCTGGCGCGCTCACCGCTGCTGCACGATGGGCGAGCAGCCCATGCCATGCCTGATGGGGGCTGCCTGGGCCTGCCATCCGTGCCCAGGGTCCTTGCGACGCGGCACCCCTGTCTCGCACGCTGGGCAGTCAGTCGAGGGGCAGGGACTCGGGGGCTGGCTCGCGATGGGCGCCCATGGCCTGGCTGGTACGCTCACTGCTGTCGCACGCTGGGTGAGCAACCCATGCCGTACCTGCTGGGGGCTACCTGGGCCTGCCACCCGTGCCCAGGGTCCTTGCCACACGGCACCCCTGGCTCGCACACTGGGCAGTCAGTCGAGGGGCAGGGACTCGGGGGCTGGCTCGCGATGAGCGCCCATGGCCTGGCTTGCGCGCTCACCGCTGCCGCACGCTGGGTGAGCAGCCCACGCCGTGCCTGCTGGGGGCTGCCTGGGCCTGCCACCCGTGCCAAGGGACCTTTCGATGCGGCAACCCTGGCTCGAAAGCTGGGCAGTCAGTCGAGGGGCACGGACGAGGGGGTTGGCTCGCGATGGGCGCCCACGGCCTGGCTGGCGCGCTCACCGCTGCCGCATGCTGGGCGAGCGGCCCATGCCGTGCCTTCTGGGGGCTGGCTGGGCATGCCACCCGTGCCCAGGGTCTGTGCAACGCGGCACCCCTGGCTCGCACCCTGGATAGTCAGTCGAGGGGCAGGGACTCGGGGGCTGGCACGCGATGGGCGCCCAGGCCTGGCTGGCACGCCCACCGCTGCCGCACGCTAGGAGAGCAGCCCATGCCGTGCCTGCTGGGGGCTGCCTGGGCCTGCCACCCATGCCCAGTGCCCTTGCGACGCGGCACCCCTGGCTCGCACACTTGGCAGTCAGTCGAGGGGCAGGGACTCGGGGGCTGGCTCTTGATGGGCGCCCGCGGCCTGGCTGTCGCGCTCACCGCTGCCGCACGTTGGGCGAGCAGCCCAAGCCGTGCCAGCTGGGGGCTGCCTGGGCCTCGCTCCCCTGCCAAGGGACCTTGCGATGCAGCACACCTGGCTCGCACGCTGGGCAGTCAGTCGAGGGGCTGGGACTCGGGGCCTGGCTCGCGATGGGGTCCCGGGGCCTGGCTGGCGCACTCACCGCTGCCGCACGCTGGGCGAGCAGCCCATGCCGTGCCTACTGGGGGCTGCCTGGGCCTGCCCCCCGTGCCCAGGGTCCTTGCAACGCGGCACCCCTGGCTCGCACGCTGGGCAGTCAGTCGAGGGGCAGGGACTCGGGGGCTGGCTCGCGATGGGCGCCCGCGGCCTGGCTGGCGCGCTCACCGCTGCCGCACGTTGGGCTAGCAGCCCAAGCCGTGCCAGCTGGGGGCTGCCTGGGCCTCCCACCCGTGCCAAGGGACCTTGCGACGCAGCACACCTGGATCGCACGTGGGCAGTCAGTCGAGGGGCTGGGACTCGGGGGCCGGCTCGCGATGGGAACCCGTGGCCTGGCTGGCGCGCTAACCGCTGCTGCACGATGGGCGAGCAGCCCATGCCATGCCTGATGGGGGCTGCCTGGGCCTGCCATCCGTGCCCAGGGTCCTTGCGACACGGCACCCCTGTCTCGCACGCTGGGCAGTCAGTCGAGGGGCAGGGACTCGGGGGCAGGCTCGCGATGGGCGCCCGTGGCCTGGCTGGTACGCTCACTGCTGTCGCACGCTGGGTGAGCAACCCATGCCGTACCTGCTGGGGGCTACCTGGGCCTGCCACCCGTGCCAAGGGTCCTTGCCACACGGCACCCCTGGCTCGCACACTGGGCAGTCAGTCGAGGGGCAGGGACTCGGGGGCTGGCTCGCGATGAGCGCCCATGGCCTGGCTTGCGCGCTCACCGCTGCCGCACGCTGGGCGAGCAGCCCACGCCGTGCCTGCTGGGGGCTGCCTGGGCCTGCCACCCGTGCCAAGGGACCTTTCGATGCGGCACCCCTGGCTCAAAAGCTGGGCAGTCAGTCGAGGGGCACGGACGAGGGGGTTGGCTCGCGATGGGCGCCCACGGCCTGGCTGGCGCGCTCACCGCTGCCGCATGCTGGGCGAGCGGCCCATGCCGTGCCTTCTGGGGGCTGGCTGGGCATGCCACCCGTGCCCAGGGTCTGTGCAACGCGGCAACCCTGGCTCGCACCCTGGGTAGTCAGTCGAGGGGCAGGGACTCGGGGGCTGGCACGCAATGGGCGCCCAGGCCTGGCTGGCGCGCCCACCGCTGCCGCACGCTAGGAGAGCAGCCCATGCCGTGCCTGCTGGGGGCTGCCTGGGCCTGCCACCCATGCCCAGTGCCCTTGCGACGCGGCACCCCTGGCTCGCACACTTGGCAGTCAGTCGAGGGGCAGGGACTCGGGGGCTGGCTCTTGATGGGCGCCCGCGGCCTGGCTGGCGCGCTCACCGCTGCCGCACGTTGGGCGAGCAGCCCAAGCCGTGCCAGCTGGGGGCTGCCTGGGCCTCCCTCCCATGCCAAGGGACCTTGCGATGCAGCACACCTGGCTCGCACGCTGGGCAGTCAGTCGAGGGGCTGGGACTCGGGGCCTGGCTCGCGATGGGGGCCCGGGGCCTGGCTGGCGCGCTCACCGCTGCCGCACGCTGGGCGAGCAGCCCATGCCGTGCCTACTGGGGGCTGCCTGGGCCTGCCCCCCGTGCCCAGGGTCCTTGCGACGCGGCACCCCTGGCTCGCACGCTGGGCAGTCAGTCGAGGGGCAGGGACTCGGGGGCTGGCTCGCGATGGGCGCCCGTGGCCTGGCTGGCGTGCTCACCGCTGCCGCACGCTGGGTGAGCAACCAATGCGGTGCCTGCTGGGGGTTACCTAGGCCTGCCACCAGTGCCCAGGGTCCTTGCCACATGGCACCCCTGGCTCGCGCACTAGGCAGTCAGTCGAGGGGCAGGGACTCGGGGTCTGGCTCGCGATGAGCGCCCGTGGCCTGGCTTGCGCGCTCACCGCTGCCACACGCTGGGCGAGCAGCCCACGCCGTGTCTGCTGGGGGCTGCCTGGGCCTGCCACCCGTGCCAAGGGACCTTGCGATGCGGCACCCCTGGCTCGCACGCTGGGCAGTCAGTCGAGGGGCAGGGACACGGGGGTTGGCTCGCGATGGGCGCCCACGGCCTGGCTGGCGAGCTCACCGCTGCCGCATGCTGGGCGAGCAGCCCATGCCATGCCTTCTTGGGGCTGCCTGGGAGTGCCACCCGTGCCCAGGGTCTGTGCGATGCGGCACCTCTGGCTCGCACCCTGGGTAGTCAGTCGAGGTGCAGCGACTCGGGGGCTGGCACGCGATGGGCGCCTGCGGCCTGGCTGGCGCGCCCACCGCTGCCGCACGCTAGGAGAGCAGCCCATGCCGTGCCTGCAGGGGGCTGCCTGGGCGTGTCATCTGTACCCAGGGTCCAAGCGACGCGACCCCTCTGGCTTGCTCGTTGGGCATTTAGTCGAGGCACAGGAAGGTGGGGGCGAGCTAGCGATGGGCGCCCGCGTGCTGGCTGGCGCGCCCACCGTTGCCGTACGCTGGGCGAGCAGCCCATGCCATGCCTGCTGGGGGCTGGCTGGGTGTGCCACCCGTACCCAGGGTCCGTGCGACGCGGCCCCCTTGGCACGCTCGCTGGGCACTTAGTCGAGGGACAGGGACGTGGGGACTAGCTCGCGATGGGCGCCCGCGGCCTTTTCGGCGCGCCCACCGCTATCGCAAGATGGGAGAGCAGCCCATGCCGTGCCTGCAGGGGGCTGCCTGGGCGTGCCACCCGTGCCCAGGGTCCGTGCGACACGACCCCTCCAGCTCGCTCTCTGGGCACTTAGTCGAGGCACAGGAATGTGGATGCTAGCTCGCGATGGGTGCCTGCGTCCTGGCTGTCGCGCCCACTGCTGCCGCACACTGGGTGAGCAGCCCATGCCGTGCCTGCTGGGGGCTTCCTGGGTATGCCACCCATGCCCAGGGTCCGTGCGACGCGGCACCCCTGGCTTGCACCCTGGGTAGTCAGTCGAGGGGCAGGGACTCGGGGGCTGGCTCGCGATGGGCGCCCGCGGCCTGGCTGGCGCGCCCACCGCTGCCGCACGCTAGGAGTGCAGCCCATGCCATGCCTGCAGGGGGCTGCCTGGGCGTGCCATCCGTGCCCAGAGTCCAAGCGATGCGACCCCCCTGGCTTGCTCGTTGGGCACTTAGTCGAGGCACAGGAATGTGTGGGCGAGCTCGCGATGGGCGCCCGCGTCCTGGCTGGCGCGCCCACCGTTGCTGCACGCTGGGCGAGTAGCCCACCGTTGCTGCACGCTGGGCGAGTAGCCCATGCCGTGCCTGCTGGGGGCTTCCTGGGCGTGCCACCTGTACCCAGGGTCCGTGCGACGTGGCCCCCTTGGCACGCTCACTGGGCACTTAGTCGAGGGACAGGGACGTGGGGGCTAGCTCGCGATGGGCGCCTGCGGCCTTGCCGGCACGCCCACCGCTACCACACGCTGGGAGGGCATCCCATGCCGTGCCTGCAGGGGGCTGCCTGAGCTTGCCACCCGTGCCCAGGGTCTGTGCGACAGGACCCCCCCCAGCTCGCTATCTTGGCACTTAGTCGAGGCACAGGAACGTGGAGGCTAGCTCGCGATGCGCGCCCACTGCTGCCGCACACTGGGCGAGCAGCCCATGCCGTGCCCGCTGGGGGCTTCCTGGGCGTGCCACCCGTGCCCAGGGTCCTTGCGACGTGGCACCCCTGGCTCACACGCTGGGCAGTCAGTCGAGGGGCAGGGACTCGGGGGCTGGCTCGCGATGGGCGCCCGTGGCCTGGCTGGCGCGCCCACCGCTGCCGCACGCTGGGAGAGCACCCAATGCCGTGCCTGCTGGGGGCTGCCTGGGCGTGCCACCCATGCCCAGGGTCTGTGCAACACGGCACCCCTGATTCACATGCAGGGCATTCAGTCGCAGGGCAGTGACGAGGGGGCTGGCTCACGATTGGCGCCATGGCCTGGCTGGCACGCTCACCCCTGCCTCACGCTGGGCGAGCAGCCCATGCCGTGCCTGCTGGGGGCTGCCTGGGTGTTCCATCTTGTTACTAGGGTCCATGCGACGCGGCACCCCTGGCTCGCACACTGGGTAGTCAGTCGAGGGGCAGTGACTCGGGGGCTGGCTCGCGATGGGCGCCGGCGGCCTGAATGGCGCGCTTACCGCTGCCGCACGCTGGGCGAGCAGCCCATGCCGTCGCTGCTGGGGGCTGCCTGGGCTTGCCACCTGTGCCCAGGGTCCGTGCGACACGACCCCCCAGGCTCACTCTCTGGGCACTTAGTCGAGGCACAGGAACGTGGAGGCTAGCTCGCGATGGGTGCCCGCGTCCTGGCTGGCCCGCCCACCGCTGTCACACGCTGGGAGAGCAGCCCATGCTGTGCCTGCTGGGGGCTGCCTGGGCGTGCCTCCCATGCCCAGGGTCTGTGCGACATGGCACTCCTGATTCGTACGCACGGCATTCAGTCGCAGGGCAGGGACGAGGGGGCTGGCTCGCGATGGGCGCCATGGCCTGGCTGGTGCGCTCATAATTGCCGCACGCTGGGCGGGCAGCCCATGCCGTGACTGCTGGGGGCTGCCTGGGCCTGCCACCCGTGCCCAGGGTCCGTGCGACGCGGCACCCCTGGCTCGCACACTGGGTAGTCAGTCGAGGGGCAGGGACTCGGGGGCCGGCTCGCAACGGGCGCTTGCGGCCTGGCTGGCGCACCTACCGCTGCCGCACGCTGGGAGAGCAGCCCATGCCGTGCCTGCTGGGGGCTGCCTGGTCATGCCACCCGTGCCCAGGGTCCGTGCGACACGACCCCCCCGGCTCGCTCGCTGGGCACTTAGTCGAGGCACAGGAACGTGGAGGCTAGCTCGCGATGGGCGCCCGCGTCCTGGCTGGCGCGCCAACCGCTGCCGCACACTGGGCGAGCAACCCATGCCATGCCGGCTGGGGGCTGCCTGGGCGTGCCACCCATAGCCAGTGTCCGTGCGACATGGCACCCCTGGCTCGTACGCTTGGCACTTAATTGAGGGGCAGGGACGAGGGGGCTGGCTCACGATGGGCGCCCGCAGCCTGGCTGGCGCACCCAACGCTGCCGCACGCTGGGCGAGCAGCCCATGCCGTGCCTGCTGGGGGCTGCCTGTGCCTGCCACCCGTGCCCAGGGTCTGTGCGATGTGACACCCCTGGCTTGCACGCTGGGCAGTCAGTTGAGGGGCAGGGACGAGCGGGCTGGCTCGCGATGGGCGCCCGCGGCCTGGCTGGCGCGATCACCGCTGCCGCACGCTGGGTGAGCAACCCATGCCGTGCCTGCTGGGGTCTGCCTGGGCCTGCCACTCGTGCCCAGGGTCCGGGCGACGCGGCACCCCTGGCTCGCACGCTGGGCAGTCTGTCGAGGGGCAAGGACAAGGGGGCTGGCTCGCTATGGGAGCCCGCGGCCTGGGTGGCGCGCTCACTGCTGCCGCACGCTGGGCGAGACTCCCATGATGAGCCTGCTGGGTTCTGCCTCGGCATGCCACACGTGCCCAGGGTCTGTGCGACATGGCCCCCATGGCTTGCTCACGGGGCACTTAGTCGAGGGACAGGGACGTGGGGGCTGGTTCGAGATGGGCACCCGCATCCTGGCTGGCGTGCCCACCGCTGCCGCACGCTGGGCGAGCAGCCCATGCAGTGCCTGGGCATGCCACCTGTGCCCAGGGTCCGTGCGACATGGCCCACCTGGCTTGCTCACTGGGCAGTTAGTCGAGGCACAGGAATGTGGGGGCTAGCTTGCGTTGGGCACCCGCGTTGTGGCTGGTGCGCCCACCGCTGCCGCACGCTTCGCGAGCAGACCATGCCGTGCCTGCTGTGGCCTGCCTGGGCGTGCCACCAGTTCCCAGCGTCCATGGGACGTGGCATCTCTGGCTCGCACACTGGGCACTCAGTCGAGGGGCAGGGACGAGGGGGCTGGCTCGCGATTGGCGCCCACGGCCTGGCTGGCGCGCTCCATGCTACCGCACGCTGGGTAAGCAGCCCATGCCGTGCCTGCTGGGGGCTACCTCTGCGTGCCACATGTGCCAAGGGTCTGTGCGATGTGGCCTCCATGGCTCACTCACGGGGCACTTAGTCGAGAGACAGGGACGTGGGAGCTGGCTCGCGATGGGCGCCTGCGGCCTGGCTGGCGCGCCCACCGCTGCCGCATGCTGGGCGAGCAGCCCATGCCGTGCCTGCTGGGAGCTGCCTGGGCGTGCCACACGTGCCCAGGGTCCGTGCGACACGGCCCCCCTGGTTCGATCGCTGGGCACTTAGTCGAGGCACAAGAACGTGGGGGCTAGCTCGTGATGGGCGCCCCCGGCCTGACTGGCGCGCCCAACGCTGCCGCACGCTGGGCGAGCATCCCATGCCATGCCTGCTGGGGGCTGCCTGGGCGTGCCACTGGTGCCCAGGGTCAGTGCGCCGCAACCCCCCTAGCTCGCTCGCTGGGCACCTAATCGAGGCACAAGAACGTGGGGGCTAGCTCGCGATAGGCGCCTGCGACCTGGCTGGCGCGCCCAACGCTGCCGCACGCTGGGCGAGCAGCCCATGCCGTGCCTGCTGGGGGCTGACTGGGACAGCCACCCGTCCCCAGGGTCCATGCGACGCGGCCCCCCTTGCTCGCTCGCTGGGCACCTAATCGAGGCACAAGAACGTGGGGGCTAGCTCGCGATGGGCGCCCGCGACCTGGCATGCGCACCCAATGCTGCTGCACGCTGGGCGAGCAGCCCATGCCGTGCCTGCTGGGGGCTGCCTGGGCCTGCCAACTGTGCCCAGGGTCCAGACGATGCGGCACCCCTGGCTTGCACACTGGGCAGTCAGTCGAGGGGCAGGGACGTGTGGGCTGGCTCGCGATGGGCGCCCCCGGCCTGGCTGGCGCACCCAACGCTGCCGCACGATAGGGCGAGCAGCCCATGCCGTGCCTGCTGTGGCCCGCCTGGGTCAGCCAGCTGAGCCCAGGGTCCGTGCGATGTGGCACCCCTGGTTCGCACGTTGGGTACTCAGTCGAGGGGCAGGGACGAGGGGGCTGGCTCGCGATGGGCGCCTGCGGCCTGGCTGGCGCACCCAACGCTGCCGCACGCTGGGCAAGCAGCCCATGCCGTGCCTGCTGGGGGCTGCCTGGGCCTGCCAACCATGCCCAGGGTCCGGGCGATGCGGCACCCCTGGCTTGCACGCTGGGCAGTCAGTCAAGGGGCAGGGACGTGGGGGCTGGCTCGCGATTGGCGCCCCAGGCCTGGCTGGCGCACCCAACGCTGCCGCACAATAGGGCGAGCAGCCCATGCCGTGCCTGCTGTGGCCCGCCTGGGTCAGCCACCTGAGCCCAGGGTCCGTGCGGCGTGGCACCTCTGGCTCGCACGCTGGGCACTCAGTCGAGGGGCAGGGACGAGGAGGCTGGCTCGCGATGGGCGCCCGCGGCCTGGCTGGCTCGCTCACCGCTGCGGAACGCTGGGTGAGCATCCCATGCCATGCCTGCTGGGGGCTGCCTCAGCGTGCTACACGTGCCCAGGGCCTGCGCGACGTGGCCCCCATGGCTCACTCATGGGGAACTTAGTCGAGGGGCAGGGACGTGGGGGCTGGCTCGCGATGGGCGCCCGCGGCCTGGCTGGCGCACCCAACACTGTCGCATGATAGGACGAGCAGCCCATGCCGTGCCTGCTGGGGGTTGCCTGGGCCTGCCAACCATGCCCAGGGTCCGGGCGATGCGGCACCCCTGGCTCGTACGCTGGGCAGTCAGTTGAGGGGCAGGGACGAGGGGGCTTGCTCGCGATGGGCGCCCGCGGCCTGGTTGGCGCGCCCACCGCTGCCGCACGATGGGCGAGCAGCCCATGCCGTGCCTGCTGTGGCCCCCCTCGGTCAGCCACCGGAGCCCAGGGTCAGTGCGACATGGTACCTCTGGCTCGCACGCTGGGCACTCAGTCGAGAGGCAGGGACGAGGGGGCTGGCTCGCGATGGGCGCCCGCGACCTGGCTGGCGTGCCCACCGCTGCCAAACGCTGGGTGAGCATCCCATGCCGTGCCTGCTGGGGGCTGCCTCGGCGTGCTACACGTGCCCAGGGCCTGTGCGATGTAGCCCCCATGGCTCGCTCACGGGGCACTTAGTCGAGGGACAGGGACATGGGGGCTGGCTCACGATGGGCGCCCACGGCCTGGCTGGCGCGCTGACTGCTGCCGCACGCTGGGCGAGCAACCCATGCCGTGCCTGCTGGGGCCTGCCTGGGTGTGCCACCCGTTCCCAGGGTCCGTGCGACGCGGCCCCCCTGGCTTGCACACTGGGCAGTCAGTCGAGGGGCAGGAACGTGGGGCTAGCTCGCGATGGGCGCCCACGGCCTGGCTGGCGCGCCCACCGCTGCCAAATGCTGGGTGAGCAGTCCTTGCCGTGCCTGCTGGGAGCTGCCGCACACTGGGCGAGCAGCCCATGCCGAGCCTGCTGGGGGCTGCCTGGGCGTGCCACCCATGCCCAGGTTCCGTGCGACGCGGGCCCCCTGGCTCATACGCTGGGCACTTAGTCAAGGGACTCGGATGAGGGGGCTAGGACGCGATGGGGGCCCACAGCCTGGCTGGCAGGCCAAACACTGCTGCACGCTGGGCGAGCAGCCCATGCCGTGCCTGCTGGGGGCTGCCTGGGCGTGCCACTCATGCCCAGGGTCCATGCGACATGGCCCCCCTGGCTCGCTCGCTAGGCACTTAGTCGAGGGACAGGGACGTGGGGGCAAGCTCTTGATGGGCGCCCGCGGCCTGGCTGGCGCGCCCAACGCTGCCACATGCTGGGCGAGCAGCCCATGCCGTGCCTGCTGGGAGCTGCCGCACGATGGGCGAGCAGCCCATGCCGAGCCTGCTGGGGGCTGCCTGGGCGTGCCACCCATGCCCAGGTTCCATGCGACGCGGCCCCCCTGGCTCACTCGCTGGGCACTTAGTCGAGGGACAGGGACGAGGGGGCTGGCTCGCGATGGGGGCCTGCTGCCTGGCCGGCGGGCCCAACGCTACCACACGATGGGCGAGCAGCCCATGCCGTGCCTTCTGGGGGCTGCCTGGGCATGGCTCCCATGCCCAGGGTCCGTGCGACATGGCGCTCCTGGCTCGTTCGCCTGGCACTTTGTCGAGGGACAGGGACGTTGGGGGGGGGGGGGGGGGGGGGGCTCACGATGGGCGCCTGTGACCTGGCTGGCGCGCCCAGCTCTGCCACACGCTGGGAAATTGGCCCACGCCATCCCTGCTGGGGGCTACCTGGGTATGCCTCCCATGCCCAGGGTCCATGCGATACAGCTCCCCTGGCTCGCTCGCTGGGCACTAAGCCGATGGACAGGGACGACGGGGGGTGGCTCATGATGGGCGCCCGTGGCCTCTCTGGTGCACCCACCGCTGCAGCACGTTGGGCACTTGGCCCATGCCGTGCCTGCTGGTGGCTGCCTGGGCTTACCTTTCGTGCCCAGAGTCGGTGTGACGCGGCTCCCCTGGCTCTCTCGCTGGGCACTAAGTCGAGGGACAGTGACGAGGGGGCCAGCTAGCGATGGGCGCCTGTGGCCAGGCTGGCGCGCCCACCGCTGCCGCACGCTGGGCACTTGGCCGATGCCATGCCATCTGGGGGATACCTGGGCATGCCTCCTCTGCCTAGGGTTGGTGCAACGCGGCTCCTCTAGCTCGCTCGCTGGACACTAAGTCGAGGGACAGGGACAAGGGGGCTGGCTCGCGATGGGCGCCTGTGACCTGGCTGGCGCGCCCACCTCTGCCACACGCTAGGCACTGCACCCATGCCGTGCCTGCTGGGGGCTGCCTGGGTATGCCTCCCATGCCCAGGGTCCATCCGACGCGGCTCCCCTGGCTCGCTCGCTGGGCACAAAGTCGAGGGACAGGGACGAAGGGGCTGGCTCATGATGGGCGCCCGTGGCCTCGCTGGCGCGCCCACCGCTGCCGCACGTTGGGCACTTGGCCCATGCCGTGCCTGCTGGGGGCTGCCTAGGCATGCCTCCCATGCCCAGGGACCATGTGACGCGGCTCCCCTGGCTCGCTCGCTGGGCACTAAGTCGAGGGACAGGGACGAGGAGGCTGGCTCGTGATGGGCGCCTGAGGCCTAGCTGGCGCGCCCACCGCTGCCGCACGCTGGGCACTTGGCCCTTGCCGTGCCCGCTGGGGGCTGCCAGTGCATGCCTACCGTGCCCAGGGTCCATCCGAAGAGGCTCCTCTGGCCCGCTCGCTGGGCACTAAGTCGAGGGACAGGGACGAGGGGGCTGGCTCGTGATGGGCGCCTGTGGCCTAGCTGGCGCGCCCACCGCTGCCGCACGCTGGGCACTTGGCCCGTGCTGTGCCTGCTGGGGGCTCCCAGGGCATGCCTACCATGCTGAGGATCCATCCAACGTGGCTCCCCTGGCTCGCTTGCTTGGCACTAAGTTGAGGGACAAGGACGAGGGGGCTGGCTCGCGATGGGCTCCTGTGGCCTGGCCGGTGCACCGACCGCTGCCGCACGTTGGGCACTTGGCCCATGCCGTGCCTGCTGGGGGCTCCCAGGGCATGCCTACCGTGCTGGGGGTCCATCCGACGCGGCTGCCCTGGCTCGCTTGCTTGGCACTAAGTTGAGGGACAAGGACGAGGGGGCTGGCTCGCGATGGGCGCCCGTGGCCTGGCCGGCGCACCGACCGCTGCCGCACGTTTGGCACTTGGCCCATGCCATGCCTGCTGGGGGCTGCCTGGGCATGCCTCCCGTGCCCAGGGTCTGTGCGACGTGGCTCCCCTGGCTCGCTCGCTGGGCACTAAGTCGAGGGACAGGGACGAGGGGGCTGGCTCGCGATGTGCGCCTGTAGCCTAGCTGGCGCGCCCACCGCTGCCGCACGCTGGGCACTTGGCCCATGCCATGCCTGCTGGGAGCTGCCAGGGCATGCCTCCCGTGCCCAACGCTACTGCATGATGGGTGATCAGCCCATGCCGTGCCTTCTGGGAGCTGCCTGGGCATGGCTCCCATGCCCAGGGTCCGTGCGACCTGGCCCCCCTGGCTCGCTCGCCTGGCACTTTGTCGAGGGACAGGGACGTTGGCGGGGGGGGGGGGGGGGGGGGGCTCACGATGGGCGCCTGTGACCTGGCTGGCGCACCCAGCTCTGCCACATGCTGGGAAATTGGCCCATGCCATCCCTGCTGGGGGCTGCCTGGGTATGCCTCCCATGCCCAGGGTCCATGCGATGCAGCTCCCCTGGCTCGCTAGCTGGGCACTAAGTCGATGGACAGGGGCGAGGGGGCTGGCTCATGATGGGCGCCCATGGCCTCTCTGGCGCGCCAACCGCTGCCGCACGTTGGGCACTTGGCCCATGCCGTGCCTGCTGGGGGCTGCCTGGGCATGGCTCCCATGCCCAGGGTCTGTGCAACGCGGCTCCCGTGGCTCACTCGCCTGGCACTTTGTCGAGGGACAGGGACGTTGGGGGGGGGGGGGGGGGCTCACGATGGGCGCCTGTGACCTGGCTGGCGCGCCCAGCTCTGCCACACGCTGGGAAATTGGCCCACGCCATCCCTGCTGGGGGCTGCCTGGGTATGCCTCCCATGCCCAGGGTCCATGCGATACAGCTCCCCTGGCTAGCTCGCTGGGCACTAAGCCGATGGACAGGGACGAGGGGGGGTGGCTCATGATGGGCGCCCGTGGCCTCTCTGGCGCGCCCACCGCTGCCGCACATTGGGCACTTGGCCCATGCCGTGCCTGCTGGGGGCTGCCTGGGCATGGCTCCCATGCCCAGGGTCTGTGCAACACGGCTCCCGTGGCTCGCTCGCCTGGCACTTTGTCGAGGGACAGGGACGTTGGGGGGGGGGGGGGGGGGGGGGGGGGGGCTCACGATGGGCGCCTGTGACCTGGCTGGCGCGCCCAGCTCTGCTACACGCTGGGAAATTGGCCCACGCCATCCCTGCTGGGGGCTGCCTGGGTATGCCTCCCATGCCCAGGGTCCATGCGATACAGCTCCCCTGGCTAGCTCGCTGGGCACTAAGCCGATGGACAGGGACGAGGGGGGTGGCTCATGATGGGCGCCCGTGGCCTCTCTGGCGCGCCCACCGCTGCAGCACGTTGGGCACTTGGCCCATGCCGTGCCTGCTGGGGGCTGCCTGGGCTTACCTTTCGTGCCCAGAGTCGGTGCGACGCGGCTCCCCTGGCTCTCTCGCTGGGCACTAAGTCGAGGGACAGTGACGAGGGGGCCAGCTAGCGATGGGCGCCTGTGGCCAGGCTGGCGCGCCCACCGCTGCCGCACACTGGGCACTTGGCCGATGCCATGCCTTCTGGGGGATACCTGGGCATGCCTCCTCTGCCTAGGGTTGGTGCAACGCGGCTCCTCTAGCTCGCTCGCTGGACACTAAGTCGAGGGACAGGGACAAGGGGGCTGGCTCGCAATGGGCGCCTGTGACCTGGCTGGCGCGCCCACCTCTGCCACACGCTAGGCACTGCACCCATGCCGTGCCTGCTGGGGGCTGCCTGGGTATGCCTCCCATGCCCAGGGTCCATCCGACGCGGCTCCCCTGGCTCGCTCGCTGGGCACAAAGTCGAGGGACAGGGACGAAGGGGCTGGCTCATGATGGGCGCCCGTGGCCTCGCTGGCGCGCCCACCGCTGCCGCACGTTGGGCACTTGGCCCATGCCGTGCCTGCTGGGGGCTGCCTAGGCATGCCTCCCATGCCCAGGGTCCATGTGACGCAGCTCCCCTGGCTCGCTCGCTGGGCACTAAGTCGAGGGACAGGGACGAGGAGGCTGGCTCGTGATGGGCGCCTGAGGCCTAGCTGGCGCGCCCACCGCTGCCGCACGCTGGGCACTTGGCCCTTGCCGTGCCTGCTGGGGGCTGCCAGTGCATGCCTACCGTGCCCAGGGTCCATCCGAAGAGGCTCCTCTGGCCTGCTCGCTGGGCACTAAGTCGAGGGACAGGGACGAGGGGGCTGGCTCGTGATGGGCGCCTGTGGCCTAGCTGGCGCGCCCACCGCTGCCGCACGCTTGGCACTTGGCCCGTGCTGTGCCTGCTGGGGGCTCCCAGGGCATGCCTACCATGCCGAGGGTCCATCCAACGCGGCTCCCCTGGCTCGCTCGCTGGGCACAAAGTCGAGGGACAGGGACGAAGGGGCTGGCTCATGATGGGCGCCCGTGGCCTCGCTGGCGCGCCCACCGCTGCCGCACGTTGGGCACTTGGCCCATGCCGTGCCTGCTGGGGGCTGCCTAGGCATGCCTCCCGTGCCCAGGGTCCATGTGACGTGGCTCCCCTGGCTCGCTCGCTGGGCACTAAGTCAAGGGACAGGGACGAGGGGGCTGGCTCATGATGGGCGCCTGTGGCCTAGCTGGCGCGCCCACCGCTGCCGCACGCTGGGCACTTGGCCCATGCCATGCCTGCTGGGGGCTACCAGTGCATGCCTACCATGCCAGAGGTCCATCCGACGCGGCTCCCCTGGCTCGCTCGCTGGGCACTAAGTCGAGGAACAGGGACGAGGGTGCTGGCTCGCGATGGGCGCCGGTGGCCTGGCTGACGCGCCCACCGCTGCCGCACGCTGGGCATTTGGCCCATACCGTGCCTTCTGTGGGCTGCCGGGGCATGCCTACCGTTCCCAGGGTCTGTGCGACACGGCTCCCTTGGCTAGCTAGCTGGGCACTTAGTCGGGGGACAGGGACGAGGGGGCTGGCTCGCGACGGGCGCCTGTGGACTGGCTGGTGCGCCCACCGCAGCCGCATGCTGGGCACTTGGCCCATGCCGTGCCTGCTGGGGGCCGGGGCGTGCCTTCCGTGCCCAGTACCCATGCGACGCGGCTCCCCTGGCTCGCTGGCTGGGCACTTAGTCGAGGGACAGGGACGAGGGGGCTGGGTCGCAATGGGAGCCTGTGGCCAGGCTGGCGAGCCCTCCTCTGCCGCTCGCTTGGCATTTGGCCCATGCCGTGCCCACTGCGGGCTGCCTGGGCATACCTCTCATCCCCAGGGTCAGTGCGACGCGGCTCCCCTGGCTCGCTCGCTGGGCACTTAGTCGAGGGATAGGGACGAGGGGGATGGCTCGCGATAGGCGCCTGTGGCCTGGCTGGCACGCCCACCGCTGCCGCACGCTGGGCACTTGGCCATGCCATGCCCGCTGGGGGATACCTGGGCATGCCTCCTGTGCCCAGGGTCCATGCAACGCGGCTCCCCTGGCTCGCTCGCTGGGCACTAAGTCGAGGGACAGTGACGAGGGGGCTGGCTCGCAATGGGTACCTGTGGCCTGGCTGGCACGCCCTCCTCTGCCGCACGCATGGCAATTGTCCCATCCCATCCCTGCAGTGGGCTGCCTGGGCATACCTCCCGTGCCCAGGGTTGGTGCAACGCGGTTCCCCTGGCCCGCTCGCTGGGCACTAAGTCGAGGGACAGGGACAAGGGGGCTGTCTCGCGATGGGCGCCTGTGGCCAGGCTGGCGCGACCACCGCTGCCACACGATGGGCACTTGGCCAATGCCGTGCCTGCTGGGGGCTGCCTGGGTATGCCTCCCATGCCCAGGGTCCATCCGACGCGGCTCCCCTGGCTCGCTCGCTGGGCACAATCTCAAGGGACAGGGACGAGGGAGCTGGCTCATGATGGGCGCCCGTGGCCTCGCTGGCGCGCCCACCGCTGCGGCACGTTGGGCACTTGGCCCATGCCGTGCCTGCTGGGGGCTGCCTAGGCATGCCTCCTGTTCCCAGGGTCCATGTGACGTGGCTCCCCTGGCCCGCTCGCTGGGCACTAAGTCGAGGGACAGGGACGAGGGGGCTTGCTCATGATGGGCGCCTGTGGCCTAGCTGGCGCGCCCACCGCTGCCGCACGCTGGGCACTTGGCCCATGCCATGCCTGCTGGAGGCTCCCAGGGCATGCCTACCGTGCCCAGGGTCCATCCGATGCGGATCCCCTGGCTCGCTTGCTTGGCACTAAGTTGAGGGACAAGGACGAGGGAGCTGGCTCGCGATGGGCGCCCGTGGCCTGGCCGGCGCACCGACCGCTGCCTCACGTTGGGCACTTGGCCCATGCCGTGCCTGCTGGGGGCTGCCTGGGCATGGCTCCTGTGCCCAGGGTCTGTGCGACGCGGCTCCCCTGGCTCGCTCCCTGGGCACTAAGTCGAGGGACAGGGACGAGGGGGCTGGCTCGGGATGGGCGCCTGTGGCCTAGCTGGCGCGCCCACCGCTGCCGCACGCTGGGCACTTGACCCTTGCCATGCCTGCTGGGAGCTGCCAAGGCATGCCTCCGGTTCCCAGGGTCCATGCAACATGGCTCCTCTGGCTCGCTTGCTTGGCACTCAGTTGAGGGACAGGGACGACGGGGCTGGCTCGCAATGGGCGCCCGTGGCCTGGCTGGCGCGCCCACCTCCACCGCTCGCTGGGCACTTGGCCCATGCCATATCTGCTGGGGGCTTCCTGGGTATGCCTCCCATGCCCAGGGTCCATGCGACGCGGTTCCCCTGGCTCACTCGCTGGGCACTTAGTCGGGGGATAGGGACGAGGGGGCTGGCTCGTGACGGGCGCCTGTGGCCTGGCTAG
Organism: Moringa oleifera; assembly: GCA_021397835.1. Classification (NCBI taxonomy): domain Eukaryota; kingdom Viridiplantae; phylum Streptophyta; class Magnoliopsida; order Brassicales; family Moringaceae; genus Moringa; species Moringa oleifera. The sequence continues at coordinate 174,740 of JAJFZO010000103.1, forward strand.
CGCGCCCACTGCTGCCGCACGCTGGGCACTTGGCCCATGCCGTGCCTGCTGGGAGCTGCCTGGGCATGCCTTCCGTTCCCAGGTTCCATGCAATGCAGCTCCCCTGGCTCGCTCGCTGGGTACTTAGTCGAGGGATAGGGACGAGGGAGCTGGCTCGCGATGGGCGCCCGTGGCCTGGCAGAAGCGCCGACCGCTGCCACTTGGTGGGCACTTGGCCCATGCCACGCCTGCTGGGGGCTGCTGGGGCATGCCTCCCGTGCCCAGGGTCTGTGCAACGCGGCTCTCCTGGCTCGCTTCCTGGGCACTAAGTCGGGGGACAGGGACGAGGGTGCTGGCTCGCGATGGGCACCTGTGGACTTGCTGGCGCGCCCACCGCAGCTGCATGCCAGGCACTTGGCCCATGCCGTGCCTGCTGGAGGCTGCCGAGGCATGCCTCCCATGCCCAGGGTCCATGCGATACGGCTCCCCTGGCTCGCTCGCTGGGTACTTAGTCGAGGGATAGGGACGAGGGGGCTGGCTCGCGATAGGCGCCTGTGGCCTGGCCGGCGTGCCCACCGCTGCCGCACGCTGGGCACTTGGCCCATGCCATGCCTGCTGGGGGCTACCTGGACATGCCTCCCGTGCCCAGGGTCCGTGCAACGCGGCCCCCCTGGCTTACTCGCTGGGCACTAAGTCGAGGGACAGGGACGAGGGGGCTGGCTCGCGATGGGCGCCCGTGGCCTGGCTGATGCGCCCACCACTGCCGCACACTGGGCATTTGGCCCATGCCATGCCTTCTGCGGGATGCCGGGGCATGCCTCCCATGCCCAGGGCCTGTGCGACACGGCTCCCTTGGCTAGCTCGCTGGGCACTTAGTCGGGGGACAGGGACGAGGGGGCTGGCTCGACAGGCGCCTGTCGACTGGCTGGCGCGCCCACCGCAGCCGCACGCTGGGCACTTGGCCCGTGCCGTGCCTGTTGGGGGCCGGGGCATGCCTTCCATGCCCAGTGCCCATGCGACACGGCTCCCCTGGCTTGCTCGCTGGGCACTTAGTCGAGGGACAGGGACGAGGGGGCTGGGTCGCAATTGGCGCCTGTGGCCAGGCTGGCGCGCCCTTCTCTGCCGCTCGCTTGGCACTTGGCCCATGCCATGCCCGCTGTGGGCTGCCTGGGCATACCTCTCATCCCCAGGGTCGGTGCGACGCGGCTCCCCTGGCTCGCTCGCTGGGCACTTAGTCGAGGGATAGGGGCGAGGGGGATGGCTCGCGATAGGCGCCTGTGGCCTGGCTGGCGTGCCCACCGCCGATGCACGCTGGGCACTTGGCCATGCCATGCCTGCTGGGGGCTACCTGGGCATTCCTCCTGTGCCCAGGGTCCATGCAACGTGGCTCCCCTGGCTCGCTCGCTGGGCACTAAGTCGAGGGACAGTGACGAGGGGGCTGGCTCGCAATGGGCACCTGTGGCCTGGCTGGCACGCCCTCCTCTGCCGCACGCATGGCAATTGTCCCATGCCATCCCTGCAGTGGGCTGCCTGGGCATACCTCCCATGCTCAGAGTCAGTGCGACGCGGCTCCCCTGGCCCGCTCGCTGGGCACTAAGTCGAGGGACAGGGACGAGGGGGCTGTCTCGCGATGGGCGCCTGTGGCCAGGCTGGCGCGACCACCGCTGCCGCACGCTGGGCACTTGACCAATGCCGTGACTGCTGGGGGCTGCCTGGGCATGCCTCCCGTGCCCAGGGTCTGTGTGACACAGGTCCCCTGGCTTGCTCGCTGGTTACTTTGTCGAGGCTTGCTCTCTGATTACTTTGTCGAGGGACAGGGACAAGGGGGCTGGCTCGCGATGGGAGGCCGTGGCTTGGCTGGTGCGCCCACCGCTGCCGCATCCTTGGCACTTGGCCCATGCCATGCATGCTGGGGGCTGCCTGGGCATGCCTCCTGTGCCCAGAGTCCATGCGACGCAGCTCCCCTGGCTCGCTCGCTGGGCAATAAGTCGAGGGACAGGGACGAGGGGGCTGGCTCAAGATGGGCGCCCGTGGCCTGGATGACGTGCCCACCGCTGCAGCACGCTGGGCACTTGGCCCATGCCGTGCCTTCTGGGGACCGCCGGGGCATGCCTCCCATGCCCAGGGTCCATGCGACATGGCTCCCCTGGCTCGCTCGCTGGGCACTTAGTGGGGGGACAGGGACGAGGGGGCTGGCTTGTGACGGGCGCCTGTGGACTGGCTGGCGTGCCCACCGCAGCCACATGCTGTGTACTTGGCCCATGCCGTGCCTGCTGGGGGCGGCCTTGGCGTGCCTCCTGTGCCCTGGGTCCATGCGACACGGCTCTCTTGGCTTGCTCGCTTGGCACTTAGTCAAGGGACAGGGACGAGGGAGCTGGCTCGCGATGGGCGCCCGTGGCCTGGCTGCCGTGCCCACCGCTACTGCACGCTGGTGAGCAGCCCATGCCGTGCCTGCTGGGGGATGCCTGGGCGTGCCACTCGTGCCCAGGATCCGTGCAACATGGCCCCCCTGGCTCGCTCGCTTGGCACTTAATCGAGGGACAGGGACGAGGGGGTTGGCTCAAGATGGGCGCCTGTGTCCTGGCTGGCGCACCCTCCTCTGCCGCACGCTGGGCACTTGGCCCATGCCGTGCCTGCCGGGGGATACCTGGGCATGCCTCCTGTGCCCAGGGTCTGTGCGACGCGGCTCCCCTGGCTTGTTCGCTGGGCACTTAGTCAAGGGACAGGGATGAGGGGGCTGGCTCGCGATGGGCGTCTGTGGCCTGGCTGGTGCGCCCACCTCTGCCGCACCCTGGGCACTTGGCCCATGCTGTGCCTGCTGGGGGCTGCCTGGGCATGCCTTCCATGCCCATGCTCCATGAGATGCGGCTCCCCTGGCTCACTCGCTGGGCACAAAGTCGAGGGACAGGGATGAGGGGGCTGGCTCGTGATGGACGCCTGTGGCCTAGCTTGCGCGCCCAACGCTACCGCACCCTGGGCACTTGGCCCATGCCGTGCTTGCTGGAAGCTGCCTGGGCATACCTCCCGTGCCCAGGGTCAGTGCGACACGGCTCCCCTGGCTCGCTCTCTGGGCACTAAGTCTAGGGACAGGGACGAGGGGGCTGGCTCGCGATGGGCGCCTGGGGCCTGGCTGGTGCGCCCACCGCTGCCGCACGCTGGGCACTGGCCCATGCTGTGCCTGCTGGGGGCTGCCGGGGCATGCCTCCCGTGCCCAGGGTCCATGCGATGAGGCTCCCCTGGCTCGCTCGCTGGGCACTAAGTCGAGGGACAAGGATGAGGGGGCTGGCTCGCGATGGGCGCCGGAGGCCTGGCTGGCGCACCCACCTCCACCGCATGCTGGGCACTTGGCCCATGCCGTGCCTGCTGGGGGCTACTGGGGCAAGCCTCCTGTGCCCAGGGTCCTTGCGATGCGGCTCCCCTGGCTCGCTCGCTGGGCACTTAGTCGAGGGACAGGGACGAGGGGGCTGTCTCGCAATGGGCGCCTGTTGCCTGGCTGGCACGCCCTCCTCTGCCGCATGCTGGGCACTTGGCCCATGCCATGCCTGCTGGGGGCTGCCTGGGCATGCCTCCCGTGCCCAGGGTCCATGCAACACAGCTCCCCTGGCTCACAATGGGCGCCTGTGGCCTGGCTGGCGCGCCCACCGGTGCCGCACGCTGGGCACTTGGCCCATGCCGTGCCTGCTGGGGGCTGCCTGGGCATGCCTCACGTGCCCAGGATCCATGCGACGCGGCTCCCCTGGCTCACTCACTGGGCAATTAGTCGAGGGACAGGGACGAGGGGGCTGCCTCGCAATGGGCGCCTGTGGCCTGGCTGGCGTGCCCTCCGCTGCCTCACACTGGGCACTTGGCCCATGCTGTGCCTGCTGGGGGCTGCCTGGGCGTGCCACCCGTGGCCAGGGTCCGTGCGACATGGCACCACTGGCTCGCACGCTGGGCAGTCAGTCGAGGGGCAGGGACGAGAGTGCTGGCTTGCGAAGGGCGCCCGCGGCCTGGCTGGCGTGCCCACCGCTGCAGCACGCTGCGCGAGCAGCCCATGCCGTGCCTGCTGGGGCCTGCCTGGGCGTGCCACTCATGCCCAGGGTCTGTGCAATGCGGCTCTCCTGGCTCGCTCAGTGGGCACTATGTCGAGGGACAGGGACGTGGGGGCTGGCTCGCGATGGGCGCCCGCGGCCTGGCTGGCGCGCCCACCGCTGCCGCACGCTGGGTGAGCAGCCCATGCCGTGCTTGCTGGGGGCCGCCTGGAAGTGCCACCCATGCCCAGGGTCCGTGCGACACGGCCCCCCCTCGCTCGCTCGCTGGGCACTACATCGAGGGACTTGGACGAGGGTGCTGGCTCGCGATGGGCGCCAGTGGACTGGCTGGCGCACTCACTGCTGCCGCACACAAGGCACTTAGCCCATGCCGTGCCAGCTGGGGGGCTGCTGGGGCATGCCTCCCGTGCCCAGGGACCGTGCGACGCAGCCACCCTGGCTCGCATGCTCGGCAGTCAGTCGAGGAGCAGGGACGAGGGGGCTGGCTCCTGATGGGCGCCCGTGGCCTGGCTATCGCACCCACCGCTGCCACACGCTGGGCAAGGAGCCCATGCCGTGCCTGCTGGGGGCTGCCTGGGTGTGCCACCCGTGCCCAGGGTCCGTGCGACAAGGCCCCCCTGGCTTGCTCGCCTGGCACTACGTCGAGGGACAGGGACAAGGGGGCTGGCTCGCGATGGGCGCCCGTGGCCTGGCTGGCCTTGGCTGTGGCTGCCGCACGCTGGGCGAGCAGCCCATGCCGTGCCTGCTGTGGGCAGCCTGGGCATGCCACCCATGCCCAGGGTCCGTGTGACATGGCCCCCCTGGCTTGCACGCTGGGCAGTCAGTCGAGGGGCAGGGACGTGGGGGCTGGCTCGTGATGGGTGCCCGCGGCCTGGCTGGCGTGCCCACCGCTGCCTCATGCTTGGCGAGCCGCCCATGCTGTGCCTGCTGGGGGCTGCCTGGGCGTGCCACCCGTGCCCAGGGTCCGTGCGACACGGCCCCCCTGGCTTGCACGCTGGGCAGTCAGTCGAGGGGCAGGGACGTGGGGGCTGGCTCGCGATGGGTGCCCGCGGCCTGGCTGGCGCCCCGACAGCTGCCGCACGCTGGGCGAGCAGCCCATGCCGTGCCTGCTGGGGGCTGCCTGGGCATGCCACCCATGCCTAGGGTCTGTGCGACGCGGTCCCCCTGGCTCGCTCGCTGGGCACTACGTCAAGGGACAGGGACGTGGGGGCTTGCTCGCGATGGGCGCTTGCGGCCTGGCTAGCGCGCCCA
>JAJFZO010000103.1:187500-192500 GCA_021397835.1 Moringa oleifera
GCTTATAAGCCAGAATGAGCGTCGAGATCCAACCTCGCATCCACCGCCTCGAGGGCCTGCGACGAAGCACTCCGCATGCTCGTAATTCCCCCAACCATTTGGCCCTCACGTAGCATGCATCATCGTTGGCTTCGTCGCCCACACCAACGAGCTTGTCTAGCCACATCCCAGCTCATTATCCCATGATTATTCTCGCTTCATTGCCCACGTTTTTCCCACCGATAAGGCCTTGGCAGCAGGGGTGCCCAGGCCGGCCGTGTGGCTCGCTCGTTGCTAACGGCCGACGATTGTATCGTCGATCGCGCTACGCAACAAGTTCGCTTATAGGCCAGAATGAGCGTCGAGATCCAACCTCGCATCCACCGCCTCGAGGGCCTGCGACGAAGCACTCCGCATGCTCGTAATCCCCCCAACCATTTGGCCCTCACGTAGCATGCATCATCGTTGGCTTCGTCGCCCACACCATCGAGCTTTTCTAGCCACATCCCAGCTCATTATCCCATGATTATTCTCGCTTCATTGCCCACGTTTTTCCCACCGATAAGGCCTTGGCAGCAGGGGTGCCCAGGCTGGCCGTGTGGCTCACTCGTTGCTAACGGGCAACGATCGTGTCGTCGATCGCGCTGCGCAACAAGTTCGCTTCTAGGCAAGAATAAGCATCGAGATCCAACCTCGTGTCCACCGCCTCGAGGGCCTACGACGAAGCACTCCGCATGCTCAAAATCCCCCCAACCATTTGGCCCTCACGTAGCATGCATCATCATTAGCTTCGTAGCCCACACCATCGAGCTTGTCTAGCCACATCCCAGCTCATTATCCCACGATTATTCTCGCTTTGTTGCCCACGTTTTTCTCACCGATGGGGCCTTGGCAGCAGGGGTGCCCAGGTTGGCCGTGTGGCTTGCTCATTGCTAACGACCGACGATTGTGTCATCGATCGCACTGCACAATGAGTCTGCCTATGCAAGCCTGGGCATCGGGATCCAGCCCCGCGTCCGCCGCCTTGAGGGCCTGCGACGAAGCACTCCGCATGCTCGAAATCCCACCAACAATTTGGCCCTCGCGTAGCATGCATCATCGATAGCTTCGCCGCCCACACCATCGAGTTTGTCTAGCCACATCCCAGCTTATTATCCCACAATTTCTCTCATTTTGTTGCCAACGTTTTTCCCACCGATGAGGCCTTGGCAGTAGGGGTGTCACGCCTTGCCCAGGCTGGCCGTGTTGCTCGCTTGTTGCTGACGGCCGACGATGCTGTCGCCGATCGCGCTGCGCAGCGAGTCCGCCTAGGCAAGCCTGAGCGTTGGGATCCAGCCCCATGTCTGCCGCCTCGAGGGTCTGCAACGAAGCACTCCGCATACTCGAAATCCCCCCAGCTATTTGGCACTTTTGTAACATGCATCATCGTTAGCTTCGCCGCCCACACCGTCGAGCTTGTGTAACCACATCCCAGCTCATTATCCCACGATTTTTCTCATTTCGTTGCCCACAATTTAGCGGATTTCGTTTCTTACGTTTTCTCCACTCCGTTGGCTACTGATCAGGCATCCCACACTCTTGGGCCGACGTCGCCGACTGCCTGCCTGCCGGTGGTGGTGGCCACCACAGCCACGCACCACCGACTGGATGGGCATGGCAGCAAGCCGCCCTGCCCATGCCATGCGCGCTGGGTTGCCCAAGCCTAGCGCCTGCCCACGTGGGATGGGCAAGGGGGAGGCACGCATGGCCTGTTGGCAACCAGCAAGCTAGGTGACCACCTCCCCCCTAAAGAGTCTTAAATGAAATTTCACTCCCGGCAGGAGGAAACATCAATATGTCTGAGCCTGGCCAACGACGCGTATTTAAGTTGTCTGCAAATGATTCTACTCGTCGCTCGGTGGGAACCACACTTCAAGGCAGCCCACGAGGCTCCTCCACCACGCGAGCTTGGCCAACGACACGTGCCTTTGAGGGTCTGGAGGCCCCTACTGTTGGTCAGCAATCGGGCGACGAGCGCATGCATCACTTCTAGCCTGAATTCTAACTTAGAGGCATTCAGTCATAATCCAGCGCACGGTAGCTTTGCGCCACTGGCTTTTCAACTAAGTGCGATGACCAATTATGCGAATCAACGGTTTCTCTCGTACTATGTTTAATTACTATCACAACACGGGCATCAGTAGGGTAAAACTAACCTATCTCATGACTGTCTAAACCCAGCTCACGTTCCCTATTGGTGGGTGAACAATCCAACACTTGGTGAATTCTGCTTCACAATGATAGGAAGAGCCGACATCGAAGGATCAAAAAGCAACGTCGCTATGAACGCTTGCCTGCACTCGGTCCTCTAGATTTTCAAGGGCCGCCAGGGGCGCACCGGACACCACACGACGTGCGGTGCTCTTCCAGCTGCTACACCCTACCTCCGGCTAAGCCATTTCCAAGGTGGGCAGGCTATTAAATAGAAAAAATAACTCTTTTCGGGGCCCCCGCCGACGTCTCTTGACTCCCTAACGTTATCGTGAACCGCTACGTCCCCGTTCCAAAATTTTAACCGGATCCCCTTACGAAGCTCGAGCCGAGGCACTATCCGATAGGCTTCTCCCGTCTCTTAGGATCGACTAACCCATGTGTAAGTGCCGTTCACATGGAACCTTTCCCTTATTGGGCCTTCAAAGTTCTCATTTAAATATTTACTACTACCACTAAGATCTGTACCGATGGCCGCTCTGTCCGGGCTCGCGCCCCTGGTTTTGCAGCGACCACCATGCCCTCCTACTCATTGAGGTGTCACAACGTGCCCAGGCTGGCCGTGTAGCTCGCTCGTTTCTAACGATCGACGATCGTGTCTTCGATCGCGCTGCATAACAAGTCCGCTTCTAGGCAAGCCTGAGCGTTGAGATCCAACCCCGCGTCCATCGCCTCGAGGGCCTGCGACGAAGCACTCCGCATGCTCGAAATCCCCCCAACGATTTGCCCCTCATGTAGCATGCATCATCGTTACCTTCGCCGGCCACACCATCGAGCTTGTCTAGCCATATCCCAGCTCATTATCCCACGATTATTCTCGCTTCGTTGCCCACGTTTTTCCCACCGATGAGGCCTTGGCAACAGGGGTGCCCAGGCTGGCCATGTGTCTTGCTCATTGCTAACGATCGACGATCGTGTCGTCGATCGCGCTACGCAACGAGTCCACCTAAGTAAGCCTGAGCGTCGAGATCCAATCCCACGTCTGTCACCTCGAGGGCCTGCGACAAAGCACTCTGCATGCTCGAAATCCCCCCAATGATTTGGCCCTCACGTACCATGCATCATCGTTAGCTTCGCCGCCCACACCATCAAGCTTGTCTAGCCACATCCCAGCTCATTATCTAATGATTATTCTCACTTCGTTGCCCATCTTTTTCCCACTGATGAGGCCTTGGCAGCAGGGGTGCCCAGGCTGGCCTTGTCGCTCGCTCTTTGCTAACAACCGACGATTGTGTCATCGATCACGCTGTGCAACGAGTCCGCCTAGGCAAGCCTGAGCGTCCAGATCCAACCCCACATCTGCCACCTCGAGGGCCTGCGATGAAGCACTCCGCGTGCTCGAAATCCCCCCAACGATTTGGCCCTCACGTAGCATGCATCATCTTTAGCTTCGCCACCCACACCATCGAGCTTGTCTAGCCACATCCCAGCTTATTGTCCCATAATTTCTCTCGTTTCGTTGCCCATGTTTTTTCAACCGATGAGGCCTTGGTAGCAGGGGTGTCACGCCTTGCCCAAGCTGGCCGTGTGGCTCGCTCGTTGCCAACGACCGACGATCGGGTGGTCGATCGCGATGCGCAACGAGTCCGCCTAGGTAAGCTTGAGCGTCGAGATCCAACCCCACGTCTAGCGCCTCGAGGGCCTGCGACGAAGCACTCCACATGCTCGAAATCCCTCAAACGATTTGGCCCTCACGTAGCATGCATCATCGTTAGCTTCGCCGCCAACACCATTGAGCTTGTCTAGCCACATCCTAGCTCATTATCCCATGATTATTCTCGTTTCGTTGCCCATGTTTTTCCCACCGATGAGGCCTTGGCAGCAGGGGTGCCAGGCTGGCCATGTGGCTCACTCATTGCTAACGGCCGACGATAGTGTCGTCGATCGTGCTGCACAACGAGTCCGCCTAGGCAAGCCTGAGCGTCGAGATCCAATCTGCCACCTCGACGGCCTGCCATGAAGAACTCCGCATGCTCGAAATCCCCCCAACGATTTGGCCCTCACGTAGCATGCATCATCGTTAGCTTCGCCGCCCACACCATCGAGCTTGTCTAGCCACATCCCAGCTTATTGTCCCACAATTTCTCTCGTTTTGTTGCCCATGTTTTTCCCACTGATGAGGCCTTGGCAGCAGGGGTGTCACGCCTTGCCCAGGCTGGCCGTGTGGCTCGCTCGTTGCTAACGGTCGACGATCGAGTCGTCGATCGCGATGCGCAACAAGTCCGCCTAGGCAAGCTTAAGTGTCGGGATCCAACCCCACGTCTGCCGCCTCGAGGGCCTGCGACGAAGCACTCCGCATGCTCGAAATCCCTCCAACGATTTGGCCCTCACGTAGCATGCATCATCGTTAGTTTCGCCGCCCACACCATCGAGCTTGTCTAGCCAAATCCCAGCTCATTATCCCATGATTATTCTCGCTTCGTTGCCCACGTTTTTCCCACCGATGAGGCCTTGGCAGCAGGGGTGCCCAGGCTGGCCATGTGGCTCGCTCATTGCTAACGGCCGACGATCGTGTCGTCGATCGTGCTGCACAATGAGTCTGCCTAGGCAAGCCTGAGCGTCGAGATCCAACCCCACGTCTGCAGCCTCAAGGGCCTGCGATGAAGCACTCCGCATGCTCGAAATCCCCCCAACGATTTGGCCCTCGCGTAGCGTGTATCATAGTTAGCTTCGCCGCCCACATCGTCGAGTTTGTCTAGCCACATCCCAGCTCATTATCCAATAATTTCTCTCGTTTCGTTGCCCACGTTTTTCCCACCGATTAGGCCTTG
>JAJFZO010000103.1:197500-217500 GCA_021397835.1 Moringa oleifera
CTGGGGGCTGCCTGGCCGGGCCACCCATGCCCAGGCTCCATGCGACGCGGGACCCCTTGCTCGCATGCTGGACAGTCAGTCGAGGGGCAGGGACGAGGGAGGTGGCTCACGATGGGCGACCGTGGCCTGGCTAGTGCACCCACCGCTGCCGCGCACTGGGCACTTGGCCCATGCCTTGCCAGCTGGGGGGCTTCTGTGGTATGCCTCCCGTGACCAGGGTCCGTGCGACGCGGCCCCCAAGGCTCGCACGCTGGGCAGTCAGTCGAGGGGCAGGGATGTGGGTGCTGGCGTGCGATGGGAGCTCGCGGCCTGGCTGGCACGCCAACCATTGCCTCACGCTGGGCGAGCAACCCATGCCGTGCCTGCTGGGGGCTGCCTGGGCGTGCCGCCCGTGCCCAGGGTCCGTGCAACGCGGCACCCCTGGCTTGCACACTGAGCAGTCAGTCGAGGGGCTGGGACGAGGGGGCTGGCTCGCGATGGGCGCCTGCGGCCTTGCTGGCGCACCCACCGCTGCTGCTCGATGGGCGAGCAGCCCGTGCCGTGCCTGCTGGGGGCCGCCTGGGTATGCCACCCATGCCCAGGGTCCGTGTGACGTGGCACCCCTTGCTCGCACACTGGGCAGGCAGTCGAGGGGCATGGACGAGGGGGCTTGCTCACGATGGGGGCCCACGGCCTGGCTTGCGCGACCACCGCTGCCACACACTGGGCGCTCAGCCCATGCCGTGCCTGCAGAGGGCTGCCTGGGCATGCAACCCGTGCTGAGGGTCCGTGCGACGTGGCACCCCTGGCTGGCAAGCTGGGCAGTCAGTCGAGGGGCAGGGACGAGGGTGCTGGCTCGCGATGGGCGCCCGCGGCCTGGCTGGCGCGCCCACCGCTGCGACACACTGGGCACTTGGCCCATGCCGTGCATACTGGGGGCTGCCTGAGCATGCCTCCCATGCCCAGGGTCTGTGCGCTGCGGCTCCCCTGGCTCGCTCACTGGGCACTTAGTCGAGGGAAAGAGACGAGGGGGCTGGCTCGCGGCCCGTCGCCTGGCTGGCGCGCCCACCGCTGCTGCACGCTTGGCACTTGGCCTATGCCGTGCATACTGGGGGCTGCCTGGGCATGCCTCCCATGCCCAGGATCTGTGCGACGCCGCTCCCCTGGCTCGCTTGCTTGGCACTTTGTCGAGGGACAGGGACGAGGGGGCTGGCTCGCGATGGGCGCCCGTGGCCTCGCTGGCGCACCCACCGCTGCGGCACGCTGGGCACTTGGCCCATGCCGTGCATACTGGGGGCTGCCTGAGCATGCCTCCCATACCCAGGGGCTGTGTGATGCGGCTCCCTTGGCTCGCTCACTGGGCACTTAGTCGAGGGACAGGGACAAGGGGGCTGGCTCGCGAAGGGCGCCCGTCGCCTCGCTGGCGTGCCCACCTCTACCGCACGTTGGGCACTTGGCCCATGCCGTGCTTACTGGGGGCTGCTGGGGGATGCCTCCCGTGCCCAGAGTCTGTGTGACACAGCTGCTCTGGCTCGCTCACTGGGCACTTAGTCGAGGGACAGTGATGAGGGGGCTGGCTCGCGATGGGCGCCTGTGGCCTGGCTGGTGCGCCCACCGCTTCCGCACGCTGGGCACTTGGCCCATGCCATGCCTGCTGGGGGCTCCCTGGGCATGCGTCCCGTGCCCAGGGTCCATGTGATGCGGCTCCCCTGGCTCGCTCGCTGGGAACTTAGACGAGGGACAGGGACGAGGGTGCTGGCTCGCGATGGAAGCCCGTGGCCTGGCTGGTGCGCCCACCGCTGCCGCACGTTGGGGACTTGGCCCATGCCGTGCCTGCTGGGGGCTACCAAGGCATGCCTCTTGTGCCAAGGGTCCGTGTGGCAGACTCCCCTGGCTCGCTCTTTGGGCACTTAGTCGAGGGACAGTGACGAGGGGGCTGGCTCGCGATGGGCGCCTGTGGCCTGGCTGGCGCGCCCACCGCTGCCGCACACTGGGCACTTGGCCTATGCCGTGCATACTGGGGGCTGCCTGGGTATGCCTCCCATGCCCAGGATCTGTGCGACGCCGCTCCCCTGGCTCACTTTCTTGGCACTTTGTCGAGGGACAGGGACGAAGGGGCTGGCTCACGATGGGCGCCCGTGGCCTGGCTGTTGCGCCCACCGCTGCTGCACGCTGGGCACTTGGCCCATGCCGTGCATACTGGGGGCTGCCTGAGCATGCCTCCCATACCCAGGGGCTGTTCGATGTGGCTCCCCTGGCTCGGTCACTGGGCACTTAGTCGAGGGGCAGGGACAAGGGGGCTGGCTCGCGAAGGGCGCCCGTCGCCTGGCTGGCGCGCCCACCTCTACCGCACGCTGGGCACTTGGCCTATGCTGTGCATACTGGGGGCTGCCTGGGCATACCTCCCGTGCCCAGTATCTGTGCTATGCGGCTCCCCTGGCTCACTTGCTTGGCACTTTGTCGAGGGACAGGGACGAGGGGGCTAGCTCGCGATGGGCGCCCGTGGCCTGGCTGGCGCGCCCACCGCTGCCGCACGCTGGGCACGTGGCCCATACCGTCCCTGCTGGGGACTGCCTGGGCATTCCTCCTGTGCCCACGGTCTGTGCAACGCAGCCCCCATGGCTAGCTCGCTGGGCAGTACGTCGAGGGACAGGGACGTGGGGGCCGGCTCGCGATGGGTGCCTGCAGCCTGGCTGGCGCGCCCACCGCTGCTGCACGCTGAGCGAGCAGCCCATGCCGTGCCTCCTGGGGGCTGCCTGGCCATGCCACCCGTGCCCAGGGTGCATGTGATGCAGCCCCCCTGGCTCGCTCGCTGGGCACTACATGGAGTGACAGGGACGTGGGGGCTGGCTCGCGATGGGTGCCCACGGCCTGGCTGGCGCACCCACCGCTGCCGCATGCTGGGCGAGCAGCCCATGCCATGCCTGCTGGGGGCTGCCCGGGTGTGCCAATAGTCCATGCGATGCGGCCACCCTGGCACGCTCGCTGGCACTTAGTCGAGGGACAGGGACGTGGGGGCTGGCTCGCGATGGGTGCCCGCGGCCTGGCTGGCGCGCCCACCACTGCCGAACGCTGGGCGAGCAGCCCATGCCATGCCAGCTGGAGGCAGCCTGTGTGTGCCACCCGTGCCCAGGGTCCGTGCGACGCGGTACCCCTTGCTCGCACGCTGGCAGTCAGTCGAGGGGCAGGGATGAGGGGGCTGGCTCGCGATGGGCGCCCGCGGCCTGGCTGGCGCGCACACAGCTGTTGCACGCTGGGCGAGCAGCCGATGCCGTGCCTGCTGGGGGCCGCCTGGGCGTGCCACCTGTTCCCAGGGTCCATGCGACGTGGCACCCCTTGCTCGCACGCTGGGCAGTCAGTCGAGGGGCAGGGACGAGGGGGCTGGCTCCCGATGGGTACCCGCGGCCTGGCTGGCGCGCACACAGCTGCCGCACCCTGGGTGAGCAGTCCATGCCATGCCTGCTGGGGCTGCCTGGGTGTGCCATCCATGCCTAGGGTCTGTGCGACGCGGCACCCCTGGCTCGCACGCTGGCCAGTCAGTCGAGGGGCAGGGACGAGGGGGCTGGCTCGCGATGGGCGCCTGTTGCCTGGCTGGCACACCCACAGCTGCCGCATGCTGGGCACTTGGCCCATGCCGTGCCTGCGGGAGGCTGCCTAGGCATGCTTTCCGTGCTCAGGGTCCATGCGATGCGGCTCCCCTTGCTCGCTCGCTGTGCACTAAGTCGAGGGACAGGGACGAGGGGGCTGCCTCGCGATGGGCACCTGTGGCCTGGCTGGCGCGCCCTCCTCTTCCGCACGCTGGGAACTTGGCCCATGCCGTGCCTGCTGTGGGCATCCTGGGCATGCCTTCCATGCCCAGGGTCCGTGCGGCACTGCTCCACTGGCTCTCTCGCTGGGCACTTAGTCGAGGGACAGGAACGAGGCGGCTGGCTCGAGATGGGCGCCTGTGGCCTGGCTTGGGCGCCCTCCTCTGCCGCACGCTGGGCACTTGGCCCATGCCGTGGCTGCTGGGGGCTGACTGGGCATGCCTCCAATGCCCTGAGTCCATGCGACATGGCTCCCCTGGCTCGCTCGCTGGGCACTAAGTCTAGGGACAGGGACGAGGGGTCTGGCTAGTGATCGGCTCCTGTGGCCTCGCTGGCGTGCCCACCGCTGCCGCATGCTGGGCACTTGGCCCATGCCGTGCCTGCTGGGGGCTGCTGGGCATGCCTCCCGTGCCCAGGGTCAATGTGACGCGGTTCCCCTGGCTCGCTTGCTGGGCACATAGTCGAGGGACAGGGACGAGGGGGCTGGCTCGCGATGGGCGCCCGCGGGCTGGCTGGCGCGCCAACCGCTGCCGCACGCTGGGCGAGCAGCCCATGCCGTGCCTGCTGGGGGCTGCCTGGGCATGCCACCCGTGCCCAGGGTCCATGTGACGCGGCACCCCTGGCTCGCTCTCTGGGCACTTAGTCGAGGGGCAGGGACGTCGGGGCTGGCTCGCGATGGGCGGGTGCGGCCTGGCTGGCACGCTCACAGCTGCGGCACGCTGGGCGAGCAGCCCATGCCGTGCCTGATGGGGGCTGCCTGGGCGTGCCACCCGTGCCAAGGGTCCGTGCGACGCGGCACCCCTGGCTCGCATGCTGGGCAGTCAGTCGAGGTGCAGGGACGAGGTGTCTGGCTCGCGATGGGCGCCCGCGGCCTGGCTGTCGCGCCCACCGCTGCCGCACGATGGGCGAGCAGCCCAAGCCGCGCCTGCTGGGGGCTGCCTGGGTGTGTCACCTGTGCCAAGGGTCCATGCGACACGGCCTCCCTGGCTCGCTCGCTGGGCACTACATCGAGGGACAGGGACGTGGGGTCTGGCTCGCGATGGGCGCCCGCGGCCAAGCTGGCGCGCCCACCACTGTCGCACGCTGGGCGAGAATCCCATGCCGTGCCTACTGGGGGCTGCCTGGGCGTGCCACCCATGCCCAGGGTCCATACGACGGCGCACCCCTGGCTCGCACGCTGGGCAGTCAGTCGACGGGCAGGGACGATGGGGCTGGCTTGCGTTGGGCGTCCGCGGCCTGGCTGGCGCGCCCACCGCTGCCGCACGCTGGGCGAGCAGCCCATGCCGTGCCTGCTGGGGGCTGCCTGGGCGTGCCACCCGTGCCCAGGGTCCGTGCAACGCGGCCCCCATGGCTCGCACGCTGGGCAGTCAGTTGAGAGGCAGGGACAAGGGGGCTGGCTCATGATGGGCGCCCGCGGCCTGGCTGGCGCGCCCCCCGCTGCCGCACGCTGGGCGAGCAGCCCATGCCTTGCCTGCAGGGGGCTGCGTAGGGGTGCCGCCCGTGCCCAGGGTCTGTGCAACCAGGTCCCCCTGGCTCGCTCTCTGGGCACTTAGTCGAGGGCAGGGACATGGGGGATTGGCTCGCGATGGGCGCCCGCGGCCAGGCTGGCGAGCCCACCGCTGCCGGACGCTGGGCGAGCAGCCCATGCCGTGCCTGCTGCGGGATTCCTGGGCGGGCAACCCGTGCCCAGGGTCCATTCAACGAGGCATCCCTGGCTCGAATGCTGGGCAGTCAGACGAGGGGCAGGAACGGGGGGGCTGGCTCGCGATGGGCGCCCGCGGCCAGGCTGGCGCGCCCACCGCTGCCACACGCTGGGCGAGAAGCCCATGCCGTGCCTGCTGGGGGCTACCTAGGGGTGCCACCCGTGCCCAGGGTCTGTACGACGCGGCCCCCCTGGAATGCTCACTGGGTACTACGTTGAGGGACAGGGACGTGGGGGCTGGCTCGCGATGGGTGCCCACAGCCTGGCGGGCAAGCCCACCGCTGCCGCACACTGGGCGAGCAGCCCATGCCGTGCCTGCTGGGGGATTCCTGGGCAGGCCACCCATGCCCAGGGTCTGTTCGATGTGGCAGCCCTGGCTCGCATGCTGGGCCGTCAGTCGAGGGGCAGGGACAAGGGGGCTGGCTCACGATGGGCGCCCGCGGCCTGGCTGGCGCGCCCCCCGCTGCCGCACGCTGGGCGAGCAGCCCATGCCGTGCCTGCAGGGGGCTGCGTAGGGGTGCCGCCCGTGCCCAGGGTCTGTGCGACCAGGTCCCCCTGGCTCACTCTCTGGGCACTTAGTCGAGGGCAGGGACATGGGGGATTGGCTCGCGATGGGCACCCGCGGCCAGGCTGGCGAGCCCACCGCTGCCGGACGCTGGGCGAGCAGCCCATGCCGTGCCTGCTGCGGGATTCCTGGGCGGGCAACCCGTGCCCAGGGTCCATTCAACGAGGCATCCCTGGCTCGAATGCTGGGCAGTCAGACGAGGGGCAGGAACGGGGGGGCTGGCTCGCGATGGGCGCCCGCGGCCAGGCTGGCGCGCCCACCGCTGCCACACGCTGGGCGAGAAGCCCATGCCGTGCCTGCTGGGGGCTACCTAGGGGTGCCACCCGTGCCCAGGGTCTGTACGACGCGGCCCCCCTGGCATGCTCACTGGGTACTATGTTGAGGGACAGGGACGTGGGGGCTGGCTCGCGATGGGTGCCCACAGCCTGGCGGGCAAGCCCACCGCTGCCGCACGCTGGGCGAGCAGCCCATGCAGTGCCTGCTGGGGGATTCCTGGGCAGGCCACCCATGCCCAGGGTCTGTTCGATGTGGCAGCCCTGGCTCGCATGCTGGGCCGTCAGTCGAGGGGCAGGGACGAGGGGGCTGGCTCACGATGGGCGCCCGCGGCCTGGCTGGCGCGCCCCCCTGCTGCCGCACGCTGGGCGAGCAGCCCATGCCGTGCCTGCAGGGGACTGCGTAGGGGTGCCGCCCGTGCCCAGGGTCTGTGCGACCAGGTCCCCCTGGCTCGCTCTCTGGGCACTCAGTCGAGGGGCAGGGACGAGGGGGCTGGCTCACGATGGGCGCCCGCGGCCTGGCTATCGCGCCCCCTGCTGCCGCACGCTGGGCGAGCAGCCCATGCCGTGCTTGCAGGGGGCTGCGTAGGGGTGCCACCCGTGCCCAGGGTCTGTGCGACCCGGTCCCCCTGGCTCGCTCTCTGGGCACTTAGTCGAGGGCAGGGACGTGGGGGCTGGCTCGCGATGGGTGCCCGCGGCCTGGCTGGCATGCCCACCGCTGCCGCATGCTGGGCGAGCAGCCCATGCCGTGCCTGCTGGGGGCTGCCTGGGCATGCCATCCATGCCCAGGGTCCATGCCACATGGCCCCCCTGGCTCGATCGCTGGGCACTTGGTCGAGGGACAGGGACGAGGGGGCATGCTCGCGTTGGGCGCCCATGGCCTGGCTGGCGCGCCCACCGCTGCAGCACGCTGGGCACTTGACCCATGCCGTGCATACAGGGAGCATCCTGGGCATGCCTCCTATGCCCAGGGTCTGTGTGATACGGCTCCCCTGGCTCGCTCACTGGGCACTTAGTCGAGAGACAAGGACGAGAGGGCTGGCTCGCGAAGGGCTTCTGTCGCCTGGCTGGCGCGTCCACCTCTACCGCACGTTGGGCACTTGGCCAATGCCGTGCCTGCTGGGGGCTGCCTAGGCATGCCTTCCATGCCCAGTGCCTGTGCAATGCGGCTCCCCTGGCTCGTTCGCTTGGCACTTAGTCGAGGGATAGGGATGAGGGGGCTGCCTCGCTGGCGCGCCCAACACTTCTGCCCATGCCGTGCCTGCTGGGGGCTGCCTGGGTATGCCTCCCATGCCCATTGTATATGCGATGCGGCTCCCCTGGCTCGCTTACTGGGCACTAATTTGAGAGACAGCGAGGAGTGGTCTGTTTCGCGATGGGCGCCTGTGGCCTGGCTGGCGCGCCCTCCTCTGCCGCACGCTGGGCCCTTGGCCCATGCCGTGCCTGCTGGAGGCTGCCTGGGCATACCTCCCCTGCCCAGGGACCATGTGAACCAGCTCCCCTGGCTCGCTCGCTGGGCACTTTGTCGAGGGACAGGGACCAGGGGGCTGGCTCGCGATGGGAGCCCGTGGCCTGGCTGGTGCGCCCACCGCTGCAGCATGCTGGGCACTTGGCCCATGCCGTGCCTGCTGGGGGCTGCCTGGGCATTCCTCCCGTGCCCAGGGTCCATGCGACATGGCTCCCCTGGCTTGCCAACTGGGCACTTAGTCGAGGGACAGGGACGAGGGGGCTGGCTCGCGATGGGCGCCCGTGGCCTGGCTGGCGCGCCCACCGCTGCAGCACGCTGGGAACTTGACCCATGCCGTACATACAGGGAGCTGCCTGGACATGACTCCCGTGCCAAGAGTCTGTGTGACACGGCTCCCCTGGCTCGCTCACTGGGCACTTAGTCGAGGGGCAGGGACGAGGGGGCTGGCTCGCGATGGGCGCCCGCAGCCTGGCTGGCGCGCCCACCGCTGCTGCATGCTGGGCGAGAAGCCCATGCCGTGCCTGCTGGGGGCTGCCTGAGCGTGCCACCTGTGCCCAGGGTCCGTGCCTCATGGCACCCCTGGCTGGTACGCTGGGCTGTCAGTCGAGGGGCAGCAACGAGGGGGCTGGCTCGCGGTGGGCGCCCGCGGCCTGGCTGGCGCGCCCACCGCTACTGCACGCTGGGCGAGCAGCCCATGCCGTGCCTGCAGGGGGGAGCCTGGGCATGCCACCTGTGCCCAGGGTCCATGCGACCTGGCCCCCCTGGCACGCTCGCTGGGCACTTCGTTGAGGGACAGGGACGTGGGGGCTGGCTCGCGATGGGCGCCCGCGGCCTGGCTAGCGCGCCAACCGCTGCCGCACGCTAGGTGAGCAGCCCATGCCGTGCCTGCTGAGGGCTGCCTGGGCGTGCCACTCAATCCCAGGGTCCTTGCAACGCGGCCCTCCTGGCTCCCTCGCTGGGCACTTAGTTGAGGTACAGGGACGTGGGGGCTGGCTCGCGATGGGCGCCCGCGTCCTGGCTGGAGCGCCAACCGCTGCAGCACTCTGGGCGAGCCACGAATGCCGTACCTGCTGGGTGTTGCGTGGGCGTGCCACCCGTGCCCAGGGTCTGTATGACATGGGCCCCTTGGCTCGCTCGCTGGGCACTTAGTCGACTGACAAGGGCGTGGGGGCTGGCTCGCGATGGGCGCCCGCGGCCTGGCTGGCGCGCCCACCGCTGCTGCACGCTGGGCGAGAGGCCCATGCCGTGCCTGCTTGGGGCTGCCTGGGCATGCCACCTGTGCCCAGGGTCAGTGCGACATGGCACCCCTGGCTCGCACGTTGGGCTGTCAGTCGAGAGGCAGGGACGATGGGGCTGGCTCACGATGGGCGCCGGCGGCCTGGCTGGCACGCCAACCGCAGCGGCATGCTGGGCGAGCAGCCCATGCCATGCCTGCTGGTGGCTGCCTGGGCGTGCCACCCGTGCCCAGGGTCCCTGCAATGCGGCACCACTGGCTCACACGCTGGGCATTACGTCGAGGGACAGCGACGTGGGGGCTGGCTCACGATGGGCGCCCGCGGCCTGGCTGGCGTGCCCACTGTTGCCGCACGCTGGGCAGGCAGCCCATGCCATGCCTGCTGGAAACTTCCTGGGCGTGCCACCAGTGTCCAGGGTCCATGCGACGCGGCCCCCCTGGCTCACTCGCTGGGAATTTATTCGAGGGACAGGGACGTTAGGGCTTGCTCGCGATGGGCACCCGTGGCCTGGCTGGCGCGCCCAGCGCTCCCGCACGCTGGGCGAGCAGCCCATGCCATGCCTGCTGGGGGCCGCCTGGGCGTGCCACCTGTGCTCAGGGTCCGTGCGACATGGAACCCCTGGCTCGCATGCTGGGCTGTCTGTCGAGGGGCAGGGACGAGGGGGCTAGCTCGCGATGGGCGCCCGCGGCCTGGCTGGCACGCCCACCGCTGCTGCACGCTAGGCGAGCTGCCCATGACGTGGCTGATGGGGGCTACCTGGGCGTGCCACCCATGCGACCTGGCTCCCCTGGCTAGCTCGATGGGAACTTAGTCGAGGGACCAGCACGTGGGGTCTGGCTTGCGATGGGCGCCCGCAGCCTGGCTGGCGAGCCAACCGCTGCCGCACGCTGGGCGAGCAGCCCATGTCGTGCCTGCTGGGGGTGGCCTGGGCATCCCACCCGGACCCAAGGTCTGTACGATGCGGCACCCCTGGCTCGTACGCTGGGTAGTCAGTCGAGGGCCAGGGACGAGGGGGCTGGCTGGCGCGCCCGCCGCTGCCGCACGCTGGGCGAGCAGCCCATCCCGTGCCTGCTGGCGGCTGCCAGGGCGTGCCACCCATGCCCAGGGTCTGTGTGACACGGCCCCCCTGGCTCGCTCGATGGGCACTTAGTCGAGGGACAGGGACGTGGGGGCTGCCTAGCGATGGGCGCCTGCGGCCTGTCTGGCGCGCCCACCGCTGCCACACGCTGGGCGAGCAGCCCTTGCCGTGCCTGCTGGGGGCCATCTGTGCGTGCCACTGGTCCCCAGGGTCCGTGCAACGCGGCCTCCGTGGCTCGCTTAGTGGGCACAATGTCGAGGGACAGAGACATGGGGGCTGGCTCGCGATCGGCACCCGCGGCCTGGCTGGCGCGCCCAACACTGCCGCACGCTGGGCGAGCAGCCCATGCCGTACCTGCTGGGGGCTGCCTGGGCATGCCACCTCTGCACAGGTTCCGTGCGACGCGGCACCCCTGGCTCGTACGCTGGGCAGTCAGTCGAGGGGCAGTGAAGAGGGGGCTGGCTCGCGATGGGCGCCCGAGGCCTGGCTGGCGCGCCCACCGCTGCCGCACGCTGGGCGAGCAGCCCATGCCTTGCCTGCTGGGGGCTACCTGGGCGTGCCACCCATGCCCAGGGTCAGTGCAACGCGGCCCCTCTGGCTCGCTCGCTGGGCACTACGTTGAGGGACAGGGAAGTAGGGCCTGGATCACGATGGGCGCCCGCGGCCTGGCTGGCTCGCCCACCGCTGCCGCACGCTGGGCGAGCAGCCCATCCCATACCGGCTGGGGGCAGCCTCGGCGTGCAACCCATGCCCAGATTCCATGCGACTTGGCCCCTCTGGCTCGCTCGCTCGGCACTTAGTCGAGGGACAGGGACGTGGGGGCTGGCTCGCAATGGGCGCCCACGGCCGGGCTAGCGCGCCCAACGCTGCTGCACGTGGGGCGAGCAGCCCATGCCGTTACTGCTGGGGGCTGCCTGGGTGTGCAACCCGTGCCCAGGGTCTGTGCGACGCGGCACCCCTGGCTCGCACGCTGGGCAGTCAGTCGAGGAGCAGTGACGAGGAGGATGGCTTGCGAGGGGCGCCCACCGCTGCCGCACGATGGGCGAGCAGCCCATGCTGCACCTGCTTGGGGCTGCCTGGGCGTGCCACCCGTGCCCAGGGTCAGTGCGACGCGGCACCCCTGGCTCGCACGCTGGGCAATCAGTCGAGAAGCAGGGACGAGGGGGCTGGCTGGCGATGGGTGCCCGCGGCCTTGCTGGCACTCCCACCGCTGCTGCACGCTGGGCGAGCAGCCCATGCCTTGCCTGCTGGGGGCTGCCTGGGCATGCCACCCCTTCGTAGGGTCCATGCGACGTGTCCCCCCTGGCTCACTCGCTGGGCACTACGTCGAGGGACAGGGACGTAGGGCCTGCCTCGCGATGGGCGCCCGCCTCCTGGCTGGCTCGCCCACCGCTGCCGCACTCTGGGCGTGCAGCCCATGCCATACCTGCTGGGGGCTGCCTGGGCGTGCCCCCTGTTCCCAGGGTCCATGCAACGCGACACCCCTGGCTCGCACGCTGGGCAATCAGTCGAGGGGCAGGGACGAGGGGGCTGGCTCGCGATGGGCGCCCGCGGCCTGGCTGGCACGCCAACCGTCGCCACACGCTTGGTGAGCAGCCCAGGTTCCATGCGACTTGGCCCCTCTGGCTCGCTCGCTCGGCACATAGTCGAGGGACAGGGATGTGGGGGCTGGCTCGCGATGGGCGCCCATGGCCTGGCTAGCGCGCCCAACGCTGCTGCACGCTGGGCGAGCAGCCCATGCCATTACTGCTGGGGGCTGCCTGGGTGTGCAACCCGTGCCCAGGGTCTGTGCGACGTGGCACCCCTGGCTCGCACGCTGGGCAGTCAGTCGAGGAGCAGTGACGGGGAGGATGGCTCGCGAGGGGCGCCCGCGGCAAGGCTGGCGCGCCAACCGCTGCCGCACGATGGGCGAGCAGCCCATGCCGCGCCTGCTGGGGGCTGCCTGGGCGTGCCACCCGTGCCCAGGGTCAGTACGATGCGGCACGCCTGGCTCGCACGCTGGGCAATCAGTCGAGGGGCAGGGACGAGGGCGCTGGCTCGCGATGGTTGCCCGTGGCCTTGCTGGCGCGCCCACCGCTGCTGCACGCTGGGCGAGCAGCCCATGCCTTGCCTGCTGGGGGCTGCCTGGGTGTGCCACCCCTTTGCAGGGTCCGTGCGACGTGTCCCCCCTGTCTCGCTCGCTGGGTACTACGTCGAGGGACAGGGACATCGGGCCTGGCTTGAGATGGGCGCTCGCGGCCAGGATGGCGTGCCCACCGCTGCCGCACTCTGGGCGTGCAGCCCATGCCGTACCTGCTGGGGGCTGCCTGGGCGTGCCCCCTGTTCCCAGGGTCCATGCAACACGACACCCCTGGCTCGCACGCTGGGCAATCAGTCGAGGGGCAGGGACGAGGGGGCTGGCTCGCGATGGGTGCCCGCGGCCTGGCTGGCGCGACAAGCGTCGCCGCACGCTTGGTGAGCAGCCCATGCCTTGCCTGCTGGGGGCTGCCTGGGTGTGCCACCCATGCCCAGGGTCCATGCGACGCGGCCCCCTTGGCTCGCTCGCTGGGCACTACATCGAGGGACAGGGACATAGGGCCTGGCTTGCGATCGGCGCCCGCGGTCTGGTTGGCGCGCCCACCGCTGCCTCACAATGGGCGAGCAGCCCATGCCATGCCTGCTGGGTACTGCCTGGGCATGAAATCTGTGCCCAGGTTCCATGCAACGCGGCCCCCCTGGCTCGCTCACTGGGAACTTAGTCGAGCGACAGGGACTTGGGGGCTGGCTCGCGATGGGCGCCCGCGGCCTGGCTGGCGCGCCCACCGCTGTCGCACGCTGGGCGAGTAGCCCTTGCCATTCCTGCTGGGGGCGGGCTGGGCGTCCTACCCGGACCCAAGGTCTGTATGATGCGGCACCCCTGGCTCGTACGCTGGGTAGTCAGTCGAGGGGCAGGGACAAGGGGGCTGGCTCGCGATTGGTGCCCGCGGCCTGGCTGGCGCGCCCACCGCTGCTGCACGCTGGGCGAGCCGCCCATGCCGTGCCTGCTGGTGGCTGCCAGGGCGTGCCACCCGTGCCCAGGGTCCGTGTGACATGGCCCCCCTGGCTCGCTCGCTGGGCACTTAGTCGAGGGACAGGGACGTGGGGGCTGCCTAGCGATGGGCGCCCGCGGCCTGGCTGGCGCGCCCACCGCTGCCACATGCTGGGCGAGCAGCCCGTGCCGTGCCTGCTGGGGGCCACCTGGGCGTGCCACCGGTCCCCAGGGTTCGTGCGACGCGGCCGTCCTGGCTCGCTCGGTGGGTACAATGTCGAGGGACAGGGACATGGGGGCTGGCTCGCGATCGGCACCCGCGGCCTGGCTGGCGCGCCCAACGCTGCCGCACGCTGGGCGAGCAGCCCATGCCGTACCTGCTGGGGGCTGCCTGGGCATGCCACCCATGCCCAAGTTCAGTGCGATGCGGCACCCCTTGGTCGCACGCTGGGCAGTCAGTCGAGGGGCAGTGACGAGGGGGCTGGCTCGTGATGGGCGCCCGAGGCCTGGCTGGCGCGCCCACCGCTGCCGCACGCTGGGCGAGCAACCCATTCCTTGCCTGCTGGGGGCTGCCTGGGCGTGCCACCCATGCCCAGGGTCTGTGCGACGCAGCCCCCCTGGCTCGCTCGCTGGGCACTACGTCGAGGGACAGGGACGTAGGGCCTGCCTCACGATGGACACCCGCGGCTGGGCTGGCTGCCCACCGCTGCCGCACGCCGGGCTAGCAGCCCATGCCGTGCCTG
This sequence comes from Moringa oleifera, assembly GCA_021397835.1. Lineage (NCBI taxonomy): Eukaryota > Viridiplantae > Streptophyta > Magnoliopsida > Brassicales > Moringaceae > Moringa > Moringa oleifera. The sequence goes on from JAJFZO010000103.1 coordinate 211,356, forward strand.
CTGGGGGCAGCCTTGGCGTGCGACCCGTGGCCAGGTTCCGTGCGACTTGGCCCCTCTGGCTCGCTAGCTCGGCACTTAGTCGAGGGACAGGGACATGGGGGCTGGCTCGCGATGGGCGCCCTCAGCCAGCCTAGCGCGCCCAACGCTGCCGCACGATGGGCGAGCAGCCCATGCCGTGCCTGCTGTAGGCTGCCATGGCGTGCCACCCGTGGCCAGGGTCAGTGCGACGCGGCAACCCCGGCTTGCACGCTTGGCAATCAGTCGAGGGGCAGGGACGAGGGGGCTGGCTCGTGATGGGTGCCCGCGGCCTTGCTGGCGCGCCGACTGCTGCCGCACCCTGGGCGAGCAGCCCATGCCTTGCCTGCTGGGGGCTGCCTGGGCACGCCACCCCTTCGCAGGGTCCATGCGACGCGGCCCCCCTGTCTCGCTCGCTGGGTGCTACGTCGAGGGACAGGGACATCGAGCCTGGCTTGCGATGGGCGCCCGCAGCCTGGATGGCGCGCCCAGCGCTGCCGCACTCTGGGCGTGCAGCCCATGCCATGCCTGCTGGGGGCTGCCTGGGCGTGCCACCTGTTCCCAGGGTCTGTGCGACGCGACACCCCTGGCTCGCACTCTGGGCAACCAGTCGAGGGGCAGGGACGAGGGGGCTGGCTCGCGATGGGTGCCCGCGGCCTGGCTGGTGTGCCCACCGCTGCAGCACGCTGGGCTAGTAGCCCATGCCTTGCCTGCTGGGAGCTGCCTTGGTGTGCCACCCATGCCCAGGGTCCATTTGACGTGGCCCCCCTGGCTCACTTTCTGGGCACTACGTCGAGGGACAGGGACGTAGGGCCTTTCTCGCGATGGGCGCCCGCAGCCTGGCTGGCTCGCCCACCCCTTGCTCACGCTGGGCGAGCAGCCCATGCCGTGCCTGCTGGGGGCTGCCTGGGTGTTCCACCCATGCCCAGGTTCTGTGTGATGCAGCCCTCCTTGCTCGCTCGCTGGGCACTTAGTCGAGGGACAGGGACAAGGGGGCTTGCTCGCAATGGGTGCCCGCGGCCTGGCTGGCGCGCCCACCGCTGCCGGATGCTGGGCTAGCAGCCCATGCCATTCCTGCTGGGGGATGCCTTGGTGTGCCACCCATGCCCAGGGTCCGTACGACGGGGCACCCCTGGCTCGCACGCTGGGCAGTCAGTTGAGGGGCAGTGACGAGGAGGCTGGCTCGCGAGGGGCGCCCACGGCCAGGCTGGCGCGCCCACCGCTGCCGTACGATGGGCGAACAGCCCATGCCGTGCCTGCTGGGGGCTGCCTGGGCATGCCACCCGTGTCCAGGGTAAGTGTGATGGGGCCCCCCTGGCTCACACACTGGGCAATCAGTCAAGGGGCAGGGACGAGGGGGCTGGCTCGCTATGGGCGCCCGCGGCCTGGCTGGCGCGCCCACCGCTGCCGCACGCTGGGCGAGCAGCCCACACTGTTCCAGCTGGGGGCTGCCTGGGCGTGCAACCCGTGCCCAGGGTCCGTACGACATGGCACCCTTGGCTCGCACGCTGGGTAGTCAGTCGAGGGGCAGGGACGACGGAGCTGGCTCCCGATGGGCACTGTGGCCTGGCTGGCGCGCCCATCGCTGCCGCAGGCTGGGCGAGCAGCCCATGCCGTGCCTGCTGGCGGCTGCCTGGGCATGCCACCAGTCCCCAGGGTCCGTGCGACACGGCTGCCCTGGCTTGCTCGCTGGGCACTTGGTCGAGGGACAGGGACATCGGGCCTGGCTTGCGAAGGGCGCCCACGGCCTGGTTGGCGCACCAACCGCTGCCGCACGCTGGGCGTGCAGCCCATGCCGTGCCTGCTGGGGGCTGCCTTGGCGTGCCACCCATGCACAGGGTCCGTACGACATGGCACCCCTGGCTCGCACGATGGGCAGACAGTCGAGGGGCAGTGACGACGAGGATGGCTCGCGAGGGGCGCCAGCGGCCAGCCTGGCGCGCCCACCGCTGCCGCATGATGGGCGAGCCACCCATGCCGTGGCGGCTGGGGGCTGCCTGGGCGTGCCACCCGTGCTCAGGGTCAGTGCGACGTGGCACCCCTGGCTCGCACACTTGGCAATCAGTCGAGGGGCAGGGACGAGGGGGCTGGCTCGCGATGGGTGCCCGCGGCCCTTCTGACGCACGCTGGGCGAGGGGCCCATGCCTTGCCTGCTGGGGGCAGCCTGGGCGTGCCACCCCTTTGCAGGGTCTGTGCGATGCGGCCCCACTGTCTCGCTTGCTGGGCACTACGTCGAGGGACAGGGACATCGGGCCTGGCTTGCAAAGGACGCCCGCGGCCTGGTTGGCGCGCCCACCACTGCCGCACGCTGGGCGTGCAGCCCATGCTGTGCCCTCTGGGCGATGCCTTGGTGTGCCACCCATGCCCTGGTTCCGTGCGACGCGGCCCCACTGGCTCGCTCACTGGGCACTTAGTCGAGGGACAGGGACGTGGGGGCTGGCTCGCGATGGGTGCCAGGGGCCTGCCTGGCGCGCCCACTGCTGCAGCATGCTGGGCGAGTAGCCCACGTCGTTCCTGCTGGGGGTTTCCTGGGCATGCCACCCGTGCCCAGGGTCTGTGCGACGCAGAACCCCTGGCTCGCATGCTGGGCAGTCAGTCGAGGGGCAGTGACGAGGAGGCTTGCTCGCGATGGGCGCCCGCGGCCTGGCTGGCGCGCCCACTGCTGCCGCACGCTGGTCGAGCAGCCCATACCGTGCCTGCTGGGGGCTGCCTGGGCGAGCCAACCGTGCCCAGGGTCCATGCGATGCGCCACCCCTGGCTCGCACGCTGGGCAATCAGTCGAGGGGCAGGGACAAGGGGGCTGGCTCGCGATGGGCACCCACGGCCTGGCTGGAGAGCCCACCGCTGCCGCACGCTGGCAAGCAGCCCATTCCGTGCCTGCTGTGGGCTGCCTGGGCATACCACCCATGCCTAGGGTCTGTGCGATGCGGCACCCCTGGCTCGCACGCTGGGCAATCAGTCGAGGGGCAGGGACATAGGGCCTTGCTCGCGATGGGCGCCCGCGTTCTGGCTGGCGCACCCACCGCTGCCGCATGCTGGGCGAGCAGCCCATGCCGTGCCTGCTGGGGGCTGCCTTGGTGCGCCACCCATGCACAGGGTCCGTGCGATGCGGCACCCCTGGCACACATGCTGGGCAATCAGTCGAGGGGCAGGGACGAGGGGGCTGGCTCGCGATGGGCGCCCGCGGCATGGGTGGCATGCGCACCGCTGCCGCACGTAGGGCGAGCATCCCATGCCTTGCCTCCTGGGGGCTGCCTGGGCGTGCCACCCATACCCAGGGTTCGTGCAACATGGCCCCTCTGGCCCGCTCGCTGGGCAATCAGTCGAGGGGCAGGGACGAGGGGGCTGGCTCGCGATGGGCGCCCGCGGCCAGGCTGGAGCGCCCATATCTGCCGCACGCTTGGCGAGCAGCCCATGCCGTGCCTGCTGGGGGCTGCCCGGGCGTGCCACCCGTGCCCAGGGTCCATGCAATGCAGCACTCCTGGATCTCACGCTGGGCAATCAGTCGAGGGGAAGGGACGAGGGGGCTGGCTCGCGATGGGCGCCCGCGGCCAGGCTGGAGCGCCCACCGCTGCCGCATGCTGGGCGACCAGCCCATGCCGCGCCTGGTTGGGCTGCCTGGGCGTGCAAGCTGTGCCAGGGTCCGTGCAACGCGGTGCCCCAGGCTTGCACACTGGGCAATCAGTCGAGGGGCAGGGACGTGGGGGCTGGCTCGCGATGGGCGCCCACGGCCTCGCTGGCCCACCCACCGCTACCGCACGCTGGGCGAGCAGCCCATGCCGTGCCTGCCAGGGGCAGCCTGGGCATGCCACCCGTGCCCAGGGTCCGTGCAACATGGCCCCCCTTGCTCACTCGCTGGGTGCTTAGTCGAAGGACAGGGACGTGGGGGCTGGCTCGTGATGGGCGCCTGCGGCCTGGCAGGCGCACCACCGCTGACACAAGCTTGGCGAGCAGCCCATGCCGTGCCTGCTGGGGGCTGCCTTGGTGTGCCACCGGTTCCCAGAGTCTATGCAATGCGGCAACCCTGGCTCGAACGCTGGGCAATCGGTCGAGGGGCAGGGACGTGGGGGTTGGCTCGCGATGTGCACCCGCGACCTGGCTGGCGCGCCCACCGCTACCGCACGCTGGGCGGGCAGCCCATGCTGTGCCTGCCGGGGGCTGCCTGGGCGTGCCACCCTAGCCCTAGGTTTGTGCGACTCGGCACCCCTGCATCGCACGCTGGGCAGTCAGTCGAGGGGCAGTGACGAGGGGGCTGGCTCTCGATGGGCGCCCGCGGCCTGGCTGGCGCGCCCACCGCTGCCGCACGCTGGGCAAGCAGCCCATGCCGTGCCTGCTTGGGGCCGCCTGGGCATGCCACCAATGCAAGGGTCCATGCGATGCAGGAACCCTGGCTCGCACGCTAGGCAATCAGTCGAGGGGCAGAGATGTGGGGGCTGGATCGCGATGGGCGCCCGCGGCCTGGCTGGCGTGCCCACCGCTACCGCACGCTGGGCGAGCAGCCCATGCCGTGCCTGCCGGGGGCTGCCTGGGCGTGCCACCCATGCCCAGGGTCTGTGCGACGCGGCACCCCTGGCTTGCACGATGGGCACTTAGTCGAGGGAGAGGGATGTGGGGGCTGGGTCGCGATGGACGCCCGCGGCCTGGCTGGCGCGCCACCACTGACACCCGCTGGGTGAGCAACTCATGCCATGCCTTCTGCGGGCTTCCTGGGCATTCCACCAGTGCCCTGGGACCGTGCAACGTGGCACCCCTGGCTCGCATGCTGGGCAGTCAGTCGAGGGGCAGAGACAAGGGGGCTGGCTCGCGATGGGCGCCCGTGGCCTGTCTGGCGCACCCATCGCTGCCACACGCTGGGTGAGCAGCCCATGCCGTTCCTGCTGGGGGCTGCCGGGCGTGGCCCGTGCCCAGGGTCCATGTGACGCGGCCCCCCTGGCTCACTCACTTGGCACTTAGTCAAGGGACAGGGACATGGGGGCTGGCTCGCGATGGCCGCCCGCAGCCTGGCTGGTGCGCCCACCGCTGCCACACACTGGGCAAGCAGCCCATGCCGTGCCTGCTGGGGGCTGCCTGGGCGTGCCACCCATGCCAAGGGTCCGTGCGACGCGGCACCCCTGGCTCGCACGCTGGGCAGTCAGTCGAGGGGGAGGGACGAGGGGGCTGGGGTCGCGATGGGCGCCCGCGGCCTGGCTGGCGCTCCCACCGCTGCCGCACGCTGGGCGAGGAGCCCATGGCTTGCCCACTGGGGGCTGCCTTGGCATGCCACCCATGCCCAGGGTCCGTGCGACGCTGTCCCCTGGCTTGCTCGCTGGGCACTATGTCGAGGGACAGGGACGTGGGGGCTGGCTCGCGATGGGCTCCCGCGGCCTGGCTGGCGCGCCCACCGCTGCCGCACGCTGGGCGAGCAGCCCATGCCGTGCCTGCTGGGGGATGCCTGGGGATGCCACCTGTCCTCAGGATCCATGCAACGTGGCTCCCCTGGCTAGCTCGCTGGGAACTTAGACGAGGGACAAGGGCGAGGGGGCTGGCTCGTGAAGGGCGCCCGTCGCCTGGCTGGCGCTACCACCACTACCGCACGTTGGGCACTTGGCCCATGCCATGCCTGCTGGGGGCTGCCTGGGCATGCCTTCTGTGCCCAGTGTCTGTGCGACATGGCTCCCCTGGCACGCTCGCTGGGCACTTAGTCGAGGGACAGGGACGAGGTGGCTGGCTCGCGAATGGCGCCCGTCGCCTGGCTTGCGCGCCCACCTCTACGGCACGCTGGGCACTTGGCCCATGCCGTGCCTGCTGGGGGCTGCCTGAGCATGCTTCCTGTTCCCATAGTCCATGCGACGCAGCTCCCCTGGCTCGCTCGCTGGGCACTAAGTTGAGGGACAGCGACGAGGGGTCTGTCTCGCGATGGGCGCCTGTGGCCTGGCTGGCGCGCCCACTGCTGCCTCACGCTGGGCACTCGACCCATGCCGTGCCTGCTGGGGGCAGCCTGGGCATGCCTCCCGTGCTCAGGGTCCATGCGACACGGCTCCCCTGGCTCGCTCGCTGCGCACTAAGTCGAGGGACAGCGACGAGGGGTCTGGCTCGCGATGGGCGCCTGAGGCCTGGCTGGCGCGCCCACCCCTGCCGCACGCTGGGCACT
>JAJFZO010000103.1:225000-252500 GCA_021397835.1 Moringa oleifera
GGGACAATTCTTCAATGGCAAGGGACCACCAATGAGGCCTTGGCAGCAGGGGTGTCACAACGTGCCCAGGCTGGCCGTGTGGCTCGCTCGTTGCTAATGGCCGACGATCGTGTCGTCGATCGCGCTGAGCAACAAGTCCGCTTCTAGCCAAGCCTGAGCATCGAGATCCAACAAGTCTGCTTCATGGCTGCCTGGGCGTGCCACCTGTGGCAAGGGTCTGTGTGACGCGGCCCCCCTGGCTCGCTCGCTGGGCACTACGTCGAGGGACAGGGACGTGGGGGCTGGCTCGCGATGGGCGCCAGCGGCCTTGCTGGCGCGCCCACCGCTGCCGCACGCTGGGCGAGCTGCCAATGCCGTGCCTGCTGGGGGCTGCCGGGGAATGCCACCCGTGCCCATGGTGCATGCGACGCGGCCCCCCTGGCTCACTCGCTGGGCACTTAGTTGAGGGACAAGGACGTGGGGGCTGGCTCGAGATGGGTGCCTGCGGCCTGGCTGGCCCGCCCACCGCTGCCGCACGCTGGGTGAGCAGCCGATGCCGTGCCTGTTGGGGGCTGCCAGGGCATGCCACTCGTGCCCATGGTCCATGCGACGTGGAACCCCTGGCTCGCACGCTGGGCAGTCAGTCGAGGAGATGGGACGAGGGGGCTGGCTTGCGATGGGTGCCAGCGGCCTGGCTGGCGCGCCCACCGCTGCTGCACGCTGGGCGAGCAGCCCATGCCGAGCCTGCTGGGGGCTGCCTGGGTGTGCCACCCGTCCCCAGGGTCCGTGCGACGTCGCACCCCTGGCCCGCACACTGGGCAGTCAGTCGAGGGGCAGGGACGAGGGGGCTGGCTCGCGATGGTCGCCCGCAGGCTGGCTGGCGCTCGCACCGCTGCCCGGGGCCTGTGCGACGCGGTCCCCCTGTCTCACTCGCTGGGCACTTTGTCAAGGGACCGGGACGTGGGTCGCGATGGGGGCCCGCGGCCTTGCTGGCGCGCCCACCGCGGCTGCACGCTGGGCGAGCAGCCCATGCCGTGACTGCTAGGGGCTGCCTGGGTGTGCCACCAGTGCCCAGGGTCATTGCGATGCAGCTCCGGTGGCTCGCTTGCTGGGCACTACGTCGAGGGACAGGGACGAGGGGGCTGGCTCGCGATGGGCTCCCGCGGCCTGGCTGGCGCGCACACCACTGCGGCACGCTTGGCGAGCAGCCCAGGCCATGCCTGCTGGGGGTGCCTGGGCATGCCAACCATGCCCAGGGTCTGTGCGACGCGGCCCCCCTGGTTCGCTCGCTGGGCACTACGTCGAGGGACAGGGACGTGGGGGCTGGCTCGAGATGGACGCCGGCAGCCTTGCTGGCGCGCCCACCGCTGCCGCATGCTGGGCGAGCTGCCCAAGCCGTGCCTGCTGGGGGCAGCCGGGGCCTGCCACCCGTGCCCAGGGACCGTGCAATGCGGCCCCCCTGGCTCGCTCGCTGGGCACTTAGTCGAGAGACAGGGACGTGGGGCCTGGCTCACGATGGGCACCAGCGACCTTGCTGGCGCGCCCACCGCTGCTGCACACTGGGCGAGCAGCCCATGCTGTGCCTGCTGGGGACTGCCGGAGCGTGCCACCCATGCCCAAGGTCTGTGCGACGCGGCACCCCTGGCTCGCACGCTGGGCCATCAGTCGAGGAGATGGGACGAGGGGCTGGCTCGCGATGGGCGCCCGCGGCCTGGCTGGCGCGCCCACAAGTGCAGCACGCTGGGCGAGCAGCCCATGCCATGCCTGATGGGGGCATTCAGGGTGTGCCACCCATGCCTATGGTCCGTCCGACGCAGCCCCCCTGGCTCACTCGCTGGGCACTACGTTGAGGGACAGGGACGTGGGGGCTGGCTCGCGATGGGCGCCAGCGGCCTTGCTGGCGCGCCCACCGCTGCCGCACGCTGGGCGAGCTGCCAATGCTGTGCCTGCGGGGTGCTGCCGGGGCATGCCACCCGTGCCCACGGTGTGTGCGACGCGGCCCCCCTGGCTCACTCGCTGGGCACTTAGTTGAGGGACAGGGACGTGGGGGCTGGCTCGAGATGGGTGCCTGCGGCCTGGCTGGCCCGCCCACCGCTGCCGCACGCTGGGTGAGCAGCTGATGCCGTGCCTGTTGGGGGCTGCCGGGGCATGCCACTCATGCCCATGGTCCATGCGACGTGGCACCCCTGGCTCGCACGCTGGGCAGTCAGTCGAGTTGATGGGACGAGGGGGCTGGCTTGCGATGGGTGCCGGTGGCCTGGCTGGCGCGCCCACCGCTACCGCACACTGGGCGAGCAGCCCATGCCGTGCCTGCTGGGGGCTGCCTGGGTGTGCCACCCGTCCCCAGGGTCCGTGCGACGTCGCACCCCTGGCCCGCACACTGGGCAGTCAGTCGAGGGGCAGGGACGAGGGGGCTGGCTCGCGATGGTCGCCCGCGGGCTGGCTGGCGCCCCCACCGCTGCCCGGGGTCTGTGCGACGCGGTCCCCCTGTTTCACTCGCTGGGCACTCAGTCAAGGGACCGGGACGTGGGGCCTTGCTCGCGATGGGGGCCCACGGCCTTGCTGGCGCGCCCACCGCGGCTGCACGCTGGGCGAGCAGCCCATGCCGTGACTGCTAGGGGCTGCCATGGTGTGCCACCAGTGCCCAGGGTCATTGCGATGCAGCTCCCCTGGCTCGATCGCTGGGCACTACGTCGAGGGACAGGGACGTGGGGGCTGGCTCGCGATGGGCGCCCGCGGCCTGGCTAGCCCGCCCACCGCTGCAGCACGCTGGGCGAGCTGCCCATGCCATGCCTGCTGGGGGCTGCCTGGGAGTGCCATCTGTGCCCAGGGTCTGTGCGACACGGTCCCCCTGGCTCGCTCGCTGGGCACTTAGTCGAGGGACAGGGATGTGGGGGTTGGCTCGCGATGGGAGCTCGCGGCCTGGCTGGCGCGCCCACCGCTGCCGCACGCTGAGCGAGCAGCCCATGCTGTGCCTACTGCGGGCTGCCTGGGTTGGCCACCCTTGCCCAGGGTCCGTGCGACGCTGTCCCCCTGGCTCGCTCGCTGGGCACTTAGTCGAGGGACAGGGACGTGGGGGCTGGCTTGCGATGGAGGCCAGCGGCCTTGCTGGCGTGCCCACCGCTGCCGCACCCTGGGCGAGCAGCCCATGCCGCGCCTGCTGGGGGCTACCTGGGTGTGCCACTCCGGCTGAGAGTCCGTGCAACGCGGCACCCCTGGCTCGCTCGTTGGGCACTTTGTCGAGGGACAGGGACGTGGGGGCTGGCTCGCGATGGGCGCCCGCGGCCTTGCTGGCGCGCCCACCGCTGCCTCACGCTGGGCAAGCAGCCCATGCCGGGCCTGCTGGGGGCTGCCTAGGCGTGCCACTCCTGGCCAAGGTCCGTGCGACACGGCAACCCTGGCTCGCACGCTGGGCAGTCAGTCGTGGGGCAGGGACGACGGGGCGGGCTCGCGATGGGCGCCCGCGGCCTTGCTGGCGCGCCCACCACTGCCGCACTCTGGGTGCGCAGCCCCTGCCGTACCTGCTGGGGACTGCCTGTCCATGCCACCTGTGCCCGGGGTCCGTGCGACGTGGTCCCCCTGGCTCGCTCGCTGGGCACTTAGTCGAGGGACAGGGACGAGGGGGCTGGCTCGCGATGGGTGCTGGCGGCCTTGCTGGCGCGCCCACCGCTGCCGCACGCTGGGTGAGCAGCCCATGCTGTGCCTGCTAGGGGCTTCCTGGGCGTGCCACCTGTGCCCAGGGTCCATGTGACGCGGCCCCCCTGGCTCGCTCGCTGGGCACTCAGTCGAGGGACAGGGACGAGGGGGCTGGCTCGCGATGGGCACCTGTGGCCTGGCTGGCGCGCCAGCCTCTGCCGCACGCTGGGCATTTGGCCCATGCTGTGCCTGCTGGGGGCTGCCTGGGAATGCCTTCCAAGCCTAGGGTCCATGCGACACGGCTCCCCAGGCTCGCTCGCTGGGCACTTAGTCGAAGGACAGGGACGAGGGGGCTGCCTCGCGATGGGAGCCTGTGGCCTGGCTGGCGCGCCCTCCTCTGCCGCCTGCTGGGCACTTTGCCCATGCCATACCTGCTGGGGGCCTCCTGGGGATGCCTCCCATGCCTGGAATCCATGTGACGCGGCTCCCCTGGCTCGCTCGCTGGGCACTTAGTCGAGGGACAGAGACCAGGGGGCTGGCTCGCGATGGGCGCCCGTGGCCTGGCTGGCGCGCCAACCTCTACCGAACGCTGGGCACTTGGCCCATGCCGTGCCTGCTGGGGGATGCTGGGGCATGCCTCCCGTGCCCAGGGTCCGTGCGACACGGCTCCCCTGGCTCATTCGCTGGGCACCAAGTCGAGGGACAGGGACGAGGGGGCTGGCTCGCGATCGGCGCCTGTGGCATGGCTGGCGCGCCCACCGCTGCCGCGCGCTTGTCACTTGGCCCATGCCATGCCTGCTGGGGGCTGCCAGGGCAGGCCTCCCGTGCCCAGGGTCGGTGCAAAGTGGCTATCCTGGCTCACTCGCTGGGCACTTAATTGAGGGACAGGGACGAGGGTGCTGGCTCGCTATGGGCGCCAGTGGCCTGGCTGGCGCGCCCACCACTGCCACACACTGGGCACTTGGCCCATGCCATGCCTGCTGGTGGCTGCCTGGGAATGCCCACCGTGCCAGGGGTCCGTGCAATGCGGCTCCCCTGGCTCTCTCGCTGGGCACTTAGTCGAGGGACAGGGATGAGGGGGCTGGCTCGCGATGGGCACTAGGCCCATGCCATGCCTGCTGGGGGTTACCGCGGCATGCCTCCCACGCCCAGGGTCCATGAGACACGGCTCCCCTGGGTCGCTCGCCGGGCACTTAGTCGAGGGACAGGGACGAGGGGGCTGGTTCACGATGGGCGCCTGTGGCCTCGCTGGCACGCCCACCGCTGCCGCACGCTGGGCACTAGGCCCATGCCGTGCCTGCTGGGGGCTACCGCGGCATGCCTCCCATGCCCAGGTTCCATGAGACGCGGCTCCCCTGGGTCGCTCACCGGGCACTTACTCAAGGGACAGGGACGAGGGGGCTGGTTCGCGATGGGCGCCTGTGGCCTCGCTGGCACGCCCACCGCTGCCACACGCTGGGCACTAAGCCCATGCCATGCCTGCTGGGGGCTTCCGGGGCATGCCTCCGATGCCCAGGGTCCATGCGATGCGGCTCCCCTGGCTCACTCGCTGAGCACTTAGTCGAGGGACAGGGACGTGGGGGCTGGCTCGCGATGGGCGCCCGCGGCCTGGCTGGCGCGCCCACCGCTGCCGAACGCTGGGTGAGCAGTCCATCCTGTGCCTGCTGGGGGCTGCCTGGGCGTGCCACCCGTGCCCAGGGTCCGTGTGACCCGCCCCCCCTGGCTCGCTCGCTGGGCACTTAGTCGAGGGACAGGGACGTGGGGGCTGGCTCGCAATGAGCGCCCGCGGCCTTGCTGGCGTGCCCACCGCTGCCGCACGCTGGGCGAGCAGCCCATGCCGTGCCTGCTGGGGGCTGCCTGGGCGTGCCACCCGTGCCAAGGCTTTGTGTCACACGACCCCCTTGGCTCGCTCGCTGGGCACTTAGTCGAGGGACAGGAAGTGGGGGCTGGCTCGCGATGGGCGCCCGCAGCCTGGCTGCCGCGCCCACCGCTGCCTCACGCTGGGCGAGCAGCCCATGCCGTGCCTGCTCGGGGCTGCCTGGGCGTGCCATCTGTTCCCAGGGTCCGTGCGACACGGCCCCCCTTGCTCGCTCGCTGGGCACTTAGTTGAGGGACAGGGACGTGGGGGCTGGCTCGCGATGGCCGCCCGCGGCCTTGCTGGCGCCCCCAGCCGCACGCTGGGCAAGCAGCCCATGCCGTGCCTGCTGGGAGCTGCCTTGGCGTGCCATCCGTGCCCAGGGTCCGTGCGACGTGGCACCCCTGGTTCGCACACTGGGCAGTCAGTCTAGGGGCAAGGAGGAGGGGGCTGGCTCGCAATGGGCTCCCGCGGCCTGGCTGGCGCGTGCACTGTAGCGGCATGCTGGGTGAGCAGCTAATGCCATGCCTGCTGGGGGCTTCCTGGGCGTGCCACCCGCGCCCAGGGTCCGTGCGACGCGGCTCCCCTGGCTCACTCGCTGGGCACCTAGTCAAGGGACAGGGACGAGGGGGGAGGGCTCGCGATGGGCGCCCGTGGCCTGGCTGCCTAGGTGTGCCACTCCTGCCCAAGGTCCGTGTGATGTGGTACCCCTGGCTCGCACACTGGGCAGTCAGTCGAGGGGCAGGGACGAGGGGGCTGGCTCGCGATGGGCGCCCGCAGCCTGGCTGGCGCGCCCACCGCTGCCGCGCGCTGGGCGAGTAGCCCATGCCATGCCTGCTGGGGGCTGCCTGGGCGTGCCACCCATGCCCAGGGTCCATGCGATGCGGTCCCCCTGGCTCGCTCACAGGACACTTAGTCAGGGGACAGGGACGAGGGGTCTGGCTCGCGATGGGCGCCGGCGGCCTGGCTGGCGGCCCACCGCTGCCGCATGCTGGGCGAGCAGCCCATGCCGTGCCTGCTAGTGGCTTCCTGGGCAAGGCTCCTGTGCCCAGGGTCTGTACGATGCGGCTCCCCTGGCTCGCTCGCAATGGGCACCCGCGGCCTTGCTGGTGCGCCCACCGCTGCCGCACGCTGGGCGAGCAGCCCATTCGGTGCCTGCTGGGGGCTTCCTGGAGGCGACACTCGTGCCCAGGGTCCGTGCAATGCGGCACCCCTGGCTCGCACGCTGGGCAATCAGTCGAGGGGCAGGGACGAGGGGGCTGGATCGCGATGGGCGCCCGTGGCCTGGCTTGCGCGCACACCACTGCGGCACGCTGGGCGAGCAGCCCAGGCCATGCCTGCTGGGGGTGCCTGGGCATGCCACCCGTGCCCAGGGTCCGTGCGACGCGGCCCCCGTGGTTCACTCGCTGGGCACTACGTCGAGGGACAGGGACGTGGGGGCTGGCTCGCGATGGACGCCGGCAGCCTTGCTGGCGCACCCACTGCTGCCGCATGCTGGGCGAGCTGCCCAAGCCTTGCCTGCTGGGGGCAGCCGGGGCATGCCACCCATGCCCAGGGACCATGCAATGCGGCCCCCCTGGCTCGCTCGCTGGGCACTTAGTCGAGAGACAGGGACGTGGGGGCTGGCTCGCGATGGGCGCCGGCGGCCTTGCTGGCGCGCCCACCGCTGCTGCACACTGGGAGAGCAGCCCATGCCGTGCCTGCTGGGGACTGCCGGGGCATGCCACCCATGTCCAAGGTCTGTGCGATGCGGCACCCCTGGCTCGCATGCTGGGCAGTCAGTCGAGGAGATGGGACGAGGGGGCTGGCTCGCGATGGGCGCCGGCGGCCTGGCTGGCGCGCCCATCACTGCAGCACGCTGGGCGAGCAGCCCATGCCATGCCTGATGGGGGCTGCCAGGGTGTGCCACCCGTGCCTAGGGTCCATGCGACGCAGCCCCCCTGGCTCGCTCGCTGGGCACTACGTCGAGGGACAGGGACGTGGGGGCTGGCTCGCGATGGGCGCCGGCGGCCTTGCTGGCGCGCCCATTGCTGCCGCACGCTGGGCGAGCTGCCAATGCCGTGCCTGATGGGGGCTGCCGGGGCATGCCACCCGTGCCCACGGTGCGTGCAACGCGGCCCCCCTGGCTCGCTCGCTGGGCACTTAGTTTAGGGACAGGGACGTGGGGGCTGGCTCGGGATGGGTGCCCGCGGCCTGGATGGCCCGCCCACCGCTGCTTCACGCTGGGTGAGCAGCCGATGCCATGCCTGTTGGGGGCTGCCGGGGCATGCGACTCGTGCCCATGGTCCATGCGACGTGGCACCCCTGGCTCACACGCTGGGCAGTCAGTCAAGGAGATGGGACGAGGGGGCTGGCTCGCGATGGGCGCCGGCGGCCTGGCTGGTGCGCCCACCGCTGCCGCATGCTGGGCGAGCAGCCCATGCCGTGCCTGCTGGGGGCTGACTGGGAGTGCCACCCGTCGCCAGGGTCCATGCGTCATCGCACCCCTGGCTTGCACACTGGGCAGTCAGTCGAGGGGCAGGGACGAGGGGGCTGGCTCGCGATGGTCGCCCGCGGGCTGGCTGGCGCGCCCACCGCTGCCCGGGGTCTGTGCGACGCGGTCCCCCTGTCTCACTCGCTGGGCACTTAGTCAAGGGACCGGGACGTGGGGGCTTGCTCGCGATGGGCGCCTGCGGCCTTGCTGGCGTGCCCACCGCGGCTGCACGCTGGGCGAGCAGCCCATGCCGTGCCTACTAGGGGCTGCCTGGGCGTGCCACCAGTGCCCAGGGTCATTTCGATGCAGTTCCCCTGGCTCGCTCGCTGGGCACTACGTCGAGGGACAGGGACGTGGGGGCTGTTATGCGATGGGCGCCCGCGGCCTGGCTAGCCTGCCCACCGCTGCCGCACGCTGGGCGAGCAGCCCATGCCGTGCCTGCTGGGGGCTGCCGGGGCATGCCACCCGTGCCCACGGTGTGTGCGACGTGGCCCCCCTTGCTCGCTTGCTGGGCACTTCGTAGAGGGACAGGGATGTCGGGGCTGGCTCGCGATGGGCGCCCGCAGCCTGGCTGGGGCGCCCACCGCTGCCGCACGCTGGGCGAGCTGCCCATGCCGTGCCTGCTGGGGGCTGCCTGGGAGTGCCATCTGTGCCCAGGGTCTGTGCGACATGGTCCCCCTGGCTCGCTCGCTGGGCACTTAGTCGAGGGACAGGGATGTGGGGGTTGGCTCGCGATGGGAGCCTGCGGCCTGGCTGGCGCGCCCACCGCTGCCGCACGCTGAGCGAGCAGCCCATGCTGTGCCTACTGGGGGCTGCCTAGGCATGCCACCCTTGCCCAGGGTCCGTGCGACGCTGTCCCCCTGGCTCGCTCGCTGGGCACTTAGTCGAGGGACAGGGACGTGGGGGCTGGCTTGCGATGGGCGCCCGCGGCCTTGCTGGCGTGCCCACCGCTTCCGCACCCTGGGCGAGCAGCCCATGCCATGTCTGCTGGGGGCTACCTGGGCGTGCCACTCCTGCCAAGGGTCCGTGCAACGCGGCACCCCTGGCTAGCTCGCTGGGCACTTAGTCGAGGGACAGGGACGTGGGGGCTGGCTCGCGATGGGCGCCCACGGCCTTGCTGGCGCGCCCATCGCTGCCTCACGCTGGGCAAGCAGCCCATGCCGTGCCTGCTGGCGGCTGTCTAGGCATGCCACTCCTGCTCAAGGTCCGTGCGACGCGGCAACCCTGGCTCGCACGCTGGGCAGTCAGTCGAGGGGCAGGGACGAGGGGGCGGGCTCGCGATGGGCTCCCGCGGCCTTGCTGGCGCGCCCACCACTGCCGCACTCTGGGTGCGCAGCCCCTGCCGTGCCTGCTGGGGGCTGCCTGTGCATGCCACCTGTGCCCGGGGTCCATGTGACGTGGTCCCTCTGGCTCGCTCGCTGGGCACTTAGTCGAGGGACAGGGACGATGGGGCTGGCTCGCGATGGGCGCTGGCGGCCTTGCTGGCGCGCCCACCGCTGCCGCACGCTGGGTGAGCAGCCCATGCTGCACCTGCTGGGGGCTTCCTGGGCGTGCCATCTGTGCCCAAGGTCCGTGCGACGCGGCCCCCCTGGCTCGCTCGCTGGGCACTCAGTCGAGGGACAGGGACGAGGGGGCTGGCTCGCGATGGGCGCCTGTGTCCTGTCAGGCACGCCTTCCTCTGCCGCACGGTGGGCACTTGGCCCATGCTGTGCCTGCTGAGACCTGCCTGGGCATGCCTCTTGTGCCCAGATTCCATGTGACATGGCTCCCCTGGCTCGCTCGCTGGGCACTAATTTGAGGGACAGGGACGAGGGGTCTGGCTCATGATGGGCGCCTGTGGCCTCGCTGGCGCACCCACTGCTGCTGCATGCTGGGCACTTGGCCCATGATGTGCCTGCTGGGGGCTGCCTGGGCATGCCTCCTGTGCCTAGGGTCCATGCGACGCGGCTCCCCTGGCTCCCTCACTGGGCACTAAGTCGAGGGACAGGGACGAGGGGGCTAGCTCATGATCGGCGCCTGTGGCCTCGCTGGCGTGCCCACTGCTGCCGCATGCTGGGCACTTGGCCCATGCCATGCCTGCTGGGGGATGCCGGGGCATGCCTACTGTTTGAGGGGTCCATGCGACGTGGCTCCCCTGGCTCACTCGCTGGGCACTAAGTCGAGGGATAGGGACGAGGGGGCTGGCTCGCTATGGGCGCCCGTGGCCTGGCTGGCGCGCCGACCTCTACCGCACGCTGGGCACTTGGCCCATGCCGTGCCTGGTGGGGGATGCGGGGGCATGCCTCCCGTGCCCAGGGTCCATGTGGCACGGCTCCCCTGGCTTTCTCATTGGGACTTAGTCGAGGGATAGCTATGAGGGGGCTGGCTCGCGATGGACGCCTTTGGCCTCGCTTCAGCGCCCTCCGCTGCAGCATGCTGGGCACTTGGCCCATGCTGTTCCTGCTGGGGGCTGCCTGGGCTTGCCTCCTGTGCCCAGATTCCATGCGACGTGGCTCCCCTGGCCCGCTCGCTGGGCACTAAGTCAAGGGACAGGGACGAAGAGTCTGGCTCGTGATGGGTGCCTGTGGCCTCGTTGGCTTGCCCACTGCTGCGGCACACTGGGCACTTGGCCCATGCCGTGCCTGCTGGGGGCAGCCTGGGTGTACCACCAGTACCCAGGGTCCATGTGACGCGGCACCCCTGGCGCGCACGGTGGGCAATAAGTCGAGGGACAGGGATGAGGGGGCTGGCTCGCGATGGGCGCCCGTGTCCTGGCTGGCACGCCGACCTCTACTGCACACTGGGCACTTGGCCCATGCCGTCCCTGCTAGGGGATGCTGAGGCATGCCTCCCATGCCCAGAGTCCATGTGGCACGGCTCCCCTGGCTTGCTCGTTGGCACTTAGTCGAGGCACAGTTACGAGGGGGCTGGCTCGCGATGGGCACCTTTGGCCTCGCTTGAGCGCCCTCCGCTGCCGCACGCTGGGCACTTGGCCCATGCTGTGCCTGCTGGGGGCTGCCTGGGCTTGCCTCCTGTGCACAGATTCCATGTGACGTGGCTCCCCTAGCTCGCTCGCTGGGCACTAAGTCGAGGGACAGGGACAAGGGGGCTGGCTCGAGATGGGCGCCCGTGGCCTGGCTGTCGCGCCGACCTCTACTGCACGCTGGGCACTTGGCCCATACTGTGCCTGCTGGGGGCTGCCTTGGTGTGCCACCCGTGCCCAGGGTCCTTGCGACGCGGCCCCCCAAGCTCGCTCGCTGAGCACTTAGTCGAGGGACAGGAACGTGGGGGCTGGCTCGCGACGGGCGCCCGCGGCGTGGCTGGCGCACCCACCGCTGCCGTACGCTGGGCAAGCAGCCAATGCCGTGCCTACTGGGGGATGCTGGGGCATGCCTTCCATTCCCGGGGTCCATGCAACGTGGCTCCCCTGGCTCGCTCACTGGGCACTTAGTCGAGGGACAGGGACGAGGGGGCTCGTTCGCGATGGGCGCCTGTGGCCTCGCAGGAGCGCCCACCGCTGCCGCACGCTGGGCACTTGGCCCATGCCGTGCCTGCTGGGGGATGCCTTGGCATGCCTCCCGTGTCTAGGGCCCATGCGACGCGGCTCCCCTGGCTCGCTCGCTGGGCACTCAGTCGAGGGACAGGAACGTGGGGGCTGGCTCACGACGGGCGCCCGCGGCGTGGCTGGCGCACCCACCGCTGCCGTACGCTGGGCAAGCAGCCAATGCCGTGCCTACTGGGGGATGCTGGGGCATGCCTTCCATTCCCGGGGTCCATGTGACGTGGCTCCCCTGACGCGCTCACTGGGCACTTAGTCGAGGGACAGGGACGAGGGGGCTCGTTCGCGATGGGCGCCTGTGGCCTCGCAGGAGCGCCTACCGCTGCCGCACGCTGGGCACTTGGCCCATGCCGTGCCTGCTGGGGGCTGCCTTGGCATGCCTCCCGTGTCGAGGGCCCAGGCGACGCGGCTCCTCTGGCTCGCTCGCTGGGCACTCAGTCGAGGGACAGGGCGAGGCGGCTGGCTCGCGATGGGCGCCTGTGGCCTGGCTGGCACGCCCTCCTCTGCCACACACTGGGCACTTTGCCAATGCTGTACCTGCTGGGGGCTGACTGGGTATGCCTCCCATGCCAAGAGTCCATGCGACGTGGCTCCCCTGGCTCGCTCGCTGGGCACTAAGTCGAGGGACAGGGACGAGGGGGCTGGCTCGCGATGGGTGCCTTTGGCCTCGCTGGAGCGCCCACCGCTGCCGCACTCTGGGAACTTGGCCCATGCCGTGCCTGCTGGGGGCTGCCTGGGCATGCCTCCTGTGCCCAGGGTCCATGCGACGTGGCTCCCCTGGCTCGCTCGCTGGGCTCTAAGTCGAGGGACAGGGACCAGCGGTCTGGCTTGTGATGGGCGCCTGTGGGCTTGCTGGCGCGCCCACTGCTGCTGCACGCTGGGCACTTGGCCCATGCCGCGCCTGCTGGGGGCTGCCTGAGCATGCCTCCCTTGCCCAGGGTCAATGCAACGTGGCTCCCCTGGCTCAGTCGCTGGGCACTAAGTCGAGGGACAGGGACGTGGGGTCTGGCTCGCGATGGGCGCTCACGGCCTGGATGGCGCGCCCACCGCTGCCACACGCTGGGCGAGCAGTCCATGCCTTGCCTGCTAGGGGCTGCCTGGCCATGCCACCAGTGCCCATGGTCCCATGGTGTGCCTCCTGGGGGCTGCCTGGGTGTGCCACCCGTGCCTAGGGTCCATGTTACGCGGCTCCCCTGGCTCATTCGCTGGGCACTACGTCGAGGGACAGCGACGTGGGGGCTGGCTCGCGATGGGCACCCGCGGCCTGGCTGGCGCGCCCACCGCTGCCGCACGCTGGGTGAGAAGCCCATGCCGTGCCTGCTGGGGGCTGCCTTGGTGTGCCACCCGTGCCAGGGGTCCATGCAACGCAGCTCCCCAGGCTCGCATGCAGGGCAGTCAGTCGAGGGGCAGGGACGAGGGGGCTGGCTCACGATGGGCGCCCGCGGCCTGGCTGGCGTGCCCACCGCTGCCGCACGCAGGGCGAGCATCCCGTGCCATGCCTGCTGGGGGTTGCCTGGGTGTGCCACCCGTGCCCAGGGTTCGTCCGACGCGTCCCCCTTGGCTCGCTCGCTGGGAACTTAATTGAGGGACAGGGACGTGGGGGCTGGCTCGCGATGGGCGCCCGCGGCCTGGATGGCGCGCCCATCGCTGCCGCATGCTGGGCGAGCAGCCCATGCCGTGCCTGCTGGGGGCTGCCTGGGCTTGCCATCTGTGCCCAGGGTCCATGCGATGCGGTACCCCTGGCTCGCACGCTGGGCACTACGTCGAGGGACAGGGACGTGTGGGTTGGCTCACGATGGGCGCCCGCGGCCTGGCTGGCGCGCCCGCCGCTGCCGCACGCTGGGCGAGCAGCCGATGCCGTGCCTGCTGGGGGCTGCCTGGGCGTGCCACCGGTGTCCAGGGTCCATGCGATGCGGCACCCCTGGCTCGTACGCTGGGCAGTCAGTTGAGGGGCAGGGACGAGGGGGCTTGCTCGCGATTGGCGCCCGCGTTCTGGCTGGCGCGCCCACCGGTGCCGTACACTGGGCGAGCAGCCCATGCCGTCCCTGCTGGGGGCAGCCTGGGCATGCCACCCGTGCCCAGGGTCCGTGCGATGCGGCACCCCGGGCTCGCACGCTTGGCACTACGTCGACGGACAGGGACGAATGGGCTAGCTAGCGATGGGCGCCCGCGGCCTGGCTGGCGCGCCCACCGCTGCCGCACGCTGGGCGAGCAGCCCATGCTGTGCCTTCTGGTGGCTGCCTGGGCGTGCCACCCGTGCCCAGGGTCCGTGCGATGCGGTACACCTGGCTCGCACGCTGGGCAGTCAGTCGAGGGGCAGGGACGTAGGGGCTGGCTCACGATGGGCTCCATCTGCCTGGCTGGCACGCCCACCGCTGGCTCACGCTGGGCGAGCAGCCCATGCTGTGCCTGGGCGTGCCACCCATGCCCAGGGTCCGTGCGACCCGGCCCTCTGGCTCGCTCGCAGGGCACTTAGTCGAGGGACAGGGACTTGGGGCTGGCTCGCGATGGGCGCCCGCGGCCTGGCTGGCGCGCCCACCCCTGCTGCACGCTGGGCGAGCAGCCCATGCTGTTCCTGTAGGGGGTTGCCTGCGCGTGCCACCCGTGCCCAGTGTCCATTCGACACGGCCCCCCTGGCTCCGTCGGTGGGCAGTCGGTCGAGGGACAGGGACGTGGGGGCTGTCTCGCGATGGGCGCCCAAGGCTTGTCTGGCGCGCCCACCGCTGCCGCACGCTGGCCGAGCAGCCCATGCCGTGCCTGCTGGGGGCAGCCTGGGCTTGCCACTCGTGCCCAGGGTCCATGCGACGCGGCACCCCTGGTTCGCACGCTGGGCAGTCAGTCGAGGGGCAGGGACAAGGGGGCTGGCTACCGCTGCCGTATGCTGGGCAAGCAGCCCATGCCGTGCCTGCTGGGGGCTGCTTGGGTGTGCCACCCTTGCCCAGGGTCCGTGCGATGTGGCCCCCCTGGCTCGCTTGCTGTGCAGTTAGTCGAGGGACAGGGACGTGGGGGCTGGCTCGCGATAGGAGCCCGCGGCCTGGCTGGTGCGCCCACCGCTGCCGCACGCTGGGAGAGCAGCCCATGTCATGCCTGCAGGGGGCTGCCTGGGAATGCCACCCATGCCCAGGGTCTGTGTGATGCGGCACTCCTGGCTCGCACGCTTGGAAGTCAGTTGAGGGGCAGGGACGAGGGGGCTGGCTCGCGATGGGTGCTCGCAGCCTGGGTGGCGCGCCCACCGCTGCCACACGCTGGGCGAGCAGTCCATGCCTTGCGTGCTAGGGGCTGCCTGGCCATGCCACCAGTGCCCATGGTCCGTGCGATGCGGCACCCCTGGCTCGCATGCTGGGCACTTCGTTGAGGGACAGGGACGAGGGGGCTGGCTCGCGATGGGCGCCTATGGCCTGGCTGGCGCGCCCTCCTCTGCCGCACGCTGGGCACTTGGCCCATGCCGTGCCTGCTGGGGTTTTCTTGGGCATGCAGCCCATTGCAAGGGTCTGCGCGACGCGGCTCCCCTGGCTCGCACGCCGGGCAGTCAGTCGAGGGGCAGGGACGAGGGGGCTGGCTCGTGGTGGGTGCCCACGGCCTGGCTGGCGCGCCCACCGCTGCTACACGCTGAGCGAGCAGCCAATGCCGTGCCTGCTGGGGGCTTCCTTTGTGTACTACCCGTGGCCAGGGTTCGTACGACGCGGCACCGTTGGCTCGCATGCTGGGCAGTCAGTCCAGTGGCAGGGAAGAGGGGGCTGGTTCGCGATGGGCGCCCGCGGCCTTGCTGGCGTGCCCACCGCGGCCGCACGCTAGGCGAGCAGCCCATGCCGTGCCTGCCGAGGGCTGCCTGGGGGTGCCATCCGTGCCCAGGGTCCATGCGACGCGGCTCCCCTGGCTCGCTCGCTGGGCACTACGTCGAGGGACAGGGACGTGGGGGCTGGCTCGCGATGGGCGCCCGCGGCCTGGCTGGCGCGCCCACTGCTGCTACATGCTGGGCGAGCAGCCCAAACTGTGACTGCTGGGGGCTGCCTGGGCGTGCCACCCGTGCCCAGGGTCCATGCGACGCTGCCTCCCTGGCTCGCTTGCTGGGCACTACATCGAGGGACAGGGACGTGGGGGCTGGCTCGCGATGGGCGCCCGCGGCCTTGCAGGCGCGCCCACCGCTGCAGCACGCTGGGCGAGCAGCGAATGCCGAGCCAGCTAGGGGCTGCCTGCGTGTGCTACCCGTACCCAGGATCAATGCGACACGGCACCCCTGGCTCACCGAGCGGGCTGGTTCGCGATGGGCACCCACGGCCATGCTGAGGCACCCCACCGCTGCCGCTAGATGGGCGAGCAGCCCATGCCGCGCCTGCTGGGGGCTGCCTGGACGTGCCACCCGTGCCCAGGGTCCATGCGACATGGCCCCCATGGCTCGCTCACTGGGCAGTACGTCGAGGGACAGGGACGTGAGGGCTGTTTCGCGATGGGTGCCCGCGGCCTGGCGGGCGCGCCCACCGCTGCCGCACGCTGGGCACTTGGCCCATGCCGTGCCTGCTGGGGGTTTCTTGGGCATGCATCCCATGACCAGGGTCTGCGCGACGCGGCTCCCCTGGCTCGGACGCTGGGCAGTCAGTCGAGGGGCAGGGACGAGGGGGCTGGCTCGTGGTGGGCGCCCGCGGCCTGGCTGGCGAGCCCACCGCTGCTGCACGCAGGGCGAGCAGCCCATGCCATCCCTGCTGGGGGCGGCCTGGGCAAGCCACCCGTGCCCAAGGTCCGTGCGACTCGGCTCCCCTTGCTCACTCTCTGGGATGTACATCGAGGGACAGGGACGTGGGGGCTGGCTCGCAATGGGCGCCCGCGGCCTGGCTGGCGCGCCCACCGCTGCCGCACGCTGGGCGAGCTGCCCATGCCGTGCCTGCTGGGGGCTGCCTGGGCGTGCCACCCATGCCAAGGGTCGGTGCAACGCCGCACCCCAGGCTCGCACGCGGGGCAGTCAGTCGAGGGGCAGGGACGAGGGGGCTGGTTCACGATGGGCGCCCGCGGCCTTGCTGGGGCGCTCCACCACTGCCGCACGCTGGGCGAGCAGCCCATGCTGTGCCTGCTGGGGGCTGCCTGGGCATGCCTCCCATGCCAAGGGTCCATGCGACGCGGCTCCCCTGGCTCGCTCGCTGGGCACTACGTCGAGGGACAGGGACGTGGGGGCTGGCTCGCGATGGGCGCCCGCGGCCTGGCTGGCTAGCCCACCGCTGCCGCACGCTGGGCGAGCAGCCCATGCTGTGCCTGCTGGGGGCTGCCAGGGTGTGCCACCCATTCCTAGGGTCCGTGTTATGCGGCTCCCCTGGCTCGTTCGCTGGGCACTACGTCGAGGGACAGCGACGTGGGGGCTGGCTTGCGATGGGCGCCCACGGCCTGGCTGGCGCGCCCACCACTGCTGCACGCTGGGTGAGAAGCCCATGCCGTGCCTGCTGGGGGCTGCCTTGGTGTGCCACCCGTGCCAGGGGTCCATGCAACGCAGCTCCCCAGGCTCGCATGCAGGGCAGTCAGTCGAGGGGCAGGGACGAGGGGGCTGGCTCGCGATGGGCGCCCGCGGCCTGGCTGGCGTGCCCACTGCTGCCGCACGCAGGGCGAGCAGCCCATGCCATGCCTGCTGGGGGCTGCCTGGGCATGCTACCCGTGCCCAGGGTCCGTGCGACGCGTCCCCCCTGGCTCGCTCGCTGGGCACTTAATTGAGGTACAGGGACATGGGGGCTGGCTCGCGATGGGCGCCCGCGGCCTGGCTGGCGCGCCCACCGCTGCCGCACGCTGGGCGAGCAGCCCATCTCGTGCCTGCTGGGGGCTGCCTGGGCGTGCCACTAGTGCCAAGGGTCCATGTGAAGCGACCCCCCTGGCTCGCTCGCTGGGCACTTAGTCGAGGCACAGGGACGTGGGGGCTAGCTCGCGATGGGTGTCCGCGGACTGGCTGGCTCGCCCACCGCTTCCGCAGGCTGGGCGAGCAGCCCCTGCCGTGCCTGCTGTGGGCTGCCTTGGCATGCCACCCATGCCCATTGTCCGTGCGATGCGGCCCCCCTGGCTTGCTCGCTGGGCACTTAGTCGAGGGACAGGGACAAGGGGGCTGGCTCGCGAAGGGCGCCCGTGCCCTGGCAGGCGCGCCCACCGCTGCCGCACACTGGGCAGTTGGCCCATGCCGTGCATACTGGGGGCTGCCTGGGCACGCCTCCTGTGCCCAGGATCTGTGCAATGCGGCTCCCCTGGCTCGCTCTCCAGGCACTTAGTGGAGGGACAGGGACGAGGGGGCTGGCTCGCGATGGCTGGCGCGCCCACCGCTGCCGCACGCTGGGCGAGCAGCCCATGCCGTGCCTGCTGGGGACTTCCTGGGCGTGCCACCCGTGCCCAAGGTCCACGCGACGCGGCACCCCTGGCTCACACGCTGGGCAGTCAGTCGAGGGGCAGGGACGAGGGGGCTGGCTCACGATGGGCTCCCGCGGCCCTGCTGGCGCCCCACCGCTGCCGCATGCTGGGTGAGCTGCCCATGCCGTGCCTGCTGGGGGATGCTTGGGTGTGCCACTCGTGCCCAGGGTCCGTGCGATGCCGCACCCCAAGCTCACACACAGGGCAGTGTGTCGAGGGGCAGGGACGAGGGGGCTGCCTCACGACGGGCGCCCGTGGCCCTGCTGGCGCGCCCACCGCTGCCGCACGCTGGGCGAGCAGCCCATGCCGTGCCTGCTGGGGGCATCCTGGGAGCGCCACCCATTCCCAGGGTCCATGCGACGTGGACTCCCTGGCTCGCACGCTGGGCAACACGTCGAGGGACAGGGACGTGGGGGCCGGCTCACGATGGGCGCCCGCGGCCTTGCCAGGGTGCCCACCGCGGCCGCACGCTAGGTGAGCAGCCCATGCCGTGCCTGCCGGGGGCTGCCTGGGGGTGCCACAGGTGCCCAGGGTCCGTGTGACGTGGCTCCCCTGGCTTGCTCGCTGGGCACTAAGTCGAGGGACAGGGAAGAGGGGGCTGGCTTGCGATGGGTGCCCGCAGCCTGGCTAGAGCGCCCACCGCGGCCGCACGCTGGGCGAGCAGCCCATGCCGTGCCTGCTGGGGGCTGCCTGGGCGTGCCACCCATGCCCAGGGTCCGTGTGACACGGCTCCCCTGGCTCGCACGCTGGGCAGTCGGTCGAGGGGCAGGGACGAGGGGGCTGGCTCGCGATTGGCGCCCGCGGCCTTGCTGGCACGCCCACCGCGGCCGTACGCTGGGCGAGCAGCCCATTCTGTGCCTGCTGGGGGCTGCCTGGGCGTACCACCCGTGCCCAGGGTGCATGCGACGCGGCTCCCCTGGCTCGCTCACTGGGCACTACGTCGAGGGACAGGGACGTCGTGGCTGGCTCGCGATGGGCGCCCGTGGCCTGGCTGACGCGCCCAGCGTTGCTGCACGCTGGGCGAGCAGCCCATACCGTGCCTGCTGGGGGCTGCCTGGGCATGCCACCTGTGCCCAGGATCCATGTGACGTGGTCCCCCTGGCTCGCTCGCTGGGCACTATGTCGAGGGACAGGGACGTGGGTGCTGGCTCGCGATGGGCGCCCGCGGCCTGG
Source organism: Moringa oleifera (assembly GCA_021397835.1). Classification (NCBI taxonomy): domain Eukaryota; kingdom Viridiplantae; phylum Streptophyta; class Magnoliopsida; order Brassicales; family Moringaceae; genus Moringa; species Moringa oleifera. Next base: position 244,027 of record JAJFZO010000103.1, read on the forward strand.
CTGGCGCGCCCACCGCTGCCTCACGCTGGGCGAGCAGCCCATGCCATTCCTGCTGGGGGCTACCTGGGAGTACCAACCGTGCCCAGGGTCCATGTGACGTGGCCCCCTTGGCTCATTCGCTGGGCACTTGGTTGAGGGACAGGGACGAGGGGGCTGGCTCGCGATGGGCGCCTGTGGCCTGGCTGCCGCGCCCTCCTCTGCCGCATGCTGGGCACTTGGCCCATGCCGTGCCTGCTGGGGGTTTCTTGGGCATGCATCCCATGGCCAGGGTCTGCGCGACGCGGCTCCCCTGGCTCGTACGCTGGGCAGTCAGTCGAGGGGCAGGGATGAGGGGGCTGGCTCGTGGTGGGCGCCAGCGGCCTAGCTGGCGCGCCCACCGCTGCTACACGCTGGGCGAGCAGCCAAAGCCGTGCCTGCTGGGGGCTTCCTTTGTGTGCTACCCGTGGCCAGGGTCCGTGCGATGTGGAACCGTTGGTTTGCACGCTTGGCAGTCTGTCGAGGGGCAGGGAAGAGGGAACTGGTTCGTGATGGGCGCCCGCGGCCTTGCTGGCGCGCCCACCGCGGCCGCACGCTGGGCGAGCAGCCCATGCCGTGCCTGCCGAGGGCTGCCTGGGGGTGCCAACAGTGCCCAGGGTCCATGCGACGCAGCTCCCATGGCTCGCTCGCTGGGCACTACGTCGAGGGACAGGGACGTGGGCGCTGGCTCGCGATGGGCATCCGCGGCCTGGCTGGCGCGGCCACTGCTGCTACAGGCTGGGCGATCAGCCCAAACTGTGCCTGCTGGGGGCTTCCTGGACATTCAACCTGTGCCCAGGGTCCATGCGACGCGGGCCTCCTGGCTCGCTCGCTGGGCACTACGTTGAGGGACAGGGACGTGGGGGCTGGCTCGTGATGGGCGCCCGCGGGCTGGCTGGCGCACCCACCGCTGCGGCACGCTGGGTGAGCAGCCAATGCCGTGCCAGCTAGGGGCTGCCTAGGCGTGCTACCCGTGCCCAGGGTCTGTGCGACACAGCACCCCTGGCTCGCACACTGGGCACTACGTCGAGGGACAGGGACGTGGGGGCTGGCTCGCGATGGGCACCCGCGGCCTGGCTGGCGCGCCCACCGCTGCCACACGCAGGGCGAGCAGCCCATGCCGTGCCTGCTGGGGGCTGCCTTGGCGTGCCACCCATGCCCAGGGTCCATGCGATGCGGCTCCCCTGGCTTGCTCGCTGGGCAGTAAGTCGAGGGACAGGGACATGGGGGCTGGCTCGCGATGCGCGCCCGCGGCCTGGCTGGCGCGCCCACCGCTGCCACACGCTGTGCGAGCAGCCCATGCCATGCCTGCTGGGGGCTGCCTTGGCGTGCCAAGGGTCCGTGCAATGCAGCAACCAGGGCTCGCACGCAGGGCAGTCAGTCGAGGGGCAGGGACGAGGGGGCTGGCTCGCGATGGGCACCCGCGGCCTTGCCGGGGCGCCCACCGTTGTCGCACGCTGGGCGAGCAGCCCATTCCATACCTGCTGGGGGTTGCCTGGGTGTGCCACCCATGCCCAGGGTCTGTGCGACGCGGCCCCCCTGGCTCGCTTGCTGGGCACTACGTCGAGAGACAGGGACGTGGGGGCTGGCTCGCGATGGGCGCCCGCGGCCTGGCTGGCGCGCCCACCACTGCCGTACGCTGGGCGAGCATCCCATCCTGTGCCTGCTGGGGGCTTCCTGGGCATGCCACTAGTGCAAAGGGTCCATGCGAAGCGTTTCCCCTGGCTCGCTCACTGGGCACTTAGTCGAGGCACAGAGACGTGGGGGCTAGCTCGCAATGGGTGTCCGCGGCCTTGCTGGCGCGCCCACCGCTTCCGCAGGCTGGGCGAGCAGCCCCTGCCATGCCTGCTGGGGGCTGCCTGGGCATGCCACCCATGCCCACTGTCCGTGCAATGCAGCAACCAGGGCTCGCACGCTGGGCAGTCAGTCGAGGGACAGGGAGGAGCAGGTTGGCTCGCGATGGGCGCCCGCGGCCTGGCTGGCGCACCCACCGCTGCCGCACACTGGGTGAGCAGCCCATGCCGTGCCTGCTGGGGGCTGCCTGGGCTTGCCAACCATTCCCAGGGTCCGTCCGACGCGGCACCCCTTGCTTGCACGCTGGGCAGTCAGTCGAGGGGCAGGGATGAGGGGGCTGGCTCGCGATGCACGCCCGCGGCCTGGCTGGCGCACCCACCGCTGCCGCACACTTGACGAGCAGCCCATGCCATGCAAGCTGGGGGCTTCCTGGGCGTGCCACATGTGCCAGGGTCCATGCGACGCGGCCCCCCTGGGTCGTTCGCTGAGAACTTAGTCGAGGGACAGGGACGTGGGGGCTGGCTCGCGATGGGCGCCCACGGCCTGGCTGGCGCACCCACCGCTGACTCACGCTGGGAGAGCAGCCCATGCCATGCCTGCTGGGGGCTTCCTGGCCGTGCCAACCATGCCCAGGGTCCATGCGACGCGGCCCCCCTGGCTCATTAGCTGGGCACTTAGTCGAGGGACCGGGACGAGGAGGCTGGCTCGCGATGGGCGCCTGTGGCCTGCCTGGCGCACCCTCCTCTGCCGCACGCTGGGCACTTGGCCCATGCCGTGCCTGCTGGGGGGTTTCCTGGGCATGCCTCCCAGGCCCAGGGTCTGTGCGACCCGGCTCCCCTGGCTCGCTCGATGGGCACAAAATCGAGGGACAGGGACGATGGGGCTGGCTCGCGATGGGCGCCCGTAGCCTGGCTGGCGCGCCCACCTATACCGCACGCTTGGCACTTGGCCCATGCCATACCTGCTGGGGGCTGCCTGGGCATGCCTCCCGTGCTCAGGGTCCGCACGACGCGGCTCCCCTGGCTCGCTCTATGGGCACTAAGTCGAGGGACAGGGACGAGGGGGCTTGCTCGCGATGGGCGCGCGCTGCCTGGCTGGCGCGCCCACCTCTACCATACGCGGGGCACTTGGCCCATGCCATGCCTGCTTGGGGATACCGGGGCATGCATCCTGTGCCCAGGGTCCATGCGACGCGCCTCCCCTGGCTCACTCGCTGGGCACTTAGTTGAGGGACAGGGACGAGGGGGCTGGCTCTCAATGGGCCCCTGTGGCCTGGCTGGCGCGCCCACCGCTGCCGCACGCTGGGCACTACGTCGAGGGACAGGGACGTGGGGGCTGGCTCGCGATGGGCGCCTGCGGCCAGGCTGGCGCGCCCACCGCTGCCGCACGCTGGGCGAGCAGCCCATGCAGTGCCTGCTGGGGGCTGCCTTGGCGTGCCACCCGTGCCAAGGGTCCGTGCAGCACAGCTCCCCAGCCTCGCACGCATGGCAGTCATACGAGGGGCAGGGACAACGGGGCTGGCTCGCGATGGGTGTCCGCGGCCTTGCTGGGGCGCCCGCCATTGTTGCACGCTGGGCGAGCAGCCCATTCCGTGCCTGCTGGGGACTGCCTGGGCGTGCCACCCGTGCCCAAGGCCCATGCGACGCGACCCCCCTGGCGCGCTCGCTGGGCACTGCATCGAGGGAGAGGGACGTGAGGGCTGGCTCGCGATGGGCACCCACGGCCTGGCTGGTGCGTCTACCGCTGCTGCACGCTGGGTGAGCAGCCAATGCCGTGCCTGCTGGGGGCTTCCTGGGCGTGCCACCCATGCCCAGGGTCCGTGCGACGCGGCCCCTCTGGCTCACTCACAGGGCACTGCATTGAGGGAGAGGGACGTGAGGGCTGGCTCGTGATGGGCACCCGCGGCCTGGCTGGCGCGTCCACCGCTGCTGCACGCTGGGCGAGCAGCCAATGCCATGCCTGCTGGCGGCTGCCTGGGCGTGCCACCCGTGCCGAGGGTCCCTGAGACGCGGCCACCTTGGCTCGCTTGCTGGGCACTACGTCGAGGGACAGGGACGTGGGAGCTGGCTCGCGATGGGCGCCCGCGGCCTGGCTGGCGTGCCCACCGCTGCTGCATGCTGGCCGAGCAACCAATGCAGTGCCTGATGGGGGCTGCCTGGGAGTGCTACCCGTGGAATGCAGCACCCCTGGCTCGCCTGCTGGGCAGTCAGTCGAGGGGCAGGGACGAGGGGGCTGCCTCGCGATGGGCGCCCGCGGCCTGGCAGGCATGCCCACCACTGCCGCACGCTGGGCGAACAGCCCATGCCATGCCTGCTGGGGGCTGCCTGGGCATGCCACCCGTGCCCAGTGTCCATGCGACGCGACCCCCCTGGCTCGCTCGCTGGGCACTTAGTGGAGGGACAGGGACGTGGGGGCTGGCTCGCGATGGGTGCCCGCGGCCAGGCTGGCGCGCCCACCGCTGCCGCACACTGGGCGAGCGGCCCATGCCGTGCCTGCTGCGGGCTGCCTTGGCGTGCCACCCGTGCCAAGGGTCCGTGCAACGCAGCCCCCCAGCCTCGCACGCATGGCAGTCATACGAGGGGCAGGGACGAGGGGGCTGGCTCGTGATGGGCGTCCGCGGCCTTGCTGGGGTGTCCACTGTTGTCGCACGCTGGGCGAGCAGCCCATTCCGTGCCTGCTGGGGACTGCCTGGGCGTGCCACCCATGCCCAGGGTCTGTGCGATGTGGCCCCCCTGGCTCGCTCGCTGGGCACTGCATCGAGGGAGAGGGACGTGAGGGCTGGCTCGCGATGGGCACCCGCGGCCTGGCTGGTGCGTCCACTGTTGCTGCACGCTGGGTGAGCAGCCAATGCCGTGCCTGATGGGGACTGCCTGGGCGTGCCATCCATGCCCAGGGTCCATGCGACGCGGCCACCCTGGCTCGCTTGCTGGGCACTACATCGAGGGACAGGGACGTGGGGGCTGGCTCGCGATGGACACCCGCGGCCTGGCTGGCGCGCCCACCGCTGCTGCACGCTGGGTGAGCAGCCAATGCCTTGCCTGCTGGGGTCTGCTTGGGCGTGCCACCCGTGCCCAGAGTCCGTGCGACGCGGCCCCCCTGGCTCACTTGCAGGGCACTGCATCGAGGGACAGGGACATGGGGGCTGGCTCGCGATGGGCGCCCGCGGCATGGCTGGCGTGCCAACCGCTGCCGCACGCTGGGCGAGCAGCCCCTGCCGTACCTGCTGGGGGCTTCCTGGGCGTGCCACCCATGCCCACTGTCTGTGCAACGCGGCACCACCGGCTCGCACGCTGGGCAGTCAGTCGAGGGACAGGGAGGAGGAGGTTGGCTTGCAAGGGGCGCCCGCGGCCTGGCTAGCGCGCCAACCGCTGCCGCATGCTGGGCGAGCAGCCCATGCCATGCCTGCTGGGGGCTGCCTGGGCGTGCCACCCATTCCCAAGGTCCGTGCGACGCGGTCCCTCTGGCTCGCTCGCTGGGCACTTAGTTGAGGGACAGGGACGAGGGGGCTGGCTCGCGATGGGCGCCCGCGGCCTGGCTGTCGCTCCCACCGCTGCCGCACGCTGCGCTAGCAGCCCATCCCATGCCTGCTGGGGGCTGCCTGGGGGTGCCACTAGTGCCCAGGGTCCAAGCAAAGCAGCCCCCCTGGCTTGCTTGCTGGGCACTTAGTCGAGGCACAGGGACGTGGGGGCTAGCTCGCGATGTTCGTCCGCGGCATGGCTGGCGTGCCAACCGCTAACGCACGCTGGGCGAGCAGCCCCTGCCGTACCTGCTGGGGGCTTCCTGGGCGTGCCACCCATGCCCACTGTCTGTGCAACGCGGCACCACCGGCTCGCACGCTGGGCAGTCAGTCGAGGGACAGGGAGGAGGAGGTTGGCTTGCAAGGGGCGCCCGCGGCCTGGCTAGCGCGCCAACCACTGCCGCATGCTGGGCGAGCAGCCCATGCCATGCCTGCTGGGGGCTGCCTGGGCATGCCACCCATTCCCAAGGTCTGTGCGACACGGCACCCCTTGCTCTCACGCTGGGCAGTCAGTTGAGGGGCATGGACGAGGGGGCTGGCTCGCGATGGGCGCCCGCGGCCTGGCTGGCGCACCCACCGTTGCCACACGCTGGGTGAGCAGCCCATGCTGTGCCTGCTGGGGGCTGCCTGGGCGTGCCTCATGTGCCAGGGTCCATGCGACACGGCCCCCCTGGCTCGTTCGCTGGGCACTTAGTCGAGGGACAGTGACGTGGGGCTGGCTCGCGATGGGCGCCTGCAGCCTGGCCGGCGCGCCCACCGCTGCCTCACGCTGGGCGAGCAGCCCATGCCATGCCTGCTGGGGGCTTCCTGGGCGTGCCAACCATGCCCAGGGTCCATGCGACGTGGTCCCACTGGCTCATTCGCTGGGCACTTTGTCGAGGGACAGGGACGAGGGGGCTGGCTCGCGATGGGCGCCTGTGGCCTGGCTGGCGCGCCCTCCTCTGCCGCACGCTGGGCACTTGTCCCATGCTGTGCCTGCAGGGGTTTCCTGGGCATGCCTCCCATGCCCAGGGTCTGTGCGACGCGGCTCCCCTGGCTCGCTCAATGGGCACTAAGTCGAGGGACAGGGACAAGGGGGCTGGCTAGCGATGGGCGACCGTGGCCTGGCTGGCGCGCCCACCTCTACCACACCCTGGGCACTTGGCCCATGATGTGCCTGCTGGGGGATACCGGGGCATGGATCCTGTGCCCAGAGTCCGTGTGAGGCAGCTCCCCTGGCTCACTCGCTGGGCACTTAGTCGAGGGACAGGGACGAGGGGGCTGGCTCGCGATGGGAGCCTGTGGCCTGGCTGGCGGACCCACCGCTGCCACTCGCTGGGCACTTGGCCCATGCCGTGCCTGCTGGGGTTTCCTGGGCATGCCTCCCATGCCCAGGGTCTGTGCGACGCGGCTCTCCTGGCTCGCTCAATGGGCACTAAGTCGAGGGACAGGGACGAGGGGACTGGCTCGCGATGGGTGCCCGTGGCCTGGCTGGCGCGCCCACCTCTACCACACGCTGGGCACTTGACCCATGCTGTGCCTGCTGGGGGATACCGGGGCATGCATCCTGTGCCCAGGGTCCATGCGAAGGGGCTCCCCTGGCTCACTGGCTGGGCACTTAGTCGAGGGACAGGGACGAGGGGGCTGGCTCGCGATGGGCGCCTGTGGCCTGGCTGGCGCGCCCTCCTCTGCCGCACGCTGGGCACTTGGCCCATGCCGTGCCTGCTGGGGTTTCCTGGGCATGCCTCCCATGCCCAGGGTCTGCGCGACGCGGCTCCCCTGGCTCGCTCAATGGACACTAAGTCGAGGGACAGGGACGAGGGGACTGGCTCGCGATGGGTGCCCGTGGCCTGGCTGGCGCGCCCACCTCTACCACACGCTGGGCACTTGACCCATGCTGTGCCTGCTGGGGGATACCGGGGCATGCATCCTGTGCCCAGGGTCCGTGCGAAGGGGCTCCCCTGGCTCACTCGCTGGGCACTTAGTCGAGGGACAGGGACGAGGGGGCTGGCTTGCGATGGGCACCTGTGGCCTGGCTGGTGGACCCACCGCTGCCGCATGCTGGGCACTTGGCCCATGCCGTGCCTGCTGGGGGATGCCTGGGCATGCCTCCTGTGCCCAGGGTCCATGTGACGCGGCTTCCCTGGCTCGCTCGCTGGGCACTTAGTTGAGGGACAGGGACGAGGGGGCTGGCTCGCGATGGGCGCCTGTTGCCTGGCTGGCGCGCCCTCCTCTGCCGCACGCTGGGCACTTGGCCCATGCCGTGCCTGCTGGGGGCTGCCTGGGTATGCCTCCTGTTCCCAGAGTCCATGTGACGTGGCTCCCCTGGCTCCCTCGCTGGGCAGTAAGTCGAGGGACAGGGACGAGGGGGCTGGCTCGTGATGGGCGCCCGTGGCCTCGCTGGTGCGCCCACCTTTGCCGCACGCTGGGCACATGGCCCATGCCGTGCCTGCTGGGGGCTGCCTGGGCATGCCTTCCGTGCCCAGGATCCGTGCAACACGGCTCCCCTGGCTCGCTCGCTGTGCACTAAGTCGGGGGACAGGAACGAGGGGGCTGGCCTGCGATGGGCGCCCGTGGCCTGGCTGGCGCACCCACCGCTACCGCACGCTGGGCACTTGGCTCTTGCCGTGCCTGCTGGGGGTTTCCTGGGCATGCCTCCCATGCCAAGGTTCCGCATGAAGCGGCTCCCCTGTCTCGCTCGATGGGCACTAAGTCGAGGGACAGGGACGAGGGGGCTGGCTCGCGATGGGCGCCTGTGGCCTGGCTGGCGCGCCCACCTGTACCACACACTGGGCACTTGGCCCATGCTGTGCCTGCTGGGGGATACCGGGGCTCGCATCTTGTGCCCAGGGTCCGTGCAACGCAGCTCCCCTGGCTCACTCGCTTGGCACTTAGTCGAGGGACAGGGATGAGGGGGCTGGCTCGTGATGGGCGCCCGTGGCCTCGCTGGCGCGACCACCTTTGCCATACGCTGGGCACTTGGCCCATGCCATGCCTGCTGGGGGCTGCCTGGGCATGCCTCCCGTGCCCAGGGTCCATGCGACGCGGCTCCGCTGGCTCGCTCGCTGTGCACTAAGTCGAGGGACAGGGACGAGGGGGCTGGCCTGCGATGGGCGCCCGTGGCCTGGCTGGCACACCCACCGCTGTCGCACGCTGGGCACTTGGCCCA
>JAJFZO010000103.1:257500-267500 GCA_021397835.1 Moringa oleifera
ATGAGCGACGAACCGCCCACGTCGCCGCGATCCGAACACTTCACCAGACCATTCAATCTGTAAGAGTGACAGGTAGTGTGTACAAAGGGTAGGGACGTAGTCAACGCGAGCTGATGACTCGCGCTTACTAGGAATTCCTCGTTGAAGACCAACAATTGCAATGATCTATCCCCATCACGATGAAATTTCAAAGATTACCCGGGCTTGTCGGCCAAGACTATAAACTCGTTGAATACATCAGTGTAGCGCACGTGCGGCCTAGAACATCTAAGGGCATCACAGACCTGTTATTGCCTCAAACTTCCTTGGCCTAAGTGACCATAGTCCCTCTAAGAAGCCGGTTGTGGAGGGTCACCTCCACGTAGCTAGTTAGCAGGCTGAGGTCTCTCTCATTAACGAAATTAACGAGACAAATCGCTCCACCAACTAAGAACGACCATGCACCACCACCCATAAAATCAAGAAAGAGCTCTCAGTCTATCAATCCTTACTATGTCTGGACCTGGTAAGTTTCCTCGTGTTGAGTCAAATTAAGCAGTAGGCTCCACTCCTGTTGGTGCCCTTCTGTCAATTCCTTTAAGTTTCAGCCTTACGACCATACTCCCCCCGGAACCCAAAGACTTTGATTTCTCATAAAGTGCCAGCGGAGTCCTAAAAGTAACATCCACTGATCCCTGGTCGGCATCGTATATGGTTGAGACTAGGACGGTATCTGATCGTCTTCGAGCCCTCAATTTTCGTTCTTGATTAATGACAACATCCTTGGCAAATGCTTTCGCAGTTATTCGTCTTTCATAAATCCAAGAATTTCACCTCTGACTATGAAATTCGAATGCCCATGACTGTCCCTATTAATCATTACTCTGATCCCGAAGGCCAACAGAATAGGATCGAAATCCTATGATGTTATCCCATGCTAATGTATTCAGACCGTAGGCTTGCTTTGAGCACTCTAATTTCTTCAATGTAACAATGTCGGAGGCACAATCCGGCCAATGAAGGCCCGGAGCGCATCATTGGCAGTAGGGATGAGCCAACTGATGCACATCGTAGGTGGACAGGCCGACCTATCCCAAGGTCCAACTACGAGCTTTTTAACTGCAACAACTTAAATATACACTATTGGAGTTGGAATTACCGCGGCTGCTGGAACCAGACTTGCCCTCCAATGGATCCTCGTTAAGGGATTTAGATTGTACTCATTCCAATTACCAGACTCGAAGAGCCCGGTATTGTTATTTATTGTCACTACCTCCCCGTGTCAGGATTGGGTAATTTGCGTGCCTGCTGCCTTCCTTGGATGTGGTAGCTGTTTCTCAGGGTCCCTCTCCGGAATCGAACCCTAATTCTCCGTCACCCGTCACCACCATAGTAGGCAACTATCCTACCATCGAAAGTTGATAGGGCAGAAATTTGAATGATGCGTCGTCGGCACGATGGCCTTGCGATCCGTCGAGTTATCATGAATCATCAGAGCAACGGGCGAAGCCCGTGTCGACCTTTCATCTAATAAATGCGCCCCTTTCAGAAGACGGGGTTTGTTGCACATATTAGCTCTAGAATTACTACAGTTATTCGAGTAGTAGGTACCATCAAACAAACTATAATTGATTTAATGAGCCATTCGCAGTTTCACAATCTGAATTAGTTCATACTTACACATGGATGGCTTAATCTTTGAGACAAGCATATGACCACTGGCAGGATCAACCAGGTAGCATCCTTCGAGACGCCGTGCCAACTATGACCGAAGCGTGCTGCAAGGCTCGCTAAGGCCAAAGCTGTCACAGTCGTCGTTCAAAATCGATGGGACGTGGGACAAATGCTTTTACTTGGACACGCAGAGGCCAAGGCCACTCCTGTCGTAATACTTTTTGCACCCGAGTGGACAATCGATCTCTCGTGTGCCAAAGCAGCCTCATGCCAAAGCAAGCCGCGCTTGGAGCACGAGGCCCGGCTTAGGTTTCCACCCATGCCCACGAGGGACATAGTGCAAAGACAACCGACTCGAATCGTCAAAATTCCATTTGTGAAGGCACACGACATAGGGTCCCGACGTCACCCAAGCTAACGTATGGCTTGGGGTCGAGCTTAAAGCGACGTGCTAGTCGACAATTCGATGCGAGAGCATGGAGCTTGCCAATGCGCACGACTAGATCACCACTCATACGCCGCATGTACAAATGGGCAGCAACAGCACCAAACGAGCTGCAAGTCGATGAGCGAAAGGCCCATCGATCATGCAGGTCATCGTGTGCCACCGCACCCAAGCCGCTAAGCACGAAATTGTTTCAATAGCAAGGGACGATTCTTCAATGGCAAGGGACCACCAATGAGGCCTTGGCAGCATGGGTGTCACAACGTGCCCAGGCTGGCCGTGTGGCTCGCTCGTTGCTAATAGTCGACGATCGTGTCGTCGATCACACTGCGCAACAAGTCCACTTCTTGGCAAGCCTGAGCATAGAGATCCAACCCCGTGTCCATCGCCTCGAGGGCCTGCGACGAAGCGCTCCGCATGCTTGAAATCCCCCCTAACAATTTGGCCCTCACGTAGCATGCATCATCATTAGCTTCGCCGCCTACACCATCGAGCTTGTCTAGCCACATCCCAGCTCATTATCCCACGATTATTCTTGCTTCGTTGCCCACATTTTTCCCACCGATGAGGCCTTGGCAGCAAGGGTGCCTAGGCTAGCCGTGTGGCTCGCTTGTTGCTAACGGTCGACGATCGTGTCGTCGATCGCGCTGCACAACGAGCCTGCCTAGGCAAGCCTGAGCGTCGGGATCCAACCCCATGTCTGCCGCCTCGAGGGCCTGCGACGAAGCACTCCGCATGCTCAAAATTCCCCCCAAAGATTTGAACCTCGCGTAGCATGCATCATCGTTAGCTTCGCCGCCCACACTGTCGAGCTTGTGTAGCCACATCCCAGCTCATTATCCCACGATTTTTCTCATTTCGTTGCCTACAATTTATCGAATTTCATTTCCCACATTTTCCCCTCTCTGTTGGCTACTGATCTGTCGTCCCACACTCTTCGGCCGACGTCGCCGGCCGCCTGCCTGCCGGCGATGGTCGCCGCCACAGTCACACACCACCGGCTGGATGGGCAAGGTAGCAAGCCGCCCTGCCCATGCCATGAGTGCTGGGTTGCCCGAGCCCAGCACCTGCCCACGTGGGATGGGCAGGGGGGGAGGCACGCATGGCCTGTTGGCACCCAGCAAGCTTGGTGACCACCTCCCCCCTAAAGAGTCTTAAATGAAATTTCACTCCCGGCAGGAGGAAACATCAATATATCTGAGCCGTCATAATGGGTCTAAAAAATGAAATAAACCCCTACAGCATGTGCTGAGCCTCACAGCGTGCTCGCGGCTGGCTCGCGTGGGGCGCCCCTGGCAAGACTGGCGCCACGCCTGCTGTCGACAGCAGTGGCACCCCTGGCTCGCACGCTGGGCAATCAGTCGAGGGGCTGGGACAAGGGGGCTGGCTCGCGATGGGCGCCCATGGCCTGGCTGGCACATCCACCGCTGCTGCACGCTGGGTGAGCAACCCATGCCATGCCTGCTGGGGGCTGCCTGGGCGTGCCACCCGTGCCCAGGGTCCATGCGACGCGACCGCCGTGGCTCGCACGCTGGGCAGTCAGTCGAGGGGCTGGCTTGCGATGGGCGCTCGTGGCCTGGCTGGCGCGCCATCCGCTATCGCATGCTGGGCGAGCAGCCCATGCCGTGCCTGCTGGGGGCTGCCTGGGCGTGCCACCCGTGCCCAAGGACCGTGCGACGCGGCACCCTGGCTCGCACGCATGGTAGTCAGTGGAGGGGCAGGGACGAGGGGGCTGGCTTGCGATGGGCACCCGCGGCCTGGCTGGCGCGCCCACCGCTGCCGCATGTTGGGCGAGCAGCCCATGCCGTGCCTGCTGGGGGCTGCCTGGGCATGCCACCCATGCCCAGGGTCTGTGCGATGCGGCACCCCTGGATCGCACGCTGGGCAGCAGTGGAGGGGCAGGGACGAGGGGGCTGGCTCGCGATGGATGCCCACGGCCTGGCTGGAGCGCCCACCGCTGCCGCACGCTGGGTGAGCGGCGCATGCCGTGCCTACTGGGGGCTTCCCGGGCGTGCCACCTGTGCCCAGGGTCCGTGCGACACGGCCCCACTGGCTCGCTCGCTGGGCACTACATCAAGGGACAGGGACGTGGGGGCTGGCTCGTGATGGGCGCCTGCGACGTGGGTGGCGCGCTCACCACTGCCGCACGCTGGGCGAGCAGCCCATGCCGTCCCTGCTGGGGGCTGCTTGGGCGTGCTATCCGTGCCCAGGGTCCGTGCAACGCGGCACCCCTGGCTCGCACGCTGGGCAGTCAGTCGAGGGGCAGGGACGAGGGGGCTTGCTCGCGATGGGCGCCCGCGGCCTGGCTGGCGCTTCCACCGCTGCCGCATGCTGGGTGAGCAGCCCATGCCATGCCTGCTGGGGGCTGCCTGGGTGTGCCATCCGTGCCCAGGGACCGTGCGACGCGGCACCCCTGGCTCGCACGCTGGGCAGTCAGTGGAGTGGCAGGGACGAGGAGGCTGGCTCACGATGGGCGCCCGCGGCCTGGCTGGCTCGCCCACCGCTGCCGTATACTGGGTGAGCAGCCCATGCCGTGCCTGCTGGGGGCTGCCTGGGCGTGCCACCTGTGCCCAGGAACCGTATGACGCGGCACCCCTGGCTCGCACGCTGGGCAGTCAGTGGAGGGACAGGGACGAGGGCGCTGGCTCGCGATGGTCGCCCGCGGCCTGGCTGGGGCGCCCACCGCTGTCGCATGCTGGGCGAGCAGCCCATGCCGTGCCTGCTGGGGGCTGCCTGGGCGTGCCACTTGTGCCCAGGGACCGTGCGACGTGGTACCCCTGGCTCGCACGCTGGGCAGTCAGCGGAGGGGCAGGGACGGGGGGGCTGGCTCAGGATGGGCGCCTGCGGCCTGGCTGGCGCACCCATCGCTGCCGCACGCTAGGCGAGCAGCCCATGCCGTCCCTGCTTGGGGCTGCCTGGGAGTGCCACCCGTGCCCAGGGTCCATGCGATGCGGCCCCCCAGGCTCGCTCGGTGGGCAATTAGTCGATGGACAGGGACGTGGGAGCTGGCTCTCGATTGGCGCCCGCAGCCTGGCTGGCGCACCCACCGCTGCCGCACGTTAGGCGAGCAGCCCATGCCGTTCCTTCTGGGGACTGCCTGGGCATGCCACCCGTGCCCAGGGTCAATGCGATGCGGCCCCCCTGGCTCTCTCCTGGGCACTTAGTCAAGGGACCGGGACGTGGGGGCTGGCTCATGTTGGGCGCCCGCGGCCTGGCTGGCACGCCCACCGCTGCCGCACGCTGGGCGAGCAGCTGATGCCGTGCCTACTGGGTCTTCCTCGGTGTGCCATACGTGCCCAGGGCCTGTGCAACGCGGCCCCCCTGGCTCGCTCGCTGAGCACTTTGTTGAGGGACAGGGACGCTGGGGCGAACTCACGATGGCTGCCCACGGCCTGGCTGGTGCGCCCACCACTGCCGCACGCTGGGCGAGCAGCCCATACCATGGCTTTTGGGGCCGTCCTGAGCGTGACAACAGTGCCAAGGGTCCATGCGACACGGTCCCCTTTGCTCGCTCGCTGGGCACTTAGTCGAGGGACAGGGATGAGGGGCCTGGCTCGCGATGGGCGCCTGTGGCCTGGCTGGCGCGCCCACCACTGCCGCTCGCTGGGCACTTGGCCCATGCCATGCCTTCTTGGGGCTTCCTGGGCATGCCTCTCGTGCCCAGGGTCAATGCGACACGGCTCCCCTGGGTCGCTCGCTGGGCACTTAGTCGAGGGACAGGGACGTGGGGGCTGGCTCATTATGGGCACCCGCGGCCTGGCTGGCGCGCCCACCGCAGCAGCACGCTGGGCACTTGGCCCATGCCGTGCCTGCTGGGGGCTGCCTGGGCATGCCTCCCGTGCCCAGGATCCGTGCGACGTGGCTCCCCTGGCTCGCTCGCTGGGCACTTAGTCGAGGAACAGGGACGAGGGGGCTGGCTCGCGATGGGCACCTGTGGCCTGGCTGGTGCGCCCACCGCTGCCGCACGCTGTGCGAGCAGCCCATGCCGTGCCTGCTGGGGGCTGTCTGGGCATGCCACCCATGCCCAGGGTCCATGCGATGCGGCACCCCTGGCTCGCTCGCTGGGTACTTAGTCGAGGGACAGGGACAAGGCTGCCGGCTTGCTCGCTGGGCACTACTTTGAGGGACAGGGCCGTGGGGGCTGGCTCGCGATGGGCGCCAGCTGCCTGGCTGGTGCATCCACCGCTGCCGCAGGCTGGGCGCCCAGCCCATGCCGTGCCTGCTGGGGGCTGCCTGGGCATGCCACCCAGGCCCAGGGTCCGTCCGACGCGGCCCCCCTGGCTCGCTCGCTGGGCAGTCGGACGAGGGAAGGGACAGGAACATGGGGGCATGCTCGTGATGGCCGCCCGTGGCCTGGGTGGCGCGCCACCGCTGCCGCATCCTGGCCGAGCAGCCCATGCCGTGCCTGCTGGGGGCTTCCTGGGCTTTCCACCCGTGCCCAGAGTCCGTGCGACATGGCCCCCCTGGCTCGCTCGCTGGGAACATAGTCGAGGGACAGGGACGTGGGGGCTAGCTCACGATGGGCGCCCGCGGCCTTGGTGGCGCGCCCACCGCTGCCACACACTGGGCGAGCAGCCCGTGCTGTGCCTGCTGGGGCCTGCCTGGGCGTGCCATACATGCCCAGGGACTGTGCAACGCGGCCCCCCCGGCTCGCTCGCTGAGCACTTAGTCAAGGGACAGGGACGTGGGGGCTGGCTCGCGATTGGCGCCTGTAGCCTGGCTGGCGCGCCCTCTTCTGCCTCACGCTGGGCACTTAGCCCATGTCATACCTGCTGGGGGTGGCCTGGGCATGCCTCCCGTGCCCAGGGTCCGTGCGATGTGGCCCCCCTGGCTCGCTCACTGGGCACATAGTCGTGGGACAGGCACGAGGGGGCTGGCTCACGATGGGCGCCTGTGGATTGGCTGGCGTGCCCACCGCTGCCGCACACTGGGCACTTGGCCCATGCTGTGCCTGCTGGGGGCTGCCTGGGTATGCCTCCCGTGCCCAGTGTCCATGCGACACGGCTCCCCTGGCTCGCTAGCTTGGCACTTAGTCGAGGGACAGGGACGACGGGGCTGGCTCGCGATGGGCGCCTTGTGACCTGGCTGGCGCACCCTCCTCTGCCGCATGCTTGGCACTTGGCCCATGCCGTGCCTGCTGGGGGCTTCCTGGGCATGCCTCCCATGCCCAGAGTCCATGCAACGGGGCTCCACTGGCTCACTCGCTGGGTACTTAGTCGAGGGACAGGGACGTGGGGGCTGGCTCACGATTGGCGCCTGTGGCTTTGCTGGCGCGCCCTCCTCTGCCGCACGCTGGGCACTCGGCCCATGCCGTGCCTGCTGGGGGCTGCCTGGGCATGCCTCCCGTGCCCAGGATCCATGCGACGCGGCTCCCCTGGCTCACCCGCTGGGCACTTAGTCGAGGAGCAGGGAGGAGGGGGCTGGCTCGCGATTGGCGCCTGTGGCCTGGCTGGCGCACCCACCGCTGCTGCAAGCTGGGCACTTCGCCCATGCCGTGCCTGCTGGGGGCTGCCGGGGCATGCCTCCCGTGCCCAGGGTCTGTGTGACGCGGCTCCCTTGGCTCGCTCACTGGGAACTTAGTCGAGGGACAGGGACGAGGGGGCTGGCTCGCGATGGGTGCCTGTAGCCTGGCTGGCACGCGCACCGCAGCTACACGCTGGGCACTTGGCCCATGCCGTGCCTGCTGGGGGCTGCCTGGGCATGCCTCCCGTGCCCAGGGTCCGTGCGACGTGGCTCCCCTGGCTCGCTCGCTGGGCACTTAGTCGAGGAACAGGGACGAGGGGGCTGGCTCGCGATGGGCACCTGTGGCCTGGCTGGTGCGCCCACCGCTGCCGCACGCTGTGCGAGCAGCCCATGCCGTGCCTGCTGGGGGCTGCCTGGGCATGCCACCCATGCCCAGGGTCCATGCGATGCGGCACCCCTGGCTCGCTCGCTGGGTACTTAGTCGAGGGACAGGGACAAGGCTGCCGGCTTGCTCGCTGGGCACTACTTTGAGGGACAGGGCCGTGGGGGCTGGCTCGCGATGGGTGCCCGCTGCCTGGCTGGTGCATCCACCGCTGCCGCAGGCTGGGCGCCCAGCCCATGCCGTGCCTGCTGGGGGCTGCCTGGGCATGCCACCCAGGCCCAGGGTCCGTGCGACGCGGCCCCCCTGGCTCGCTCGCTGGGCAGTCGGACGAGGGAAGGGACAGGAACATGGGGGCATGCTCGTGATGGCCACCCGTGGCCTGGGTGGCGCGCCACCGCTGCCGCATGCTGGCCGAGCAGCCCATGCTGTGCCTGCTGGGGGCTTCCTGGGCTTTCCACCCGTGCCCAGAGTCCGTGCGACATGGCCCCCCTGGCTCGCTCACTGGGAACATAGTCGAGGGACAGGGACGTGGGGGCTAGCTCACGATGGGTGCCCGCGGCCTTGGTGGCGCGCCCACCGCTGCCACACACTGGGTGAGCAGCCCGTGCTGTGCCTGCTGGGGCCTGCCTGGGCGTGCCATACATGCCCAGGGACTGTGCAACGCGGCCCCCCCGGCTCGCTCGCTGAGCACTTAGTCAAGGGACAGGGACGTGGGGGCTGGCTCGCGATTGGCGCCTGTAGCCTGGCTGGCGCGCCCTCTTCTGCCTCACGCTGGGCACTTAGCCCATGTCATACCTGCTGGGGGTGGCCTGGGCATGCCTCCCGTGCCCAGGGTCCGTGCGATGTGGCCCCCCTGGCTGGCTCACTGGGCACATAGTTGAGGGACAGGGACGAGGGGGCTGGCTCACGATGGGCGCCTGTGGACTGGCTGGCGCGCCCACCGCTGCCGCACACTGGGCACTTGGCCCATGCTGTGCCTGCTGGGGGCTGCCTGGGTATGCCTCCCGTGCCCAGTGTCCATGCGACACGGCTCCCCTGGCTCGCTAGCTTGGCACTTAGTCGAGGGACAGGGACGACGGGGCTGGCTCGCGATGGGCGCCTTGTGACCTGGCTGGCGCGCCCTCCTCTGCCGCATGCTTGGCACTTGGCCCATGCCGCGCCTGCTGGGGGCTTCCTGGGCATGCCTCCCATGCCCAGAGTCCATGCAACGCGGCTCCACTGGCTCGCTCGCTGGGTACTTAGTCGAGGGACAGGGACGTGGGGGCTGGCTCACGATGGGCGCCTGTGGCCTTGCTGGCGCGCCCTCCTCTGCCGCACGCTGGGCACTCGGCCCATGCCATGCCTGCTGGGGGCTGCCTGGGCATGCCTTCCATGCCCAGGGTCAGTGTGACGCGGCTCCCCTGGCTCGCTCGCTGGGCTCTTAGTCGAGGGACAGGGACGAGGGGGCTGGCTCGCGATGGGCGACTGTGGCCTGGCCGGCGCGCCCATCGCTGCCGCACGCTGGGCACTTGGCCCATGCCGTGCCTGCTGGGTGCTACCTGGCCATGCCTCTTGTGCCCAGGGTCCATGCAACATGGCTCCCCTGGCTCACTCGCTTGGCACTTAGTCGAGGGACAGGGATGACGGGGCTGGCTCGCGATGGGCGCCTTGTGACCTGGCTGGCGTGCCCTCCTCTGCCGCATGCTTGGCACTTGGCCCATGCTGTGCCTGCTGGGGGATGCCTGGGCATGCCTCCCGCGTGCAGAGTCCATGCAACGCAGCTCCCCTGGCTCGCTTGCTGGGTACTTAGTCGAGGGACCGGGACGAGGGGGCTGGCTCGCGATTGGCGCCCGTGGCCTGGCTGGCGCGCCCACCTCTACCGCACGCTGGGCACTTGGCCCATGCCGTGCCTGCTGGGGGCTTCCGGGGCATACCTTCCATGCCCAGGATCAATGTGACGCGGCTCCCCTGGCTCGCTCGCTGGGCACTTTGTCGAGGGACAGGGACCAGGGGGCTGGCTCGCGGTGGGAGCCCGTGGCCTGGCCGGTGCGCCCACCGCTGCCACATGCTGGGCACTT